>CM062817.1:817104375-817611002 GCA_031772625.1 Pinus tabuliformis | reverse complement strand
TATATAGGTATGTGTGTGTGTGTGAAGTTTCTAGCCATCCAAATATTATGTACTTGCAGATTTGATTTTTGGCTTGTGTTATCTTCTTAATTGGGTGGATTCCATCTCTTATTGTTCATGCTGATTTGACATATTATATGTACAAATGCTGAAATTGTTAAGTGATTTAACTCATGCCTTGAAGATAAAAGAACGAATTTCTGTTGTAAAATTTATCTGTAATAAAGTTATTTCAGATTTGTTATGTTCTTGTAAAGTGTGCCCTAAGGGCTGTCCCTTTATTTCAAGGTTGAAATAAAGTGAAATATTTGCTGCTGTAATCAAATACTTCAGATCAGCCCCAAGGCTGAAATTTCACAGGGAGTAGATCCTGGAAATCTCAAGTAAATGAGGTGAAGTTTCAGATTTGCATTAATTGCCCTAGATCCGAAATTTCTGCAAGAGGGACCAGAAGCAGTCAATGAATTGTTGACTATATCATGGTTGAGAGTTACATATGTGAGAGGGCACAACTATCACCAAATTGCAGCTTCCAAACAGTGAAGAACAAGCTAAAAATAACTTACTCTAAGAGTATGTAAGCTGGGTGTAAAGGGATCACAATTCAAGTTGATAAGTTCTAGGACCATGTGAATTGGTAAACCATTCCCTATTGCTAACCTTAGATTATTGTCAATCACTTTGAAATTGCCTTTGCCTTACCCAATGACTGATAATACTATCATCCTAGTTTTAACGGTTTGGAAAACATGTTTTTGGCGTAGCCTATCTGGAAACCGGTCTTTACTTTATTATGTAAACTCAAATCACATTATCTGCATCCATTGTAATGAGGATGTTTACTAACACGCAGTATCTAAGTTATAGGAGTCAGTGAACCTGTGAGCAGTCCACTCAATAACAGATCTCTGGCTCATCATCCCAGTTGCTTGGAAGTTGTCTTTTGCTTGCTGAAAGAAAACACTTCTGATTTATCTGTTTGAATGCTACAGCAAATAAGTGACCTTGTTAGCTTGCTGAAAGAAATAACAGTTATTTATTTCTCTGTTCCAGTACTGTCAAAAACATGTGGTCTTTTATTTTAGCAAAATTGATGCAATGTAACAGGAGACATTGTGGTTTGATATGTGCAGGTCATATGCTAGTTTTAGTGGCCAAGACATATATTCTCAATCTTTTTGTAGCAGAAGAGGCTTAGAATATTAGTCATCTGTATAGGGAAACATGGGTATTTTTGGTTATTTGTTGTCTAGATAAGTGGATCAGTCTTGCGTCTTTAGTTTTCCATGATAGGCCATTATTGGTACAAAGGGACATATTCCACTTGACCGTAAATTATTAGCATAGCTTTTCATGTAACCTGGAGGAACATAAAAAAAAGTCCTCGCTGAATATTAAGGGGGAAGATTGGAAGTAACAATACAATAATTCTAATATGTATTTTGTTTTTTGTCAGGTGGATAATTTCATTCATGCAGATATGCATCCTGGAAATATTCTTGTGCGAATGGGACCTGGTAACCCTTCAAGCAAGCGACTTTTTCGATCAAGGCCTCATTTAGTGTTCCTTGATGTAGGAATGACAGCAGAACTTTCCAATAATGATCGGCTGAATCTTCTGGAGTTATTCAAATCTATTGCACTAAGGGATGGGCGGACAGCTGCAGAATGTACTCTGAAGTTTTCAAGAAACCAGAGCTGTCCAGATCCAAATGCCTTCATACAGGTAGATGGTGCCAGCTTTTATATTTGATAGTTCCTGCTTTCTGTCACAAAATAGACATCATTGGATGTTGTGGTAGCTATTTTCTTCTATGAATTCTGAAGATGGGAGTTCGTTTACTTTAATAGAGGCCTAAATTATACCCATTATATTTTCTTGTATTGTCAACTTTGTCTTCCTTTCTTTTTCCTTCTCTCTACTTGGAACTTTTTGTCAGTTTTTTGGTGTGCTCAATAATAAATGCTGTCATAACATCATGCAGGCTTCCTTTTGTTTATTCTCTCCAAATTTTCATAACACTGAACAGATATAGGTGGCTGCACATAATTGTAATTTTATCCCGAATCTACTTCACTGTTTGTGCTCATTCAGTGAGTTGTGAAATCTAACAGTTTGGCTTTCACAGGCCCCTATCAGCTTTCCTTGAAAAACCTTTAATTGTTATACTCCTTGTTTTGCAACTACAAAATCAAATCATATATCCTTTATTCCTTGAAAAGTTTTACATGAGTATGCGTGTATGCATTCAAAGCAGGTATCTTATAGTGGAAGAGAGGCCAAAACTTAAGTACTGGTTTATAATATATATGTAACCATTGGCTAGCCTAGCCATTGGATCTAAAGTTCATTCCATATACAGGTCCGATTATAATGAACTTTTGATTCAGGTCTTTGAATTTGTGCTACTGACTGACAATGCCACTTGCAAACTGTTATGTTTATTTATACAGATTGGAACCAGTCATGTACATATTATTTTGTTTTCACATGATTCTGTAGAATACCCTTTTAGTCCAGTATAAAACCTAATTGAATAGTGTTAGTTTAACTTGGTGATCTACGTGAGTTCAACATCTAGAGTTTTTGAGTACCTTCAGAACTAGTGAAGAAATTCCTAGTGATTAAAACTGTCATTGTACATTTTGACCACAAAATGCCATATTAATCCCCACATTGCTCCATTATGGGATGCGAAATATGTGGCTTGCTTTTCATACTCATTTCAATACTGATGTTTGTGTTCAGTATGTTATATTTGTTTGCTCTTTTGCATTTTTTTATATATTTTGTTGGCATTGGAGTCCTGAAGTGATAGAATTGTCATTTACACTGACTTGGGGTCTTATACAGGAAGTTGAGGCTTCATTCAAATTTTGGGGTTCACCTGAAGGTGATGTGGTACATCCAGCAGATTGCATGAACGAATTGCTTGAACAAGTGAGACGCCACAAAGTGAATATTGATGGGAATGTATGTACTGTAATGGTCACAACATTGGTTCTCGAGGTATGGGAAATGTGAAAGAAGGGGTTTTCAGGACGGGCTGTTGAAGGGAATCTGTATTGCTTGCAAATTTCTAATTCATTTTCACCTAAGTTCATACTTATGTATTAATTTGGACTTTTGCAGGGGTGGCAGCGCAAGTTGGATCCAGATTATAATGTCATGGGCACCTTGCAGACTCTTCTTTTTAAAGCTGATTGGGCAAAATCTCTTTCTTATACAATTGAAGGACTCATGGCCCCATAATTTTCATTAGAGCAATTTGGTCGTGCTTTGTCCGAACACTTTGACATTTACTTGATCCCCAGTACTTCTATCTAAAAGTAATGTTGGAGGATCTAAAAGTTACAAAATGAATGGAGACTTCTGTCAGACTCAAGAGGCATGTGCTGTTCAAAATTCTAACCTTGATATGGTTTTCATATTTATTCACTGTTTTCCCCAATTTTGGATATTTATCATTTCTTATTAGAGTTGTCAAATAATTGCGGTAGCTTCCCTTTAACTGAGTGGAAGCCCGATAGAAAACAGGAAGAGAAAGTGATTAAGGTATTGTTGTAATGTCTGAGAGTTCAACCAATGTTCGGATTATATTACTGTACATGATTTTAAAGTCTCCATTGTTTCACTGTACCGTGGAATATCAATATTTAGTTTTCTGCAGTTAATATTTTTTCAAATGGGCATTTTGTTAGTTTGCATGATTTATGGATCTGTTTAATATAGTTGTTGGATGCAACTTTATTTTCACAAATCTTTACTTGCAATCCTTGGAAAAGATTCTGCAATCAGAAAGCTACGAAACTTGAGTAGGGTGTCAACAGTAAATTTGTTGTAAAGGCTTTTCTTTCATGATCTCATGGTTCCCTTAAAGAGTGGTGCAAAATTTACACTGGATTTTTTTTTTTACCTGCAATGAATTTGTCTGAAGTCACGGCCTGAAGGTTCATGTACAATGTCTTATTGCAATCGATATTTTAAATCCAAATTGTCACCAAAAAAAATTAGAAGTAAAATTTCTGATAGTTTGTTTAAGGCTGATTAACATAGATTGTTGAGAAGTCTGTCACCTCAATCATTGGATAAATGGGTTTGATTATAGGTTGCAGTGGGGTTTTGGTAGAATCAACATATCATTTTAATTTGGTCTCAAATGCTATTATATTAATTTGTTCTCAAGGCATATGTGCAGATTGGACACTTGACAGTTAGAGTTGGTTGATCCCAAAACTTCGCATCAAGGAGCATTTATAAATTACAGTGCAGTTAATATAGATCACTTTTAAAATATAGATCACTAATAGAACTGTTGGCATTCTTCCATAATCTTTGGACCAAGCATTCCAAGTTTTTATTTGGAAGGAAAAAGGTAGGAGGTGTGAAATTTTATTGTTATTTTTTGTATAATAGAAAATAGCATAAATTACACGTTAACAGCTGTACATTTTTCTGTCATAAGTTATTTTTATGTTTTTACTTTCCGTTTGTTGCAAGGCTTCTCTTCCATGATTCTTTTTTTCATAGAAAAAGGCTTTATGTATTATATGAGAGATATAAGAACTGATGATACATTCTATTTCTGATTATGCAGATCAGAGCTGTGATCCCATAAATATATGAGGAAATAAAGCCTATAATCTGTAGAGCTATATAATGTCGCTGGTATCAAAACTGATAATGTTTGATATCAAAAACTCAAAAAATATGAGACTGTCTTATGCGTAATGCATTAAAAGGTCTGGAAGGGCAAAATCAGATATCTGATAATGGGAGTCATCAGATACAGATACAATTTCGAGATGCCAATATTCAGAAATAGAAGAAAGACCCTTTTTGAAAGACCGTCTGCTGTAATGTTTTCATCCCTATTGATGTGCTGAATAGAGCAATTCTCCAGGCAGGTCCAGTATAAGTGTATCCTATCTCTCCATCCAGACAGATGTTGAGCCAGAATGAAGTTTTCCTGATTTACTGAATCAACCCATAGCTTTGAATCACCATAAAAAGCCACCTGCTGAATGTCTAGGAATATGCAAAATTTTAGAAGACCTGAGAGAGCCATGGCTTCAGCCAGATTTGGTTCTCTGACCCCCATGCCAGAAAGCAGAGAAGTGAGAGTTGGCAGATATCTTTATGTGGAAGCCACATCCACATTGGCCCTGTTGAGCTGCCCCATCGAAAAAGGCTGATGGCTGATGAAGATGAGCTATAGAAAGCCTGGCTGAGGATGTGTTTGAATTCTTCACTTTCTTCTGTGGGAGCGATTCTACATAAGCAGAGATTAAATCAACAACTTTAGCTGGGGAATAACTGGAATGGTTAAAGATGCAAGGGTTACGCCATTTCCAAATAAACCATAAGGATATGATGCCTATTCTACGCCATAAAATCATAAGCAGAGATTAAATCAACAACTTTAGCTGGGGAATAACTGGAATGGTTAAAGATGCAAGAGTTACCATTTCCAAATAAACCATAAGGATATGATGCCTATTCTACGCCATAAAATCTGTTTCTTGCTGCAATCAACGAACCACTCCTGAATCGAAACCTGCCTATCAAGTTTGAAACCATAGGCTCTTTCTAAATCTTGCCAAATTTGAAGTGAATGCTTGCATTTAAGAAAAATGTGAAGGTTCGATTCCGCCTCTTCCTTGCATAAAGAACAAACATTAGGACCAAACCATCCTCTCTTCAATAAATTTTCCCAGGTCAAATTCCGATTATGGAAAGCGAGCCAAGCGAAAAGGACCATCTTCATAGGACAACCATCCTTCCAGAATATGAGAGGGAAAATCGGGGACCAGGAGAAGTGCTGCCCAATCAGCAGTTGATATAATCCTTTGACTGATATATTTTCCGAATCAGCAGAAATGTCCCAAGATAAAAAGTCCGATTCTCTTGTGTAGGTGAGACCCCCTTTATGTGCACAAATCTTGTTCCGGAAAGGCCATTTTATCTGCACTGAATTTGCCAGGAAGACACTGCCGGCAGGTTCATGTACAACGTCTCACAGCAATAGATATTTTAATTTTACCAAATATTGTCTAGAACATGTACTTTGTACTTTAGATCTTGGAACCAAAATTTACTTGGAGGCAAATGAAGTTGCAGATGGTATGTTTCAAGTTACACTTATTGTTAAGAATATTTGGTTGTTTCTCAAATGTAGGATAAATAAGTTTGATGATACGCTGCAGCAGGGCTTTTGCTAATAACTTACATTCTATATTAATTTGCTCTCAAGCATATGCGCTGATGTCACCTTGACCGTGGTGGTGGGCAGGGATCAAATTTGATATTGAAGGGTTAAATAAATTGAACCCTTCTATGATGACAGGTTAACATTAGTTCTTTTCGTGTGAAGTTTAAAATAATTTAAATTTCATATATAAAATGATTAATCTACTTGTAAACTATTTAGTAATATCGTTTTAAAACATAACTCATTGTTTATCAATTTAGATTTAAATAATAACGAATAATTTCAATTATTTTTAAATTTAACTTGAAATTGATTTTGCAATATTGACAAGGGAGTGGTATTTGGACAAAAATCTAAGATGCTAGTCTATTAAAAAAATAAAAAAAAATAAATTGCAATGTGAAGATTAAAAAATAAAAAATAAATTGCAATGTGAAGATTAAAAAATAAAAAAATAAATTGTAAATGTAAAGATTAAAATATATTTTTGGCTTCGGCCATATGATGATTTCTCTCTGGAAAAAAAATTTAAAATATTTTCAAAATAAAGGTTAAAATATTTTCAAAGTATTATTTATCACGGGCTAAACATTTAGTTTTAGTTTTTTAAATAAAAAAATGATTAATTTCTAAAATTATGAATCAAAATGTTTTCATAATACTAAATTTAATTCTATATTTTGTCTTGAATTATATTTATTTTAACTTAAAAAAGAACTCTTTAAATTGCAAATATTAATGGTTAAAATTATGTAATTCAAATAAATAAATCACAACATTGATGGATATATTTGAAAATATACAATTCAAAACTTTTCAAACTTTGTTCGCTTGTATATTGGATAATTAGGGATATATATATATATATATATATATATATTTATGGAACGGTTAGCAATTTTTATTGGATAATTAGGGATATATATACATATATATATATTTTTTTTTATTGGATAATTAGGGATATATATATATATATATATATATTTGAATGGAACGGTTAGCAATTTTCATTAATAAAGCTGTAAACAGGCTAGGTCCCTTACAGTTATGGAGAGCTTAGCCTCAAAATTGTGTAGGTATACAAGGAAAGAGACCCTATTGTTACCTATCTTATTCATATATATACTCTTTACGTCTTTCAGACTATATATCTTCCACAATGTTCTACTATTTGACAAAAACATAAGATTATGTAAAATAAGAAGCATTTGCTACCCACGACTTGTAGGCTTGAGTTCTTCTTGTGCCTCTTTAGCATGCATACCGGATTCCGCACTTGATCCAACACTAGGATCCAGTTCACCGATTCCGCACTCGAACCAACACTAGGATTCAGTGCATCGTTTGTAGCACCAACATTTCCTTGCTAAGGGAGCAATGCTATCACAAATTCCAAAGCCCTCCTTTAGAACGCCCATAGTCGGTCTCCACTTGCAATTCAATGTTCTCCACCTTATGTTTCAGATTCATAAAACCAGTATTCAACCGTTCCATTGTTTTTTGGAGCACCTCCATGTCCTTCCCGAGGCCAGAGAATTGAGCAAACACAACAACGATATTATCTTTGATCTCCTTGACTATCTCTTTGACTCCCCGCTTACATGCGCTGTCAACAATTTCCCCAAAACTCCCACTATGCCCATACTTGACATCATTGTTGCTACCATTACTCGTAGAAGCCATTTTCCTTGTTATTCTCCCCTGCACTAGAGAAATCCGATGGTTGATCTGCTTTAACCAACAACTATAAATAAGCACTTGATTCTTTCCAACATTCCTTCCCATCTTATCACGCATAAATGCATTTTGATTCTGCAGCATTGCTAAGCCGCTTTCCTCCCTCTCCATCACTGCCGGTTTCCACTTGACTCGAACTGTAATGGTACAAAGCTGCACTCTCCTGGTCTCTTATTTATTAACCAAATGAATAAGCAAGGGTAGAGAGCCCACCTGTCATGCCTTGAGTCGTGGCCGCCTTTTGTCACGTGCCCACTTGTGCTTTAATTTCTAGCTAACATTTCCTTCTCTTGAGACTCTCCATCGTATCCTCGGTATGTTGTCATACTTAATTGCTTGCATTTTCATATTAATTCCCGAGCTCTAGTTGTAATCCAAAAGGATTATGATAAATGTAATATTTAAGGGATATGACATATATCACTATGTTGGTTTATAAGCAAGGATCCTTGCTCTAATTCCGCTCCAATATTGGCTTGTACATCCGCCACTTGATTATTAGCTCTTTTAACATGGAAGATTTTGAATTTTTCTATTTTTCTAAGAAGATACACTATCCTTATGTATAATGGAGAGGTCTCAGAATCAATAAGGTCTTCATTTCTGGAAAGGCTCATACATTTTTGGATAACCACCATTGAATCACCAACAATAATCAGATTCTTGATGCCCTTGGAGATGTTGATCTTCAAGCCTTGCTAGAGAGAGAGCGTTTCGACTTGATTGTTTGTGGCTTTCCCGAGACCCCAAGCAAACTTTATTTCAGACTTTTCTTCGAGGTTTAGAAGCACCCCTCCCGCTCCAGCCTCCCCGAATTAGGGTAATATAATATTCATAAACAAGTTTTTATTCATATATTAAAGTGTTATTAACAAGAATTCACGTAAAAAATTATAATTATTTTCTCTCCCTAATACAACTTTGATTGGATTGGCTCCTTTCAAATAAATATTATAATTTATGAATACAAATAAATTATGATAAATTCAATTTCTATTTCTGTTGGGTAGAAATTTTTTGTAAGACTAGATGTGAACAAGAATCAAGAAATTATTTATAGAAAAATCAACCATGAAAGGTAGAAACACCGACATTATTTTGCAAGCCAACCATCCATGATATATAAAACGAAAACCACAACGACAAACATTTTTTAAAAGTAACTATTCAGAAATTGATGTACATGATGAACTTTTGGGAACATTTAAAATCTAAAAGCTATCTAATACAGTGTCCCAAATCCCGAGTTTTAAAGCAAATGATTTATGTATATATAAAACTAAAACCACAACGACAAACATTTTTTAAAAGTAACTATTCAGAAATTGATGTACATGATGAACTTTTGGGAACATTTAAAATCTAAAAGCTATCTAATACAGTGTCCCAAATCCCTATTTCTAAAGCAAATGATTTATGTAGGGTTTAGTAGAAGAAGAAGAAAAAGAAAAATATAGTAAGAACTAATAAACTTAAATTCAAAGAACTTGAACTCATAATTTTTTCTATAAATTTAGACATGTTAGTTAAGGGTTATAATTGTTTACCTTTTAAACTAATTGCAATATGACAAAAATATTTCAAAGCACTAACTTAATTTAGGGTGGTACGGGAGAGAAAAAAAATTACATTGAAAAATAAAAATATTACTAGACACAAGATTTAAGTGAAAAATTTAACTCATAAAATGGACACAAGATTCATAAACAACGTTCTAGAAAAACATAGAGGATGGTGTTAGGGTTGTGTGGGAGAGAAAAAAAATTAAATTGAAAAATAAAAATATCACTGACACAAGATTTCACTGAAAAATTTAACTCATAAAATGCACACAAAATTTACAAACTACATTCTAGAAATTAGTAGATTTTATTACAACAACAATGAAAAACATATTACGTTTCACTTGCTTCCACTTTCCTTTTCACCCATATCTATTTTACTCATAGAGTCACAACCCTATAAAAATAGATTTCATTACAATACCATGGGCCCAATACCATGGGTTACAAATACCATGGGTGCTAACAGCATTGACTTTGATTTGGTCTCACACCTAACAAGATGGTTGGTAAATCCAAGGGTGATTCAATTTGAACATTCATTTTTATTGTAGAGGAAACATGATATATAATTGAATAGAATACATGAAATTAACAAGTACACCGATATAATATATTTTTCATTTCAATAATGACAAATAAATTTTAATGTTAAGTTTCGTTTGCATGGTAAATAGTTTTCTGCATATCTATGACAAACTAAAAGGTTCTTGACAAGCAATAAAGACTTCAATTTTGGTCTTGGCATGGATCCAAAATTTTGTAATAAACATTTTAAATTGCACACTAGTCTTAGTCTGTGTAAGTATTACTTGCAACCTATCAAACATTAATACAATGTTGTTATGCTTTTATAATATTTGGACCAAGCATTCCAGTTTTCTATATAGATAGAAGGAACGGAAGAGTGAAAGTTTAACATTCTTTTTTACTGTAGTAAAAATAATATAATTACATTTCAAAAAATAGCCATATATCATCTTATTTGCATAGTAAATAAATTTCTACATTTCTATGACAAACTAATGTTGTTATGCTTTTAAAAAGTAGTCATATATAATCTTATTTGCATAATAAATAAATTTCTACATTTCTATGACAAACTAATGTTGTTATGCTTTTATAATATTTGGACCAAGCATTCCAACTTCTATATTGATAAAAGGAACATAAGAGCGAAAGTTTAACATTCTTTTTACTGTAGTAAAAATAACATAATTACATTTCAACAAATAGCCATATATCATCTTATTTGATTAGTACATAAATTTCTACATTTCTATGACAAAATAAAAGGTTCTTGACCAGCAATAAAGACTTCAATTCTGGTCTTGGAATGGTTGTTTGTTCTAGACTGCGCCTTACTCTACTTCAAGGAAACTTCTAGAAAACCTTAACCTTCCACTTCAATGAAATTTCTTAAGAAACCCTAATCTCCACTTCTTGGTAAACTTGTGGAACTTTAAATATTTAAAGTACAAAAAGCTTGGTAAATCATTTTTATCCACATTTTGCTTCTATTAATTTGTTGGAATTTTGTAAATTTTTGGCTTTTTATAAAAATTGCACTCACATTTTTGCAAATAGATTTTTTTCACCATATAATTTAATTGTATATCTTCATTCATTTGGATCATTACTCAAGTGTCATATTAAAGGTACTTGGGACTTGTCCTTAAGCCTCATTTGCATTCATTGTAATTGTATTAGCATGAGTGGTGGTTACCAATGCTCAAACACAAACTCGTTATAGAACCACATCCTAACAAACAAATATTATAATTTTTTTTGCTTGAAAAAATGTTTTCATCAATATAAGAAGTCACCTCATTGAGCTTGACTAATTTGAACCTTACAAAATGTCAATGGAATCGAAGATATCCATCCATAGTGGACTCAAAGCTTTTACAATGAAATTGCTTTTGATTATAACATACTTGGGCTTTCAAAGTAGCACTGTCTATCCTACAAATAATACATAGCTTAAAACATAACATAGATACGTCACATAGCCAGGTCATAATAAAAAAGTAAAGCTTGAAGTTTGAGGCCATTGATCAATTTTTCCTCCATCATTGTCATTCCTCCACTATGGCTTTAGAACATAATATTTTTGATTCTTCTCAATTGTTGTTGTTGTTGTTGTTTTTTCTTTTGGTTTTACTTTGATTTCAAACTTTGCACTAGCTTGGGAGTTATTTGTGCTTCTCTTTTTCTTGCTTTGACTTCATTTTGTCTAGCTTGACATATCTCCTCTAATGGCCTAGATTCCCTTAAATTATATGGTCTACCCCTTGCCCCTCCTAATTCATCCTCATTACTTTGAACTTAGCCTTTGATTTGATTGTGATTGATGAAGATCTCAAAAATAATCTTTCTCCTATATTGCGTGGATAAATATGCCTCATTCAAGTCCATAAGGCTCAAGTACTTCAAATCAACTTTGATGTCATGCTTTTCTACAACATAATTGTACCTTTCCTTAGATAAGATTGAAGATTCAATGTGTATTGTAGGTTTTGATTTATTTGGATTCTTCATCGAGAAATGATAGACTATTGATCCATAAAGTGTTGTGGATATTCCACTGTAAAAGTGCATCAAATGAGAGCTTACAAGATTTTGGAAATCTCTTTATGATGTAGTGTTTGATTTATTTAGAGTTAACAATACTAGCTTAGTGTAAAAAATATGAAATACACTGAAAGACATTAAAACAAATAATACACCATCCACACAATGAGACAAGAGGTACCTTATATAGGAAAATTCTAGTGGGAAAATAAGAAACACGCGCCCCATCTTTTTTCTCTATTATGAAATAAAAGTGCAAAGAAAGTGGACTCACTTCAAGTTTCCATGGACACTGTGGCCCATATGGCTACTAAAAGTTGCATTGTCCTTATTTTTCATCAATATCCAACTCCATATGCTTTTCTCAACTATGGAACAATAATCAATATAGTAAAAATGCAACCCTTTCGATCCTAGTGGTCCAATTTTTAACATGCATTAATAGCTATCTAGGATTAGGGTTAGGGTTTTGACATACTTCAACTAAATTAGAGTTTGGTTTTAGACCCTCTAATATCTTCTTGTAAGCATGTAACTAGCACTACATGTATGAGTAATGTGAGTCGTTGTGGCATTCATTTGTTACCATGGTGGCCAATGTAATACCTCGATTTTGACCTTGGATTGATAATGCATGTTTGTATATGATGAAAGGTCAAAGATCTTGGAAATGTAATGGTTTTGAATATTAATAATAAAATCAACACTATTTGAGACAAAAAAGGACAAGAATATAGGGGGTTATGATCTCATTAGGAGGTACCTAGAGATGCTAGACCGTTTGGTTTATATTTTTCTTTACACCCATTTTCAGAAATAAAGGGAAAAGATGGTTATGTGAGCCTCTTAAGTGAGGCCATGTGTCATTTTGAGAGCATGCATATTTAGCCATACCTTTTTGGTTGTTTTGGGGGTTCACTTATTCATTCTTCACTTTCATTGTGATGTTCTTGCTTCTTGGAGATAAGAGTTTTATGGAAAAGAGCCATTGTGTGGCTGTGTGTTAATACTTTTTATGTTCTAGCTAAGAAATGCTAGAGTGCTTGAATGCATTGGTATTTCTAGTGAACTTGTCCATTGTATGTGAGTGTCTAGAGATTTTAGCATTGAAATTTCCTAACTAGTAGCACTGAAACCCGATTGGTGAATCAAAATGTAGAATTTAAAAATGGCACCTGTGGATTCAATTCCGAAATTTCATTCTTCAAAAGAAATGTTATATATCATTTTTTTTTTAATTTCTATTTTTTTTGTTTTCTAGTTTATGTGAGTCCTGAGATGACTGCATGACTAACCTATTGCTTGAGTAGCTGCGACCTAGAGGCATCTAAGCCACAAAACTCACTTGGGGATCACCCCTGACCTGGGCCACACCAACCCTTAGCATGGTTGGATTTTTTCCTATGGAGTTTTGAATCGGTGACCTTTACACCATGGAGTGCCTTAACAGAACACCCTGTCATTGTCTGCTCTACACTCTTTGGGCTTATATTTCTAATTTTTAATATAATCACATATTATCAATTAATTTAGGATGCCATAAATTTTCAATACAATGTAATTTTTTTTTTAACACTTATTTTATTTTCACATTAATTCATAGTTAATAGTAATAACTTTTTTTCCTTATAAAAAAGCGTAATTTTATTATTGAATTGAAATAAAATTACATTTTGTAGATACATGTCTAGCATGTATTCAGTGATAATGGATCTGTCACAATAATGGATTAAAGCCCTCAAAATTGAGTAAAAGAGAAAAAAAAATAGCTAGCTTGCCTCGTAGATGTATATATAGAACGTGAAAAAAGGAATCAAGAAAGGGGGAGCTTGGTCATGGTACTAACAACTTGTATAATTGTAGAAGTCATCCACTTTTCCTTTCTTCCCCTTCTTTTTTACTTCCTTCCAAACCCATGTGGGAGGTTGGATAATAGATAAATTCGAATTCTGTGGATTTGCAATAGGGGTGAGATCCTTTTATCATTTAGAGCTCTCAGATACATGGGTTATTTTAGTTCTTGGTATCATCTCTTTCTTCATTGTTGCTGCTTCGTGACCTACAGGAATTGGTGTGATTGTCATCTCTGTGTTTTTGTTGAGATCTATTGTCAGTGGAGGGGGATCCTCCTATATTTCTGTTTCAGTCATTTGCTCATTTTCTTTGATTGGCAGGTCCTTTTGATCCACACCTTCTTCATCATCAGAAAGATGAGGCTCATGGGAATGCAAGTTCTTTGTTTTGCGTCGCTACCATTTCCTCTTATTTATAATTTTTTTGGCCAGAGGACAACTATCTTGTAAATTTTCAATTTAGTTGCATACATGACATCTAAAGGCCCTGTTTTCATAATCTAGACTCTTCATCCACCGGAAGTGTCCATTGTTCAACTGGATATGGTTTGGAAGCCCCTTGCTGAGGTCATTCTCCACACAAATGCAAGCATATGTGATAAGCCCCTTTTCTATTTTATCATTATCTATTTTGATAAAAACACATAGTGTGTTTTCGATGTATTCAATAAATTGATGGTGCCAATCGGGGAGTGGGATGTTATCAAGCCTAAACCAGATATGCATTTTTGTTACTTCGATTATTGATGAGTCGAATTCTGGGAACTAGCGAGTAGTGAATAACCCAAATCTTCCCCAGAACCATGGTTCTGTTACTGCTCAAACTAGCAAGGGTCTTAGGAAGGGATCCTAAAGGGAAACTACTAAGTCAAGGGCAGCAATGGGTCGATAGCCCACTATCACCTCAGGCAAGGCTCCCTTCTCTTTACAAATTTTCACAGATGGGAGGAGACCCGATATAAAAGGGAATCACTAGATGAACAGTTCAATAAGAGGATAAAGAGTGATTTGCTAAGGCATATTCACAAGAGAGATTCAATTGTATGATTTTCTTGCTTAGGAAGCAAGGTGATAAGCTTTCTAAGAAAGGATAAGAGGGCTTTTGAGGTTAGTATTTGAGAATATGTGATCGAAACTTAAGAAGGAATGCAACAAATTACACATATAACCATAAATATAGAAATGAAAAAGAAATAACACTTCATTTCATTAATACCAAAATACTGAAATATGCTTACAAAGAGAATGGAAATAAACTAGCTCGGGCGATGGTAGCTTATCTCTGAGAAGAGATGTGGCAGATACATTCCTCTTGGGCGATGGTAGCTTATCTCTGAGAAGAGATGTGGCAGATACATTCCTCTGAACTATGTTACAATGAGGCTCAAAGGCCTATTTATTATTAAGAAACAATGGAAAACCCTAAACATAAAAAAACTAACTCTAGGAGATGAAGCACCAAAACTGTGGGCCCCGTTTGGGTAAATTGGTACATCAACTTTCTAGGGTTGTAACTTTCGCACACGATTATGTTTGGCTATCATAATACCATATTTTGAAGCTCTCAAAGAGGAGGCCAAAAACGAATTGGCAACTCATTCTGGGAAAATTTTGGTCTCTCCGTTTTCCCTAGAAACATCGTTTAGGGCCTCAAAATGGCTCTGAAAGTTCAAGACTCGAAAAACGACTAAAAATAGTAAATTGTGCTACAATTAAGGAAACCGAAGAACTGGAAGAGACAGTGTTGGGGGTCGAAGTGTAATAGGCGGGTGACCACCGATATCCACCTCGATTGTTCCTCCCCCGTTAGGAAGCAATAGTCCCCATTGTGTTGAGTGCCTCCATGAGATGGGGAAACTTATGCTAAACTTGGTCCCTGGTGAGCCACTTTCCTTGGTGAAGGAGTTGGCACGCTTTGACAACTCGATAAAGTTGGATCTTCTACTGGTGAGTGTTCTTGATCTGTGTGTCCATGATCTGATCAGTTGTGGCCTATTTCATGCAGTCCGGGTTTAGTTCTGTTGGTGTGAGTTGTTCTGCAATGTCGAATGTGTCCAACAATGGTGGAAATTATGGTTGAAGGCGGTCTACATTAAACACTAGGTGCAGACCAAGGAAAAATGGAATGTTAACCTCGAAGGCATTGTCCCCTATAGCATTGGTGATGGTGTATCACCCATATCAGAGCGGGTGAAGCTTCCGGTGGGGTCCAGTGAGGCGCTCCTTCTACGAATGTAGCTAAAATTTTTCGCCCACCTGGAACTTGTGTGACACCTCATGCGTAGAATGTGTACGATCATCCTTTTGGCAACTTCTGTTTGGCCATCGGTTTCAGGATGGAAAGCCGTGGATTTAGTGAGTTTGGTATCCAACATCTACTAGAGACTTGACCAAAATACACTTAGGAATCTGCTGTCTCGATCAGAGACAATGGACTGTGGGATCCCAAAGTGTACCCACACTTGCTCAAAGAAGAGCTCACCAATGGACTCTGGTGTGATACTCTTCTTGCAGGTCGCCATAATGGCCATCTTAGAGAACCTGTCGACGACCATGAAAACGTAGTCAGTTCTATGCTTAGTAGAAGGAAGGCTCGATATGTAATCCATGGAGATGGATTCCCAAGGTCGACTAGGAGTAAGTAAAGGAGCATATAAGCATGATATAGGCCTTTCTTCTTGATGGTTGGTTTGGAAATGGCACAGGCAGTACAATATTTAATTTACCTTCCAACATCTTGACGAAGGTTCGGCAAATAAAAATACTTCTGCAGTACTGCCACTTTTTTCTCTACTCCAAATGTCCAGCGACCGAACTGTAGTGCGCCTCCCAATCATCTTGGCACACTCGCTTGAAGGAACACAGATGTGTCCCAGGTGGCATAATAGTGCATCTTGGAGGTGAAAATTTTGAACAGTGTGGCCACCTAGAAGTCTCGTGCCCACATGAATGGAGCACAGTAATCATCGCCATGACTGGTGGTCAACTGAGGAAGTCTACAACATTATTGGTGCTGCGATTCTTGTACTTAATGTTCAAATGGAATTGTTGCAGGTATGTGGATAATTTATGATGGCGATCATTCTGCAATTTCCCTTGTGTCTATATGAACTGCAGGGGTCGGTGGTCTGTGTGGATGATCGTTTCCTTCCCCAAAATGTAATTATTCCATTGAAGACATGCCTTCACACTGGAATACATTTCTTTGTCATAAGTGGGATACTTTCAGATTGTGTTTGAGAGTTTCTCATTATGGTAAGCCACTGGATGTCCCTATTGAGTAAGAATTGCACTAATAGCATAGTCGGAGGCGTCTGTCTCAATCTTAAATGGTTGTTGCAGGTCTAGTAATGTGAGTACTAGTGTAGAGCAGAGGGGATGCTTCAACTCAGAAAATACCTTATTTTGGGTTTCGGATGAAAAAAAACTTTTCTTTCTCTATGTCCTTAGTGACTTTACTTAAAGGCCAAGTGATATGAGAGGACCCCAACACGAACCTGCGGTATAAATTGGAAAGACCCAAAAAGCCACGGAGCTCTATTAGAGTGGTTGGGGCATGCCAATCCCCAATGAATTTTATATTGGCCGGGTCCACATGCACACCCTCCTCATCAATGATGTACCCAAGATATTGAACACATGTCATGCAAAAAGTGAATTTCTCCAAATTGGCACATAGCTTGTGTTATTGCAGGGTTTGAAGGACCCATCAAATATGGCAGAGGTTCTCTTCCCAACTATGGCTGAAGGTCGAGATGTCATCAAAATACAACACCAAAAATGCATTGGTTAAGGGTCGCAAGATGTCGTCCATCAATATCATGAAGGTTGCGGGGGCATTCGTCAACTCAAAAGACACGTCCAACCATTCGAAAAGGACCTCCTTGGATTTGAAGGCAGTATTTCACACATCAAAGGGTTCGATAGGTGCCTGGTGATAAATATACTTCAAGTCAAACTTGCTGAAATATTTGGCCCACTTGAGATGGTCCAGAAGGTCATCAATCCGTGGGATTGGCTACCTATTCTGGACAATGATCTTGTTCAATGCCCGATAGTCAATTTATAGTCCCGAGGTCCCATCCTTCTTTTGTACCAATATAATGAAGCTCCCATAAGGTGATGAGCTTGGTCTGATGTTCCTTTTTTGCAACAAATCCTGAATCTGCCTCTTTATCTCAACATTCTCCAGAACAAAGAGTTGATAAACCGGTCCATTGGGTAGCAGCACGACTGGGGTCAGATCGATGGAGTGCTTGACACGACAGTGTAGGGGTACCCCTGTAGGTGAGGTGAAAATGTCCCTGTACTCCTCCATGACCTTGTCTATCTACTGATGTTGTGCGGAGTAGCCTTGTCTGGAAGTTGTGGCCATAACCTTCTTCTTTCCCCGAGGGCGAACCATAAGGAATTTTTTTTTTCCTGGTCTGCGAAATGATTTTACTGCATTGCTCTGCAGTGATAAAAGAGATAGAATTACATGGGGCTACCTACAGTATCCTATACAACTTATTACCCAAATTAATAATCATAGAGCGAGGTCTAGACTCATATACAACATATAGAATTCCTGTAGAAACTCCAATAGATCTAGAATTCTAGTTAAATTAAACACAAGTAATTTGCTGATATTCAAGAGAGGAGAGAAAGAATTTGCTCCATAAAATAAATATATTAAATTAATGAAAAATAGTAATACATGAGAAACCAAACCTCTAATCCCAAAGGGAGGTGGTTATATAGAAATTGCCGAATCTAGAAAATTAGGAAAAAACTAGTAAAAAACTAGAAAAGGCTAACAAAAACTAACGGGAGGCCTAAAATAGCAACAATGACTCAAGAAAACCTATGCCAACTATCAGCCACGAGGAAAGCATGAGGAGGGGCACATTTCCCAAGGAAGGAAACTTTAAAACATGCTAAAATGGTCTAGGGGACCAAATCCCTTGATTTAAGGGGGAATCTTCATGTGGGGCGCCAATCCTCAAATAAATCAAGTGGATGAGGTGTGGTTAGGTGTGAACATGCACTTAGATGTCTAAATGGTTTAGGAAAGTGGTTGGACCAATATTTCCATAATATTAAGCCTTTAAAGGCAAAAAACAAGGGAAAGTTGGTCCACCGAGCTAGTTTACCAAAAACCAAGTGTGAACATGATTTTTAGTGCATGTGGCTAAGTCAAGGATACTTAGGCTAAAAAATAAATGTAGATGTTAGGATTATATTCCAACATGCCGCTTCCACAAGTATGGTTTTCTTAATAATACATCACAAACTTCAAGAGGATAAAAATCACACAATAACTCATCCGTGAAGGGCTTGATGCTGTAGGGAAGGCTACACTGGTGTATGTATGCAGAAGTGCTGTCGTTGATTGCTTCACAAACTCTGCTGAAATGACGTTCTTTTGGCTCACGGTGTTGACAATGAACTGCAACGGAGAACCTTTCACCCACATTTGTGAGTGGAAGAGGCATTCCCCCTCCTCTGGATCTTCAGATTCATTCTTCTGGATCTTGGTGGTGGCCACGGTGGCACTGGGCTTCGCATAAATGATCTGATTCCCTTTGTCATTCCCCTTGTCAGGTTCTGACTCAAAGTCAAAAAATGCGTCTGATTTGGAATCCTTTAGCTTGGCCACCAGTGAATGTTTGGCCTGACGCTCACTTGTGTTGTGAGTGGATATCTTATGGAACTCACACCATTTTCCCGCGTCCTTCATTGTCTTCGTGGTTTTTTTATTTGCTTCCATCTTTGGTGGGTTGTCTTGGGTCGCCCTGCCATGGATTTGACCTTTGCTATGTGATTTGGGGGCACCTTTTCCTTGTTTCAGATTCACATATCCAATGTCTCACTTCTTCTGTTTAAACTTCTACTCAATATTGATAGCGTATTGATATTCCATGATGAGTGAGGAGATGTCTAGGTACTCCATCTCGTCCTAGATGTACTTGTGTAGACAATTGCGGTACTTAAGTACCAAATTTCACTTAGAATCCTTGATACGCACTTCGTGTGGAGGGTATGGAAAAAATTTGTGAACTTCGTCACATCTTGACCCCTTCCCTGCCGTAGCGTGGTCCACTTTATGTATTTATCTTCATAGCTCTCGACAGGGTAATATTGTTCCTTGATGGCATCTAGGAAAGAATCACAAGTGGGTGTAGCTGAAAACAGTGAGGATTCCCTCTCATCCTTTTGTTCACAATAGGTTTCCCACCATTCCTTGACATGTGGGGCGACTTTGAGAAGTGAAAAATTAATATTTTCCCGATTGGAAAATTCATGAAATGAAAAATATCCTTCCAACAGATTCAACCATTATCTACTACGTTTGCATCTATCTGGCCCTCAAATACGAGAATATCGAAGTTAACTTGTACCTTAAAAGGAGTGGTGCCTCCAAAGTGGCTTTTGGAAGAAGATGCATTTCATGTGGGTAGCTTTCGAAGGATCTAGGCAAAGTTATCCATCATCGCATTCCTTTGTCGCTTGAGGGCTTCCTTGAGAAATATTTTGAAAGGATCTCTTGCCCCCTCGTCTTTCTTTTCTTTTTCCACGGGAGGCCATCAGGGTTTGCGAAGCTGGGCTTGCAAAGGTTCAACCAGATCGAGCCCTAAATCTGTATACCTTGACCTCGTTGGGGACATGCAAAGAAAAACAGAGAAAGAGAAGACCACTATGATAACATTGATCCAAAATTAAACAAGAAAAGCAAAAAATTACACATATGACCATAAATACATAAATGCAACATAAATAACTCTTCATTTCATTAATATCAGAATACTGAAATGTGCTTACAAATAGAATGGAAATAAACTAGTTCAAGTGATGGTTTCTTATTTCTGAGAAGAGATGTGGCGGCTACATGCCTCTCAACTATGTTACAATGAGGCTCAAAGGCCTATTTATTATTGAGAAACAATGGAAAACCATAAACATCCAAAAACGTAACCCTAGGAGATGAAGCACCAAAATTGTGGGCCTTGTTTGGGAAACTTGGTACATCAACTTCCCGGGGTAGTAACTTTGGCATATGATCTCTGTTTGGCTATCATAATACCTCTTTTAAAAAGATGTCAAAGAGGAGTCTTAAAAAAAATTAATTTGGGATGTATTTTGTGTCTCTGTCTTCCTTTAAAATTTCGTTTAGGTCCTCAAAACAACTCCGGAAGTTCAGGACTCGAAAACTGCCAAAAATAGTAAATTGTGCTACAATTTAGGAAACTTAAAAACTAAAAGAGATAGTGTTGGGGGTCCAAATGGAATAGGTGGGTGACCACCAATATCCACCTAGATCATTCCTCCCCCCTTAGGAAACAATTTTCCCCATTGCATTCAGTGCCTTCATGATTTGACGAAACTTCTGTTGAACTTGGTCCCTAGTGAGCCACTTGCCTTGGTGAAGGAGTTGGCCAACTTTGAAAACCCGATAAAGTTGGATCATCTACTGGTGAGTGTTCTTGATTTGTGTGTCCATCATTTGATAAGTTGTGTCTTATTACATGCTATCTAGGTTTAGCTCTGTTGGTGTTAGTTCTTCTACAACGTTGGATGTGTCCAACAATGGTGGAAAGTATTGCAGAAGGCAGTCTACATTGAACACTGGGTGAATACCAAGGAATGATGGAATGCTAAGCTCAAAGGCATTGTCCCCTACAATCTTGGTGATGGCCATATTGGAGCGGGCAAAGCTTGCGGTGGGGTTCAGTGAGGCACTCCTTTTGCAAATGTAGCAAAACTTCATCGCCCACCTAGAACTTGTTTGACACCCGATTCTGATCATGGTGTTGATTGTAATTAGCATTGGCTCTGCCAATATATTATGGACCTGCTGGAAGATGTGTTGAATGTGCTCAATGAAGCTATTAGCCCTATCAGTTTCAGACTGGACATGAGCCGAATCTGCTTGAGTAGCCGCGAATGGTATGGCCACATCAATGGGACATAATGGCTAAAATCCCAACTCTACCTGAAAGGGGAAATGACCTATCGAGCTCTGGAGAGATCTATTGTAACTGTGCTGTACATAGGGGAGGCTTCCATCCCATGTGGATAGATGCTTCGAGTTGTACATGCGCAGAATGTGTAAGATCATCCTGTTGAAGACTTCTATCTCTCCATCGATTTGGAGAAGGAAATTCGTGGACTTAGTTAGTTTGGTATCCAACATCGACCATAGACTTGACAAAAATTCACTTAGGAATCTGCTCTCCTGATCAGAGACAATGGAATGTGGGATCCCAAAGTGTACCCACACTCGCTCAAAGAAGATCTTAGTAGTGGCCTTCGATGTGATACTCTTCTTGCAGGCCTCCATAATGGCAATCTTAGAGAATCTGTCGACGATCACGAAAACACAGTCATTGCCATGCTTAGTAGAAGGAAGGCCCGACATGTAATCCATGGAGATCGATTCCCAAGGTCAACTAGGAGTAGGGAGAGGAGTATATAGGCCTTTCTTCTTGATGGTTGGTTTGGAAATGGCGCAGGCAGTGTAGGATTTAATGTCCCAGGTGGCATAACAGTGCATCCTGGAGGTGAATTTTTTAACTTTCTTACCATCCAGGAGTGTCTGGTATGTGCTTCCAAATTCCAGATCGCTCTCATAAAGATGTGGCCACCCTGAAGCCTCATGCCCATAGGAGTAGAACATAGTGATCGACGCCATGGTTGGTGGTCGGCTGAGGCAGTTTGCAACATTATTGGTGCTTCCCTTCTTGTACTTAATGTTCAAATGAAATTTTTGCACGTATGTGGAACATTTCTGATGGAAATAGTTCTACAACTTCCCTTGTGTCTGTATGAACTGCAGGGGTTGGTGGTCTCTGTGGATTACCGTTTCCTTCCCCAGAATGTAATGCTTCCATTGACGACAGGCCTACACAATGGAATACATTTCTTTTTCGTAAAGTGGATTACTTTCAGACTGTGTCTGAAAGTGTCTCAATGTGGTAAGCCACTGGATTCCCCTGCTAAGTAAGAACTGCAAAAATAGCATAGTCAAAGGCGTCTATATCAATAAAAAATGGTTGTTGCAGGTCTGGTTATGTGAGTATTCATGAAGAGAAGAGGTGATGCTTCAACTAGGAAAATGAATTCTATTGGGTTTCAGACAAAGAAAAATTTTCTTTGCTTCACCCTTGGTGACTTGACTTAAAGACCAAAGTGATATGAGGGAACCCCAATACGAACCTGCGGTATAAATTGGCAAGACCGAGATTGCTACATAGATATGTTAGAGTGGTTGGGGCTGGAAAATCCTGAATGAATTTAATCTTGGCTGGGTCCACATGCACACCCTGCTCATTAATGATGTACCCCAATTATTGAACCTGGGTCATACCAAAAGTGAATTTCTCTGAATTGGCACATAGCTTGTGTTGTTGCAGGGTTTGAAGGACCTATCGAATATGGCATAGGTTCTCTTCCAAACTCTGGATGAAGATCAAGATATCATATAAATACACCACCATGAAAGCATTGGTGAAGGGTCACAAGATGTCGTCCATCAATCTCATGAAGGTTGTAGGGGAATTGGTTAACCCGAAAGGCAATTGACCAACCATTCAAAAAGACTCTCCTTGGATTTGAAGGTAGTCTTGCACACATCAAAGTGTTCGATAGATACCTGGTGATAACCGGACTTCAAGTCAATCTTGTTGAAATATTCCCCCCCTTGAGCTGGTCCAAAAGGTCATCAATTCGTGGGATTGGGTACCTATTCCAGACAGTGATATTGTTCAATGCCCGATAGTCAATACAGAGTCTTGAGGTCCTGTCCTTCTTCTGTACCAATATAATCGGGATCCCACAGGGTAATGAGCTTGGCCTGATGTGCCCTTTCTACAATATCTCCTGAATTTACCTCTTGATCTCATCCCTCTCCAGAACAGAGTGTCGATAGATCGGTCCATTGGGTAGCGGCGCGCTCAGGGTTAGATTGATGGAGTGCTTGACCTGACAGTGCAGAGGTACCCCTATAGGTGAGGCGAAAAATTCCCTATACTCATCCACGACCTTGTCCATATGTTGATATTGTGCAGAGGAGCCCTATCTGTAAGTTGTTCCCACAACATTCTCCTTTCCTCGAGGGCGAATCATAAGGAAACAAAATTTCCTGGTCTGGGAAATGATCTTACTGCATCACTTTGTAGTGATCAAAGAGATGGAAGTAGGCGAGCCTACCTACGGTATCCTATATAACTTATTTCCAAAATTATTAATCAGAGAGCGAGGTCTAGACTCATATAAATCATGCCACTTCCACAAGTATGGTTGTTCTAATAATACATCACAAACTTCAAGATGAGAAACATCACATAGTACCTCATCCATGAAGGGGTTGATGCTGTAGGGAAAGCGACACTTCTGGATAAAACAAAGATCTCATCCTTGGTGAAGCTACTCAATGGTGTACGACTACAGATGTGCTATCATCGGTAGGATCAACTGCTTAATGACCTATGCTGAAATGTGGTTCTTTTGGCTCCCGCTATCGACAATGAACTGCAGTGGAGAACCCTTCACCCACTTCTATGAGTGGAATAGGCGTTCCCCTTCCTCTGGATCTTCAGGCTCATTCTTCTGTATTTTGGTGGTGGCCACAGTGGCACTGGGTTCCGCATCAATGATCTTCTTCCCTTTGTCATTCCCCTTGTCGGGTTCCGACTAAGAGTGAGAATATGCGTATGATTTGGAAGCCTTCAGCTCGATCACCAGTGAATGCTTGGCCCGACACTCACTTGTGTTGTGAGTGGAGCTCTTATGGAACTCACACCATTTTCCCGACTCCTTCTTTGTCTTCGTGGTGTTGTTATTTTCTTGCGGCTTCGACATGCTGTCCTAACCCACCTGGCCTTGACCTTTGCTCTGTGGTTTGGGGGTGCCTTTTCCTTGCTTCAGATTCACAGATCGAAAGTCTTGCTTTTTATGTTTAAACTTCATCTCAATCTTGACAGCGTATCAGTATGCTGTGCCGAGGGAGGAGATGTCCAAGAAATCCATATCATCTTGGATGTACTTGTGTGTACAGCCGTGGTACTTGAGTACTAAATGATGCTCAAAATCCTTGATACCCAAGTTTGTGCAGAGGATATGGAAAACATTGGTGAACTTCGTCATATCTTGGTCCCTTCCCTACCATAGTGTGGTCCACTTTATGTATTTATCTTTATAACTCCTTATTGGGTAATATGGTTCCTTGAAGGCATCTCAGAAAGAATACCAAGTGGGTGCAGATGAAAATAGTGAGGATTCCCTCTCGTCCCTTTTTTCACAGTAGGTTTCCCACCAATCCTTGACGTGTGGGGGGCTTTGAAAAGTGCAAAAGTAATATTTTCCTGATCGGGAAAGTCATGAACTAAAAAATATCCTTCCAACAAATTAAACCATTTATCTATGGTGTCTACATCTATCTGGCCCTCAAATACGGGAATATCGAAGTTAACTTGTACATTAAAAGGAGTGGTGCCTCCAGAGTGGTTGCTGGATGAAGATGCGTCACCTGTGGGTAGCCATTGAAAAATCTAGGAAAAGTTATCCATCATCGTGTTCCTTTTTCGCTCGAGGGATTCCTCAAGAAATATTTTGAAAGGATCTCCTACCTCCTCATCTTTATTTTCTTCTTCCATGGGAGGCCATCAGGGTTTTCGAGGCTGGTCTTACAAAGGTTGAACCAGATCGAGCCCTAACTCCTTATACCTTGACCTTGTTGGGGACATGCAAAGAAAAATAGAGAAAGAGCAGACCGCTCCGATACCACTGATCCAAAATTAAACAGGAGCACAACAAATTACACATACAACCATAAATACAGAAATGCAATAGAAATAACACTTCATTTCATTAATATCAGAATACTGAAATATGCTTACAAACAGAATGGAAATAAAGTAGCTTGGGCGATGGTAGCTTATATTTGAGAAGAGATGTGGCGACGACATGCCTCTGAACTGTGTTACAATGAGGATCAAAGTCCTATTTAGTATTGAGAAACAATGGAAAACCATAAACATATAAAAACCTAACTCTAGGAGATGAAGCACCAAAACCGTGGATCCCGTTTGGGTAAATTGGTACATCAAATTCCCAAGGTAGTAACTTTGGCATACGATCTCTGTTTGGATATCATAATACCTCATTCCAAAGATCTTGAAAAGGAGGCCAAAAAGAGATTCAAAAACTAGTTTGAGATGTTATCAATCTCTCTGTTTTCCCTAAAAACGTTGTTTAGGGCCTCAAAATGGCTCCGGAAGTTCAGGACCAGAAAAACTGCCAAAACTATTAAATTGTTCTACAATTAAGGAAACCAAAAAACTGAAAGAGATAGTGTTGGGGGTCCAAGTGGAATAGTTTGGTGACCACCAATATCCACCTAGATCATTCCTCCCTCCTTAGGAAGAAATGGTCCACATTGAGTTGAGTGCCTTCATGAGATGGGGAAATTTCCGCTGAACTTGGTCCCTGGTGAGCCACTTGCCTTGGTGAGGGAGTTGGCCAGCTTTGACAACCCGATAAAGTTGAATCTTCTGCTAGTGAGTGTTCTTGATTTGTGTCCATGAGCCAATCATCTGTGGCATGTTCCATGTAGTCTGGGTTTAGCTCTATTGGTGTGAGTTGTTCTGCAACATCGGATGTGTCCAATAATGGTGGAAAGTATGGCTGAAGGCGGTCTACATTGAACACTGGGTGCAGACCAAGGAATGATGGAATGAAAATCTTGAAGGCATCGTCCCCTAAAACCTTGGTGATGGCGTATGGATCATATCAAAGTGGGTGAAGCTTGTAGTGGGGTCCAACGAGGCATTCCTTCTCCAAATGTAGCCAAACTTTGTTACCCACTTGGAACTTGTGCGACACCCGATGCTGACCATGAAGTTGCTTGTACTTAGTATTGGTTCTGTCTAAGATATCATGGACCTTCTAGAGGATGCGTTGAATGCGCTCAATGAAGCTATTAGCCCTGTCGGCTTCAGACTGGACATGAGCCGAATCTGCATGAGTAGCTGTAAATGGTATGGCCACATCAATGGGACATAATGGCTGAAATCCTAGCCCTACTTGAAAGGGGCTATGGCCCATTGAGCTGTGGAGGGATCTGTTGTAGCTGTGGTGGAAATAGGGGAGGCTTTCCTTCCATGTGCGTGGATACTTCGATTTGTACATATATAGAATGTGTATGATCATCATATTGACGAATACTGTTTGGCCATCAGTTTGGGGATGGAAAGCTGTCGACTTAGTGAGTTTGGTATCCAACATCGACCAGGGACTTGAACAAAATGCACTGAGGAATCAATGTATTGTGGGATCCCAAAGTGTACCCACACTCGCTCAAAGAAGAGATTATTAGTGGGCTCTGCTGCAATACTCTTCTTGGAGGTTGCCATAATGGGAATCTTAGAGAATCTATCGACGAACATGAAAACACAGTCATTTCTGTGCTTAATAGAAGGAATTCCCAACATGTAGTCCATGGATATGGATAGCCCAGGTTGACTAGGAGTAGGAAGAGGAGAATATAGGCCTTGATTCTTGATGGTGGGTTTGGAAATGGCATAGGTAGTGCAGGATTTAATGTACCTACCAACATCCTTACGAAGGTTCGGCCAATAAAAATAATTCTGCAGTATTGCCACTGTTTTCTTTACTCCAAAATGTCTAGCGACCTGACTGTAGTGCGCCTCCCAAATCGTATTGACATGCTCACTTGAAGGAACACAGATGTGTCCCAAGTGGCATAATAGTGCATCTTGGAGGTGAAAATTTTGAACTTGCTTACCTTCTAGGAGTGTCTGATATGTGCTGTCGAATTATGGATCGTTCTCGTAAAGATGTGGCCATCGCAAAGTCTCATGCCCACATGAGTCGAGCACAATGATCACTTCCATGATTAGTGGTTGGCTATGGAAGTCTGCAACATTATTGGTGCTTCCCTTCTTGTACTTAATGTTCAAATGTAACTGTTTCAGGTATGTGGACCATTTTTGATGGTGTTCATTCTGCAACTTCCCTTGTGTCTGTATGAACTGCAAGGGTCGGTGGTATGTGTAGATGACCGTTTCCTTCCCCAGAATGTAATGGTTCCATTGACGACTAGCCTGCACAATGAAATACATTTCTTTGTCATAAGTGGGATACTTTTGGAATATGTCTGAAATTTTATCACTGTGGTAAGCCATTGGATGCCCTGGTGAGTAATAATTGCACCAATAACATAGTTGGAGGCATCTGTCTCAATCTTAAATGGTTGCTGCAGGTCTAGTAATGTGAGAACTGGTGCAGAGTAGAGGTGATGCTTCAACACTGAAAATGCCTTATATTGGGCTTCAGACCAATTTTTTTTTTCTTTCACTCCGCCGTTGGTGACTTGAATTAAAGGCGAAGTGATACGAGAGAACCCCAACATGAAGATGCAGTAGAAATTGGCAAGACCTAGAAAGCTGCGGATCTCTGTTAGAGTGGTTGGGGATGGCCAATCCCGAATGACTTGTATCTTGGCTGGGTCCACATGCACACCCTGATCATCAAAGATGTACCCTAGATATTGAACCCGGGTCATGCCAAAAGTGAATTTCTCCAAATTGGCACATAACTTGTGTTGCCACAGGGTTTGAAGGACCTGTCAAATATGGCAGATGTGCTCTTCCAACTCTGGCTGTAGATCAAGATATCATCTAAATACACCACCATAAATTCATTGGTGAAGGGTCACAAGATGTGTTCCATCAATCTCATGAAGGTTGCGGGGGCATTTGTTAACCTGAAAGGCATGACCAACCATTCGAAAAGGCCCTCCTTGGATTTGAAGGTAGTCGTCCACACATCGGAGGGTTCGATAGGCACTTGGTGATAACTGGACTTCAAGTCAATCTTGCTGAAATATTTTCCCCCCTTGAGCTGGTCCAAATTCTCATCAATCCTTGGGATTAGGTACCTATTCTGGACAATTATCTTTTTCAGTGCCTGATAGTCAATATAGAGTCTCCAAGTCCCATCCTTCTTATGTACCAATACAATCAGGCTCCCACATGGTGATGAAATTGTCTTGATGTGCCCTTTCTACAACATCTCCTGAATCTTCCTTTTGATCTCATCATTCTCTAGAATAAAGCGTCAATAGATCGGTCCATTGGGTGGTGACATGCCCGGGGTCAGATCGATGGATTGCTTGACTTGACAATGCAGAGGTACCCTTGTAGTTGAGGCAAAAATGTCCTTGTTCTCCTCCACAAACTTGTGCATCTGTTGATGCTGTGCGGAGGAACCCTATCTGGAAGTTGTGGCCACAACCTTCTTCTTTCCATGAGGGTGAATCATAAGGAAAACAAATTTCCTGGTTTGGGAAATGATCTTATTGCATTGCTTTTTAGTGATAAAAGAGATGGCTATAGGCGGGGCTACCTTTGGTATCATTTACAACTTATTTCCCAAATTAATAATCAGAGAGCTAGGTCTAGACTCATATACAACATGCCACTTCCACAAGTATGGTTGTCCTAATAATACATCAAAAACTCCAAGAGGAGAAACATCACACAATACCTCATCCATGAAGGGCTTGATGTTGTAGGTGAAGGTGACACTGTTGGCTGACACAAAGATACTGTCCTTGGTGAAGCCACGCGATGGTGTATGACTACAGATGTGCTATTGTCAGTAGGCCCAACCGCTCCATGACCTCTGCTGAAATGAGGTTCTTTTGGCTGCAGCGGTCGACAGTGAACTATAGCGGAGAACCTTTCACCCACACCTGTGAGTGAAGGAGGCGTTCCCCCTCCTATGGATGTTTAGGCTCATTTTTCTGGATCTTCGTGGTGGTCAAGGTGGTATTGCAATCTGCATCAATGATTTGCTTCCCTTTGTTATTCCCCTTGTTGCGTTCTGACTTAGAGTTGGAACATGCGTCTAATTAAGAAGCCTTCAGCTCGGCCACTAGTGACTGCTTGGCCCAAAACTTGTGTTGTGAGTGGAACTCTTATGGAACTCACACCATCTTCCCATGTTCTTATTTGTCTTCGTGTGTTATTATTTTCTTGTGGCTTCGGCGGGTTGTCCTGGGTCGCCTCGTCTTGGCTTCGACCTTTGCTCTGTGGTTTGGGGGCGCCTTTTCCTTGCTTCGGATCCGCAGATCCAAAGTCTCACTTCTTCTGTTTAAACTTATTCTCAATCTTGACAACGTATCAGTATGTTGTGCCGAGTGAGGAGATGTCCAAGAGCTCTATCTTGTCCTTGATGTACTTGTGTAGACAACCATAGTACTTAAGTACCAAATTCCGCTCAGAATCCTTGATACCCAAATTTGTGTGGAGGGTATGGAAAAAATTTGTGAACTCCATCACATCTTTGTCCCTTCCCTACCATAGCGCGATCCACTTTATGTATTTATCTTAATAGTTCTTGACAAGGTAATATTTTTGCTCGATGTTGTCTCGGAAAGAATCCGAAGTGGGTGCGACTGAAAACAATGAGGATTCCCTCTCGTCCTTTTGTTCACAGTGGGTTTCCCACCAACCCTTGACATGTGGGGTGGATTTAAGAAGTGCAAAAGTAATATTTTCCCAATTGGAAAAGTCATGAACTGAAAAATATCCTTCCAACAGATTCAACCATTTATCTACGATGTCTACATCTATTTGGCCATCAGATATGGGAATATCTAAGATAAATTGTACCTTAAAAGGAGTGGTGCCTCCTAGTGTCATTGTTGGATTAAGATGTGTCGAATGGATATCCTACCCGATCGTCTTTATTTTCTTTCGCCATGGGAGGCCGTCGCGGTTCACGAGGTTGGTCTTGCAAAGGCTCAACCAGATCAAGCCCTACCTTTTTATACCCTGGCCTCGTTGGGGACATGAAAAGAAAAATAGAGAAAGAGGAGACTGCTCTTATACCATTGATTCAAACTTAAACAAGAACACAAAAAATTACAAATATAACCATAAATACATAAATGCTACAAAAATAACACTTCATTTCATTAATATCAGAATACTGAAATATGATTACAAACATAATGGAAATATACTAGCTCGGGCGATGGTAGCTTATCTCTGAGAAGAGATGTGGCAGCTACATGCCTCTGAACTGTGTTACAATGAGGCTCAAAGGCCTATTTATTATTGAGAAACAATGTAAAACCATAAACATCAAAAAACCTAACCCTAGGAGATGAAGTGCTAAAACTGTGGGCCCCGTTTCGGTAAATTGGTACATCAACTTCCCGGGGTCGTAACTTTGGCATACGATCTCCGTTTGGATATCATAATACCTTGTTTCAAAGATCTCCAAGATGAGACCAAAAAAATTGGAAAGTGAATTTAAAAAGTTTTGATCTCTCCGTTTTCCCTAAAAATGTCATTTACGGCCTCAAAACGTCTCCGGAAGTTTAGTGCCCGAAAAACTGTCACAAATAGTAAATTGTGCTAAAATTAAGGAAACCAAAAAATTGAAAGAGTTAGTGTTGGGGGTCCAAGTGGAATAGGTGGGTGACTGCCAATATTCACCTAGATCATTCCTCCCCCCCTTAGGAAGCAATGGTTCCCATTGTATTGAGTGCCTTCGTGAGATGGGGAAACTTTTACTGAACTTGGTCCCTGGTGAGCCACTTGCCTTGGTGAAGGAGTTGGCCAGCTTTGAGAACCCGATAAATTTGGATCTTCTGCTCATGAGTGTGTCCATGATTTGATTAGTTGTGGCCTATTCCATGCAGTCTGGGTTTAACTCTATTGGCGTGAGTTGTTTTGCAATGTCAGATGTGTCCAACAATGGTGGAAAGTATGGACAAAGGCGGTCTACATTGAACACTAGGTGAAAACTAAGGAATGGTCAAATGCTAAGCTCGAAGGCATTGTCCCCTACAACCTTGGTGATGGTGTATGTCCCATCTTAGAGCGGGCGAGTCTTGCGGTGGGGTCCAGTGAGGTGCTCCTTCTGCAAATGTAGCTAAACTTTGTCGCCCACCTGAAACTTGTACAGAACACAATGTTGATCATGGCGCTGCTTGTACTTAGCATTGGATCTGTCCAATATATCATGGAATTGTAGGTGAATGTGTTGAATGTGATCAATGAACCTATTAGTCCTTTCAGCTTCAGACTGGACATGAGCTGACTATTCTTGATTAGCTGCAAATGGTATGGCCACATCAATGCGACATAAGGTCTGAAATACTAGCCCTACCTGAAAGGGGCTACGACCCGTTGAACTATGGAGAGATTTGTCATAGTTGTACTGGAAATAGGGGAGGATTTCATCCCATGTGCATTGATGCTTCGAGTTGTACATGCGCAGAATGTGTATGATCATCCTATTGACGACTTTTGTTTGGCCATTAGTTCGGGGATGGAAAGACGTGGACTTAGTGAGTTTGCTATCCAACATCGACGAGAGACTTGACGAAAATGCACTTAGGAATATGTTGTCTCGATAAAAGACAATGGACTGTGGGATCCGAAAGTGTACCCACACTTTCTCAAAGAAGAGATTAACAATGGCCTCTACTGTGATACTCTTCTTGCAGGCTGCCATAATGGCCATCTTAGAGAATCTGTCGATGACCATGAAAACAAAGTCTTGGCCGTGCTTAGTAGAAGGAATGCCCGACATGTAATCCAATGTGATGGATTCCTAAGGTCGACTAGGAGTAGGAAGAGGAGTATATAGGCCTTGCTTCTTGATGGTTGGTTTGGTAATGTCATAGGCAGTGTAGGATTTAATGTACCTACCAACATATAGATGAAGGTTTGGCCAAAAAAAATACTTCTACAGTAATGCCATTGTTTTCTCTACTCGGAAATGTCCAGTGACCTAACTGTAATGTGCCTCCCAAATCATCTTCGCACGCTTGCTTGAAGCAACAAAGATGTGTCCCAGGAAGCATAATAGTGCATCCTGAAGGTGAAATTTTTTAACTTGCTTACCTTCCAGGAGTGTGTGGTATGTGCTGCCAAATTCTGGATCGCTCTCGTAAAAATGTGGCCATCCCGAAGTCTCGTGCCCACAGGAGTAGAGCATAGTGATCAATGCCATGAATGGTAGTTAGCTGAGGCAGTATGCAACATTATTCATGTAGGTTTTAACCCCGTACAGAAATTACCTGCATAAGAATTCTAAAACACATAAAAATAAACAATGCGAGAGCATAACACATAAAACACATATACACAGAGATTTTCCCCTCGATCCCAAAACCGGGACTACAAGCTTGATTTTTCATTATGTTCCTTTCAATGTTACAATACATATTTATACATGTCAAAGCATCCAATACCATGGACCGAAAACCATCGCGCTCAAAACCATGTGCGAAAACCATGCACAAAACCATAGGTAGGTCCGCCCACCTAATATAGGGTCCCAAATTTTTTCCCTAGGGCGTTGCCGCGGACCCCGTAGAGGGGGGCTACCTACCCCCCTCAAATCCTCTGGACAGGGGGGCTGCCACCTCCCCTATGACACCCTCGCTACACAATCGACGCAACGAAGGGGGGGATCCACCGCCCCTATAACTCCCTAGTTAACTAGGGAGGCTAGTCGTGGAAAGAATATAACACAACCCAAAAATTCATGCTTCCCTTATTGTACTAATGTTGAAATGGAATTGTTGCAAGTATGTGGCCCATTTATGATGGTGATGGTTCTACAACTTCCCTTGTGTCTGTATGAACTGCAAGGGTCGACGATCTATGTGGATGACTGTTTACTTCCCCAAAATGTAATGCTTCCATTGATGATAGGCCTACACAATGGAATGAATTTCATTTTCATAAGTGGGATACTTTTAGACTATGTCTAAAGAGTCCCACTCTGGTAAGCCACTGGTTTCCCCTACTGAATAAGAACTGCACCAATAACATAGTCATAGGCGTCTGTCCCAATCTGAAATTGCTGTTGCAAGTTTGGTAATATGAGTACTGGTGCAGAGTAGAGGCAATGCTTCAACTCAGAAAATTCCTTCTATTGTCTTTCAGATCAACAAAACTTTTCTTTCGTTCCTCCCTTGGTGACTTGAAGTAAAGGCCAAGTGATATGAGAGAACCCCACCACGAACCTGTGGTAGAAATTGGCATGACCCAGAAAGTTGTGGAGCTTTTTTAGAGTGGTTGGGATTGGCCAATCTCGAATGACTTGTATTATGGCTGGGTCATCACACCCTTCTCATCAATGATGTACCCCAAATATTGAACCTGGGTCATGCAAAAAGTGCATTTCTCTAAATTGAAAAAAATCTTGTGTTGTCATAGGGTTTGAAGGACCTATCGAATATGGTAGAGGCACTCTTCCCAACTCTAGCTAAAGATCAAGATGTCATCCAAATAAACCACCACAAAAGCATTGGTGAAGGGTCGCAAGATGTCATTCATCAATCTCATGAGGTTGCAAGGGAATTCGTCAACCTGAAAGGCATGACCAACCATTCAAAAATGCCCTCCTTAGATTTGAAGGCAGTCTTCCACACATTGGAGGGTTCTATAGGCACCTGGTAATAATCGAAATTCAAGTCAATCTTGATGAAATATTTGGCCTCCTTGAGTTGGTCCAGAAGGTCATCAATTTGTGGAATTGGGTACCTATTCCAGACAGTGATCTTGTTAAGCGCCTGAATAGTTAATACAGAGTCTCCAGGTCCCATCCTTCTTCTATACCAATACAACCGGGCTCCCATAGGGCGATGAGCTTGGCCTAATGTGCCCTTTCTGCAATAGCTCCTGAATCTTCCTCTTGATATCATCATTCTCAATAACATAGTGTTGATAGATCGGTCCATTGGGTAGCGGTGTGAGCGGGGTTAGATCGATGGAGTGCTTGACCTGACAGTGTAGAGGTACCCCTGTAGTTGAGGGGAAATTGTCCCTATACTCCTCCACGGGTTTGTCCATCTGTTGATGTTGTATAGAGGATCCCTGTTTGAAAGTCATGGCCACCACCTTCTTCTTTCCCTTAGGGCAAATCATAAGGAAAACAAATTTTCTTGTCTAGGAAATAATCTTACTGCATTGCTTTTTAGTGATCAAAGAGATGGCAGTAGGAAGGGTTACCTTCGGTATCCTGTACAACTTATTTCCCAAAGTAATTATCACATAGTGGGGTATAGACTCATATACAACATTTCACTTCCACAAGTATGGTTGTCCTAATAATCCATCACAAACTTCAAGGCGGACAACACACAATACCTCATCCATGAAGTTCTTGATGCTGTAGGGAAGGCGACACTAGTGGATGACGCAAAGATCTTGCCCTTGGTGAAGCTACCCTATGGTATGCGGATGTGGATGTGCTATTGTCAGTAGGTCTAACCACTTCATGACCTTTGCTAAAATGAGGTTCTTTTGGCTCCTGCTGTTGACAATGAACTGCAGTGGAGAACCTTTCCCCCACATAGGTTAGTGGAAGAGGCGTTCCCCCTCCTATGGATCTTCAGGATCATGCTTATGGATCTTGGTGGTGGCCATGATGGAACTGGGCTCCGCATTAATGATCTTATTCCCTTTTTCATTCAACTTGTTAGGTTCTGACTCAGAGTCAGAACATGCATCTCATTCGGAAGCCTTCGGTTCATCCACTAGTGACTGCTTGGCCCAACACTCGTGTTTTGAGTGGAGATCTTATGGAACTCACACCGTTTTCCTATGTCCTTCTTTGTCTTTGTGGTGTTGTTATTTTCTTATGGCTTCAACGGGTTGTATTGGGTCACCCCGCCTTGGCTTTGACCTTTGCTCCGTGGTTTGGGGGCACCTTTTCCTTGCTTCAGATTCATAGATCCAAAGTATCTCTTCTTTTGTTTAAACTTATGCTCAATGTTGACAAAGTATTGGTATGCCATAGCAAGTGAGGTGATGTCCAAGAACTCCATCTCATCCTTGATGTACTTGTGTAGACAACTGCGACACTTGAGTACCAAATGCTGCTCATAATCCTTGATACCCAACTTTGTGCGGATGGTATGGAAAAAATTTGTGAACTATAGCACATCTTGGTCCCTTCGCTACCGTAGCGTGGTACAGTTTATGTATTTATCTTCATAGCTCTCAACAAGGTAATATTGTTCTTTGATGGCATTTCAAAAATAATCCCAAGTGGGTGTGGCAGAAAACAATGAGGATTCCCTCTCGTCCTTTTGTTCATAGTAGGTTTCCCATGAGTCCTTGATGTGTGGCACAACTTTAAGAATTGCAAAAGTAATATTTTCCCGATTGGAAAAGTCATGAACTGAAAAATATCCTTCCAACAGATTCAACCATTTATCTAAGACATCTACATCTATTTGGCCCTCAAATATGGGAATATCAAAGTTAACTTGTACCTTCAATGGAGTGGCGCCTCCAGAGTGGCTGCTGGATGAAGATGCGTCACCTGTGGGTAGTTGTCGAAGGATCTGGGAAAATTTAACCATCATTGCATTCCTCTATCGCTTGAGGGCTTCCTCGAGCAATATTTTGAAAGGATATCCTGCCCATTCGCCTTTCTTTTGTTCTGCCATGGGAGGCCGTCAGGATTTGCGAGGCTGGCCTTGCAAAGGTTCAACAAAATCAAACCCTAACATCTTATACCCTGAGATCATTGGGGACATGCAAAGAAAAACAGAGAAAGAGTAGACAGATCTAACACCACTGATCTGAACTTAAATAGGAATGCAAAAAATTACACATATAACCATAAATACATAAATGCATCAGAAATAACACTTCATTTCAATAATATCAAAATACTGAAATATGCTTACAAATAGCATGGAAATAAACTAGCTCAGGTGATGGTAGCTTATCTTTGAGAAGAGATGTGGTGGCTACATGCCTTTGAACTATGTTACATTGAGGCTCAAAGGCCTCTTTATTATTGAGATACAATGGAAAACCCTAAACATCCAAAAACCTAACCCTAGGAGATGAAGTGCCAAAACTGTGGGCCCCGTTTGGGTAAATTGATACATCAACTTCTTGGGCTTGTAACTTTGGCATATGATCTTTGTTTGGCTATCATAATACCTCGTTTTGAATATCTTAAAGAGGAGGACGAAAACAAATAATAAATCTAATTCGGGATTTTTTCAATCACTCCATTTTCCATAAAAATATCATTTAGGGCCTAAAAATAGCTTGAGAAGTTCAGGACACGAAAAAATGCCAAAAATAGTAAATTGTGCTACAATTAAGGAAACCAAAAAACTGAAAGAGATAATTTTGGGGGCCTAAGTGGAATAGATGGGTGACCACCAATATCCAATTGGATCATTCCTCCCCCGTAGGAAGTAATGGTCCCCATTGCGTTGAGTGCCTCCATGAGATGGGGAAACTTTTTCTGAACTTGGTCCCTAGTGAGCCACTTGCCTTGGTGAAGGAGTTGGCCAGCTTTGAAAACCCGATAAAGTTGGACATTCTGCTAGTGAGTTTTCTTGATCTGTATGTCCATAATCTGATCAATTTTGGCCTGTTCCATGCAGTCTGGTTTTAGCTATGCTTGTGTGAATTGTTTTGAAACGTCGGACGTGTCCAACAATGGTGGAAATTATGGCCGAAGGCGGTCTACATTGAACACTGGGTGCAAATCAAGGAACGGTGGAATTCTAAGCTCGAAGGCATTGTCCCCTACAACCTTGGTGATGGTGTATGGCCCATATCAGAGCGGGCGAAGCTTGCGGTGGGGTACAGAGAGGCGCTCCTTCTACAAATGTAGCCAAAATTTGTCACCCACCTGGAACTTGTGTGACACCCGATGCTGATCATGGCACTACTTGTACTTAGCATTAGCTCTGTCCAATATATCATGAACTGCTGGGAGATGTGTTGAATGTTCTCAATGAAGCTATTAGCCTTGTTGGCTTCAGATTGGACATGACCTGAATCTGCCTGAGTAGCTGCAAATGGTATGGCCACATCAATGGGATATAATGGCTGAAATCCCATCCCTACCTGAAAGGGTTTATGGCCTGTTGAGCTGTGGAGAGCTTTGTGTACGATCATCTTGTTGATGACTTCTATTTTTCCATCGGTTTGGGGATGGAAAGTCATGGAATTAGTGAGTTTGGTATCCAACATTGACCAAAGACTTGACCAAAATTCACTTAGGAATCTCCTCTCCTGATTAGAGACAATGGACGGTGGGATCCCAAAGTGTACCCACACTCGCTCAAAGAAGAGCTTACCAGTGGCCTATGCTGTGATACTCTTCTTGCAGGCTGCCATAATGGACATCTTAGAGAATCTGTCGAGGACCACAAAAACTAATTCATTGCCATGTTTAGTAGAAGGAAGGCTCGTCATGTAATCCATGGAGATGGATTCCCAAGGTTGACCAGGAGTATGTAGAGGTGTATATAGGCCTTGCTTCTTGATGGTTGGTTTGGTAATGGTGTAGGTAGTGTAGGATTTAATGTACCTCCCAACATCTTGATTAAGATTCGACTAATAAAAATACTTCTGCAGTATTGCCATTGTTTTCTCTACTCTGAAATTCCTAGAGACCCGACTGTAGTGTGCCTCCCAAATCATCTTGGCATGCTCGCTTGAAGGAACGCAGATGTGTCCCAGACAACATAATAGTGCATCATAGAGGTGAGAAATTTGAAATTTCTTACCTTCCACAAGTGCCTGGTATGTGCTTCTGAATTTTGGATCGCTCTTGTAAAGATGCGACCAACCTGAAGTCTTGTGCCCAGAGGAGTCGAGCACAATGATCAGTGCCATGACTGGTGGTTGGCTGAGGTAGTCTACAACATTATTGGTGCTGCCATTCTTGTACTTAATGTTCAAATAGAATTAATATAGGTATGTAGACCATTTTTTATGGCGATCGTTCTACAAATTCCGTTGTGTTTGTATGAACTGTAGGGGTTGGTGGTCTGTGTGGATGACCGTTTTGTTCCCCATAATGTAATGCTTCCATTAAGGACATGTGTGCATAATGGAATACAGTTCTTTGCCATAAGTGGGATACTTTCAGACTGTGTTTGAAATTATCTCACTGCGGCAAGCCACTAGATGCCCTTGTTGAGTAAGAGCTGCACCAATAGCATAGTTAGAGATGTTTGTCTCAAACTTAAATGGTTATTGCAAGTCGGGTAATGTGAGCATTGGTGCAGAGCAGAGAAGATGCTTCAACTTGGAAAATTTATTCTATTGGGTTCCAGACAATTTTTTTTTTCTTTCGCTTCATCGAGTGATATGAGAGAACCCCAACATGAACCTGTGGTAGAAATTGGCAAGACCCAGAAAGCTGTAGAGCTCTGTTAGAGTGGTTGGGGTTGGCCAATCCCGATTGACTTGTATCTTGGCTGGGTCCCAATGCACACCATGCTCATCAATGATGTAGCCCAAATATTGAACCTGGTTCATGCCAAAAGCTCATTTCTCCAAATTGGGATATAGCTTGTGTTGTTGCAGGGTTTGAAGGACCTGTTGAATCTGGAAAAGGTGCTCTTCCCAACTCTGGATAAAGATCAAGATGTCATCTAAATACATCACCACAAATGCATTGGTGAAGGGTCGCAAGATGTCGTGCATCAATATCATGAAGGTTGGGGGGGCATTTGTCAACCCGAAAGGCATGACCAACCATTCTAGAAGGACCTCGTTGGATTTGAAGGAAATCTTCCACACATCAGAGGGTTTGATAGGCACCTGGTGGTAACCAAACTTCAAGTCAATATTGCTGAAATATTTGGCCCCCTTGAGATGGTCAATAAGGTCATCGTCTATGGGATTGGGTACCTATTATGGAAAATGATCATGTTCAACACCTAATAGTCAATTCAGAGTCCCCAGGTCCCTTCCTTCTTCTGTACCAATACAATCGATCTCCCATAGGGTGATGAAATTAGCTTGATGTGCATTTTATGAAACAAATCTTGAATCTTCCTCTTGAACTCATCGTCTCCCAAATAGAGGTTCGATAGATCAGTCCATTTGTTAGCGGTGTGCTCGGGGTTAGATCGATGGAGTGATTGACCTAACGGTGCAGAGGTACCCTTGTAGGTGAGGTGAAAATGTCCCTAAACTTCTCCACGACCTTGTCCATTTGCTGATGCTATGTTGAGGAGCCCTGACTGGATGTTGTGACCACAACCTTCTTCTTGCCTTGAGGGAAAATCATAAGAAAACCAAATTTATTGGTCTAGGAAATGATCTTACTGCATTGCTTTGCAGTGGTCAAAGAGATGGTAGTAGGTGGGGCTACCTCTGGTCTCCTGTACAACTTATTACCCAAAGTAATAATCACAGAGCATGGTCTAGAATCATATACAACATGCCACTTCTACAAGTATGGTTGTCCTAATAATACATCACAAAATTCAATAGGATCAACATCACAAAGTACCTCATCCATGAAGGGCTTGATGGTGTAGGGAAGGCGACACTACTGGTTGACACGAAGATCTCGTCCTTGGTGAAGCCACCCAATGGTGTATGACTATTGATGTGCTATCATTGGTAGGCCAAACCACTTCACGACCTCTATTGAAATGAGGTTCTTTTTTCTCCCACTATCGAAAATGAACTGTAGTGGAGAACCTTTCACCCACATCTGTGAGTGGAAGAGGCATTCCCCCTTCTCTAGATCTTCAGGCTCATTCTTTCGGATCATGGTGGTGGCCACGATGAAACTGGGATCCGCATCAATGATCTACTTCCTTTTTTCATTCCCCTTGTTGGGTTTTAACTCAGGGTTAGCACATGCGTCTGATTCAGAAGTGTTCAACTCGGCCACTAGTGACTTCTTTGCTCGACACTCACTTGTGTTGTGAGTGGAGCTCTTATGGAACTCACACCATTTTTTCATGTCCTTCTTTGTGTTTGTGGTTTTTTTATTTTCTTGCATCTTCTGTGGTTTGTCCTAGGCTACCCTACGTTGGATATGATCTTTTCTTTGTTGTTTGGGGGTGTCTTTTACTTGCTTCAGATTCACAGATCCAAAGTCTCTCTTCTTTTGTTTAAACGTCTGGTCAATCTATATAGCGTATCGGTATCCCGTGCTGAGCAAGGAGATGTCTAGGAACTCCATCTTGTACTGGACGTACTTGTGTAGACATCCACAGTACTTCGTGCTCATAATCCTTGATACCCAACTTCGTGCGTAAGGTATGGAAAACATTTATGAACTCCAGCACATCTTGGTCCCTTCCCTGTTGTAGCATGGTCCACTTTATTTATGTATCTTTATATCTCCTGACAATGTAATATTGTTCCTTGATGGTGCCTTAGAAAGAATCCCTAGTGGGTGCGGCTGAAAACAATGCGGATTCCCTCTCGTCCTTTTGTTCACAGTAGTTTCGCCACCAGTCTTTGATGTGTGGGGTAGCTTTGAGAAGTGAAAAAGTAATATTTTCCTGAGCGTAAAAGTCATGAACTGAAAAATATCCTTCCAACATATTCAACCATTTATCTGCAACGTCTACATCTATCTGGGCATCTGATACGAGAATATCGAAGTTAACTTGTACCTTAAAAGGAGTGATGCCTCCAGAGTGGCTGCTGGATGAAGATGCCTTGCCTGTGGGTAGCTGTCGAATGATATGGGCAAAGTTAACCATCATTGCATTCCTATATCACTCGAGGCTTCCCCAAGCAATATTTTGAAAGGATCTCCTACCCCACAACCTTGTTGGGGACATGCAAAGAAAAAAAGAGAAAGAGAAAACCGCTTTGATACCATTGATCCAAACTGAAACTGTAAGCCTAACCAAAACATGCATTTTTTTACTTCGATTATTGATGAGTCAAATTCTGGGAACCAGGGAGTAGTGAATAACCAAAATATTCTCGAGAATCGTGGTCTTATTACCGCTCAAACTAGCAAGGGTCCTAGGAGGGGATCCTAAAGGGAAACTACTAGGTCAAGGGCAACAATGGATTGCTAGCCCACTATCACCTCAGCTAAGGCTCCCTTCTCTTTACTAATTTTCACAGATGGGAGGAGACCCGATATAAAATGGAATCACTAGATGAACATGTCAATAAGAGGATGAAGGGTGATTCGTAAGGCCTATTCACAAGATAGATTCAATTGTCTGGTTTTCTTGCTTAGGAAGAAAGGTGATAGGTTCTATAGGAAGGGCTAAGAGGGCTTTTGAGGTTAGGGTGTTACACTAAAAAATGTCACCATGACCACTTACAGTTAGTATGGCTCAAATAAACAGTCATGCTACCCTCTTAGGCAAGTCTTATGCCTCTGCTATCCATCTCAAACTCAAAGAAGAGAGAAAGTCTTGTCAAAAATATGTTTATCTCTGGGGTCGCAGGTTCTCTCTAGCCTTACCTGCGGGGACGCTCACATTGTTCACAAAAGGTGCGTCCTTGGACGCTCTGTATGTTAAGGGACAGGTGCGTCCTTCTGTAAAAGGCAAAATGCGCGAGTTTCATCTTAAAAAAGTTACTTGTGGTTACTTCTAGAACTTTCTAGAGGTCGGTTTGATGAATTGGATGCGCCTCCAGTTGGTTCATGTATCTCTATTAAGGAGGAACTTATCCCATCAATAAGGGAGCTATCCCACCCAAAGAGGGGGATTATCCCATTGATGGTGGACCTGAATAACCTCTTTACAGCACTATAAATAAAGACATTGAGCCAGAGGGAGGAGAGGTTGGAGCTATACATTTTCTTTGGGTAAATGCTGCAGGAATTAGGACTCCCATTTAGAACCTTGTGAGGAGAGATTGTCTTTGCTTGATTCTACTTGGAAGTGGGTGAGCTTTGTCAAAGTAGAGGAAAACCCTTGATGGACCCTGGGAGGAACTTGCACAACACCAAGGCCAGGTTGTAAGAGTTTCTTTGTTTCGTTATTAATACAAACTGGTTTATTTTTCTCAATAGCTTGTGTTAATGAGTTATTTCATGTGTTCCTTGGTCTGCATGTTGAATATATGTTTTATTATATGAAATGCAAGTGCTTGGTAATTGTTTGATTGTTTGTGGTTGCAGGAATTGACTTGAAGGAGGAGCTCATCCGGATCGGCAAGGACGGACTACAACAACCGCGTTTTGGAATAAGGTAAGCCTAAACACTTGTAGTTTTCATGTTTTAAAAGGTATATTTAGAGAAAGATCACTCCATTTTGTCTTGTTTGTCGCTAGAGAGTTTAGACTCCTAGGGAGGTCAGTTGTGTCCGCACAAACGACTTTTTCCGCCACGACAAATTGGCGACTCCGCTGGGGAATCCATTAATGAGAGAGTCTTTTCCTTTGTGTGAACTTTGCTCTGTGAAAATCACTTTTATTTTCTGGTTTTTGACTGTGAGAATTAGTATTTGGGTGGCTTAGCTTTAGATTTAGTTAGATTTGGTTTTTCTCAACTTTTCCAGAAGGACGCACCCTCTGAGTACTGCACAGTGCGTCTTTGGACGCGCTGTTGCCGTTTGCACAGAGCGGGCCCGCACCTGTTATAACGGGTTGCCTGCGTCTTCCTGTAAAATTTAGGAAAATTCCATTTTTTGCTTTAATTGCTTTTAGATTTTGATTTTTCTTAGTGTTTTCTACCCAGATCCTTTAGTACCCTGTCAAGAATTTTCACCTGAACTTGTTTTGTGAGCTTTGAGTGTTTTAGTGGATTTCAACGAAGTTTAGGCCTAGGGTTTGATTTTTCAATAGGTCTTGTAGTGACTTTGACGGTAGAAAGTTGTCCAGCCTTAGATCTCTCTGGTTAGTCAGCCTTCTTAGAAGTCGGGCCTGTCGTAAAGTCTCCTTGTGTGAGCAGCTTGCCATTTAAGTTGTTTTGGGTCAAATTTCGAATTACTTGTTTATAAAGTGTTGATTTCCATTTTACAAAAGAACAAAAAGATTAGAGTTTTGTTTTGACTAGTTTTTGGTTCTGCAATAAGCTAGTCCTTGATTTGATTGTGATCAAGTAAAACACCTTAGAATAATCATTGTTGGTTTTGGCCTCGTTAAGATTGCTTAGAGTAAATTTACCTTTTAGTTTGCTTATGAGTGCATTTTCATAGATTTTAATAGTTGTTAAGATTGATTTTTGGTTATATTAGATTTATTTGCTTTATTAAAAGAAAAATACAAAAACATCTTCTTTAAAAGTCTTGTTTCAAGTAGCTTTTTGTTTTTGAAAGAGAAAAAGAGTTTTTTCGTGCATGTAAAGAGCGGTCATGTTTTTTATGCTTGGAAAAGACAAACGAATTGTTTCTTTGATTGTCTTCAATTAAGAAGTTGCTTTTATAAAGATTGCATTCTCTCAACTTTTTAGTTAAGCAATTCATCGAAAAAGTAAAGTAGTGGGTAAATCATCCTAGGTGCATTTTGTAGTGGTTTCGAGTCGAGTCAACACACCACTGGTTTCACTTCCATCACCTTTTGACTTAAGAAACAACCTTAAAAGTAACGCTTAAATTAAAATCAATCTAGTAATTTTTATTTTTCTAGGGCTCTGAAACACCAACATAGCTTAGGCTAGGGTCTTGGAGTAGGTGAGTACTTAACTCTCCAAGACTACAAAACCAAACAGATAGTTTATCTTGAGTAGATTAAATCCAATTGTTTCAGTTATACTCTGGGAAAGCTCCTCTTAAAGGAGAAGCACGAGCTCGTGTCCGAACCAGTGAGGGGATCATTCCTCCCTCGTTGGGAACGACGCCAGACAGTACGTATTACAAACGGTAAACCTCGGATTAACCATTGTCGAGGAGCCAGGGGTCACTTATCGGTAAACCTTGGATTATTGTCAAGGAGCCGGTAAGGGGATTGAGCTTGTTACTCTGCCCTTGCGTGCTGTCGGAGTTTAGACTGTTCCCCCAGGTGTAATTGTTGTGATTGGTAACTTTAGTGACCATAATCTTTAGGGTTCTACCGAGGTGACGGTGGAGGGAAGGTCCCACTGTACCTGGAGCAGACGTCGGTTATACTCACTTGGATTTTCCGGGGGGTTCACTTCACTTCGAGACGGTTAAAGTGGAGGAACTTGTGCCGGTCTATTCATTAAGCAGGTTGCCGGGGTAACTGTTCCACCCGCCATTTCTGTACTGAATCCTGCGAGGTTGGGCCTAATCACCAACTAGCGCTTTTGGTCCGGAAGACTACTGTTTGTGTGTGGTTTGACGCTCTAGATTATTTAGGCGTGTGCTTCAAATTTGTTTGCTTCTTTAGAAGACTTTAGGTGGTTTGATTTGAAATTTTTACTTTGTTTTCGTGTGTTGTAGTTAAAAATCTTTAATTGTGGCGGAATTACCGAGACAGTCCCGTAGACTTCGGGGCCAGTCTCCTGAAGTTGTTTCTGTGGCCGAATTGTTGAGAAGATCCCGTAGACTTAGGGGATCCCCTCCTCGAGACGACCCGGGTAATTTAGAAGGGTTAAAGGTCCTTGTAACTCCTCCTAGTGACAGTAGAGTAGGTTCACCTGAAGAAGGAGAATCTTCCTTGGTAGTCCATCCAGATTACCAAAGTTTAGAAACAGGTTACAATCCCGAAACTGTTACAGTTTCCGAGCTTGCTGGTAGTTTTTCATCTGCCAGTGAAACAGGCGAAGAACCTGAAATTTCCGAACCTGTTACTCCAACTTCTAGTGTCCCTGATTCACCGAGAATAGAAAGAATTATCACCGAAAATCTACCTTCTGGTTTGATTGCTATAGAAGAACTTGCTCCAGAAGAAGATATAGGTGTCTCTCACCTTGAAGGTCAACTTACTATTGATCTAAGGGAGCGTGAATCCATCTTTTACAGTCCTCCTAGAAGTACTTCTTGGTACCTTGCGTTAACCAATTTTTTAGACAACTCAGTCGGTTTTTCCACACCTCGTACTCCTTTTCCACCTGGAGGTATTCATACTCCTGTAAATATGTCTGGTCAGTCGTCCGTGTTTACACAAAGTCCTGAATCTTTTTTACACGGCGGTCCTTCTGTTCCCACTGGGTATCAGTCACTTTCTGGTACCTTTGCGGGGGCATCTCCTCAACCCATTGATCATGGGTTATTTGCTGGAAACAGTGGTAATATACCATTGGGTGTAGGAGACATTTACATGATGTCAGGTTCAGTTCCCGTTTCCCAACCTCAAGGTGGCCAATTACCGCCTGGGGGGCAACCGCAGTTAACGCCTGGGGGGCAACCTCAAGGTACACAAATCGTGTCTGGGGGGCAACCTCAAAGTCAGTATGTACCTATGGTGCAATACTTGCCTCAAGGTCAACCTCAGCCTCAATATGTACCCCAAGGTCAACCTCAGTATCAATATCAACCTCAAGGATGGCAACCTCAAGGATGGCAACCTCAAGGGTATCAACCCCAAAGTTATCAACCTCAAGGGTACCAACCTCAAGGTCAAGGTCAACCCCAGTATCAGTATTTACCTCAAGGTTATCAACCTCAAGGTCAATACTCAAGTCAAGGTTATCAACCGCCTCAAGGTCAGTCATATGTTCCAAGTATGGGAACTGCACCTTACAATTATCAATCCTACCCTCAATCTGGTTATGGATCTCAGTACCCTCAACCTGTTACGGGTCAGTACCCTGGAATGTTAGTGTGGGATCCCTCACAGGGTCAACAGGTGTTGCAGCCAAGTGTACAGATGCTTCCTCAAGCTGGACAACCCGTAGTTTCTGGTCCAACCCAGCAACCGCAACCTGTCCAGCCAAATGTTCAAACTTCTGTAGCTTCGGTAGTTACTCAGCCGTCAATTGCACCTAGTACTCCATCTCAAACGGCTGCTGCAACTACCGCTACATCTACCATACTTACTTCTGGAGTATCGACGGCTCCAGTTTCTACTGTCCCTGTTACCACACCTCAGACATCTTTACCGTTGTCTGGATCTACGATTCAAACCACAGTCCAGATGCCTGTAGGTCAGCCTGGTATAAGTACGGTTGTGACTACTCAACCTCAATTTGTTCAACCTCCGTACCAGGGACAGTACCAACCTGGGCAAGCTGTCCAACAACCGGTTTACCAGTATCAACCGTATCCTGGGTACACTTATCAACAACCTCAACAACCCCAGTACGGTCCGGTTAATCCTGGTTTTCCAGGAGGATATAATATCCCAAATGCGACTCCTGTTCCTAGTTATCCTGGATATCCTCCTCCTGGGGCTGGTATTGTGACCCAGAGTTTTAGAGATCCTAACCGGCAGTTACCGTTTATTGCAACTTTGGATTTACCCGACTTGACGCGCCTAACGAACGATCCAATTCAATATCTTCAGTTCTGGCCGCCAATGCCAAATAAGTTGCCCAGTGATATACCCAAGTTCGAAGGTAAGTCTGGAGAGGATCCGTCCAATCATGTGATGACTTACCACCTCTGGTGTGCTTCGAATTCTATCTCAGATGATTCCATCCGCTTACGTCTTTTCCAGCGTACACTCATTGGTCTCGCGGCCAAGTGGTACATTGAGTTACCACGGGCCTCTTTTTACAACTTTAGCCAGTTAGCTACCTCGTTCTTAACTCACTTTCAGTTGCCGGTCAGATACGATAACGGCACGGAGTTATTAACTTCACTAAAACAATCGACGTCCACGTATATTTCTGATCACATTCATGAGTGGAGACGTCGAAGGAGATTAGTGAAAGTTTTTATCCCGGACCAAATCTTAGCTGAATGGTTTGTCAAATCATTATTACCGAAGATTACTGAAGATGTAGCTAAGGCCGGAGTAGTTACTGAGGAGCAAGTCATTGCTCAGGCACAATACCTTGACTTAGTTTACACTCAGTCGGGTACGTTACACGAGAAAATTCCGGATCTTCCAAAGTCGAATCAAATCGCTGCTGCTCCTTCGGGATCTCATGCCGCTGATGGTATGATTGGTATCGTGACTACGAAGAGCAAGAAGAAGTCTTCCAAGGCTTCAACTACTCCAATTATCACTTTGCCTGATTCTCCGACAGGAGAGTCTTCTCCTGAACTTACCGCCGACATTCACGCTGTAGAGTCATCTACGGCCAAATCAAAAAACGGTGGAAAGAAGAAAGGAAAGAAGAAGGCTAAAGCAGACAAGGCTCCAAAGGAGAAAACTGAAAAGTCGGAAACCAATGACGAAAAACGCAAACCTCGATATCCTTGTCTTATTTGTGAAGAGGATCATTTTACGAGAGATTGCCCTCATCGGGCCGAGGTTGTAAAAATAGTCAAAGGTTCTCCCACTCCTGCTGTGTTAAAGAATCCATTTCCAGAGCAGGAGAATAAGATGATAGGTTCTTCTTCGAATGCCAGTGAAGAACCCATTTTGATGATGTCTCATGTGAGGATTGCGACTCGATCGCAAGATTATGGTAGTAAGGCTCCTGTTGATGGCAAGGAAGCAGAATCTTCTCACTCTAACCCATCAACCTCAGCTCCTGGTTCCGATCCACTACAGATCGAAAAACCTAACCCAGACTTAGTGATTAAGCCGCCCGCCAAGGGTGTACTTCGAAGGTCTGCTTTCAATCCACATGCGAGAGCAGCCCAGAATTACAACATTGTTGAGGACTTAGCTGTTTCACCTTCAGCAATGTCGGCACTCGAAGTGCTGCAATCATGCCCAGCACAACGGAAATTGCTTTTGTCGGCTATCGGAGCTGTCGATGTTCAGGACCCGAACCTAATGATCTTTGATCTAGAAAATAGTACACCACGTCTCCCCCATCAAATGGCTTTCCAAATTCCAGTGATAGTCAAAAACAGGCCTATTCATCGGACTGTGATTGATGAGGGAGCTTCTACGTGTATTATGTCGATTCAATGTTGGAGATCGCTTGGTTCTCCTTCGTTGAACCAATCCCCCACCATCCTTAAGGCCTTTGATGGCCGTGGGTTCCGTCCGTTTGGTATTCTACAAGAATTGCCTATAGGGGTTGAAGGTAAAACCGTTAGTCTGGATGTGGAAGTGGTTGATGCCCCTCTAGACTACAACCTTCTTTTGGGTCGAAGTTGGTCATATGCTATGACAGCGGTCGTTTCATCGGTCTTCAGAGTAATTAAGTTTCCACATAACGGTAAGATCGTGACTATTGATCAGCTGACATACTTTTCATCCGACCCAGCCTCTTCAGAGAGTATCCAGCATGTTGGTAAAACGACAATCCCTTATAGGGACGTTGGTGTAGGTTTAGTTAAGGATTCCGGTTTACTGGGAACTTTTCCTCTCCCTCCACTCAACGCAGATCCTTCGTTTGCAACCATTCATATGATTACATCAGAAAACATTATTTATGATGATCCTTGGTTCGTCCCATCTGACTCTGAGATAGACTCACTCGGTGATGTTATGCCTTTGAGTCCATATGAAATTGCTTATGAAGCTCTCATGTCTTTTACTGACTTTCATTCAACCGAAGTCGACCAAATGAATGTGGTCAGTGAAGAGTCACTTTTCACCTCACCCTTAGAACGGATAACGTTTCCCGAAGTCGTGTCATCTGACGAACAACTTCGCGAAATCCTAAGTGTAGACGATCTACCATGGGAAGATCTCCATCACAGATCTTCGTTTTTACCTAAGGATGATGCATTTGAAAATGATTTTTCATCTATCTTTACCGCTGAATATGTCAAAGACGCTCAGGATCCAACGAAACATTCTGATTCAGAGTTGAATTTAGGGAATATTTCTCGTACTATTCCCATTGATATTTCAGTGAAGCCCGGAATCGAGGAAAACATTCATATAGGTGCCGCATGTACTGAAGAAGAAATCCAAACTTACAAGGCCCTATTCCAAGAATTCCGCGACGTGTTTGCCTGGTCTTACGAGGAAATGCCGGGAATTGATCCTGCCATTGTTGTTCATGAAATAAAGACCTACCCGGATGCTAAACCCGTCCGGCAACGGTTGCGTCAAATTCACCCTCGAAAAGCGGCTGCGATTAAAGCAGAAGTCGAAAAGCTGTTGAAAGCAGGTTTCATTTATCCGATCCCGTTAACGGATTGGGTATCGAATATTGTTCCGGTCAACAAGAAACAAGGAACAATAAGAATCTGTATCGACTATAGGGATATAAATCGAGCTTGTCCAAAAGACAACTATCCTACGCCTTATATCGATCAAATTATTGATGATTGTGCCGGAAGTGAAATGTTTTCCTTCATGGATGGTTTTTCGGGCTATAATCAAATCAATATTCTACCTGCCGACCAACCAAAAACGGCATTCATTTGTCCATGGGGGACATTTGCTTATTGCAAGTTACCTTTTGGGCTTAAGAATGCCGGGGCCACTTTTCAACGGGCGATGTCTTATGCATTTCATGACATCAAGCACATTGTGCAACCCTATCTCGATGATTTGCCTGCTCATTCTTTACATCGAGCTGATCACCTTGTCCACCTACGAGCAATCTTTATGAGGTGTAGGCATTATCGAATTCGGTTGAATCCCCACAAGTGTGTTTTCTGTATAGAAACAGGTCGATTGCTGGGATTTGTTGTTTCAAAAGCCGGCATTCGCGTCGATCCCTCGAAAGTCGAGGCTATCATCAAATTGCCTCCTCCTTCGAGTTTGCGCCAACTCCAAAGTTTGCAAGGGAAAGCGAACTTTTTACGCCGATTCATCCCAAACTACGCCGAGGTCACTAAAGGTTTTACACGGTTGTTGAAACAGAACGCACAATTCTTTTGGGACGAGATTGCCCAACAATCTTTTGATGCACTTAAACACGCGTTGACCCATGCACCGTTATTGCATCCTCCCAACTACAACCAAGACTACTTCTTATACCTCGCAGCTTCGCATTCCACCATTGGAATGGTGTTAGTTCAAGAAGATGAATTCGGAGCGGAGCATGTGATATATTATCTTAGTAGGACCTTGAATCCAACTGAGCTAAAATATTCGCATGTGGAGAAATTGGCCCTGGCAGCCGTTCAAGCTGTCCAGCGTTTCCGTCACTACATTCTTCTCCGCAAAACTACAGTTATTTCGGATTGCAACCCTATGATTTATATTTTGACAAAACAACTGCTAGGGGGCAAGTACTCTAAATGGATTGTTATCCTGCAAGAGTTCGACTTGGAGTTCGAGAAGTCCAAGTCTAAGAAATCCTTAGTTTTTGCGGAATTGATGTGTGATTTCCCGAGTGCTGACACAGAGACTGTGGCAGAGGAGTCCATTGCGGACGAATCTTTGTTTCTTATCAGTACTGTAGATCCGTGGTACGGGGATATAATCATTTATCTCCAAACCCAAACCTTTCGGCCTGAAGCTTCCAAAGCGGAACGTCGAAAAATTCGGTTTCAATCCCAGCCATACAAAATTATTGGAGATACACTTTATCGCCGGGGGGCAGACTTAGTTTTTCGACGTTGTTTAACTCACGAAGAGGCTGAGAGGGTTTTGAATGATTGTCACTCTGGAGCATGTGGCGGTCATATGTCTGGGTATGCCACAGCTCAGAAGGTGTTGCGCGCTGGCTATTTCTGGCCGTCTATGTTTAAAGATTGTATCATTGCAGTCAGGAAGTGCCACAACTGTCAAGTGTTTGATCGCAAGATGCGCGCTCCACCTGCTCCTCTCCACCCTATAATTGCCGTTGGTCCATTCGCCAAATGGGGTATCGACTTTATTACTTGTAACCCTCACTCGGCCGGGGGGCATGCGTATATCATCCTTGCGGTTGATTATTTTACTAAGTGGGCCGAGGCGATGCCTACATTCGACGCAAGCGGCAAAACAGCTGCAGTTTTCGTATTCAATCATATCATAACTAGGTTTGGTGTCCCACAAGCAATCATTACTGACCATGGGAGCCATTTTCGAAATGTCATGATGACTGAGCTTACAAGCCAGCTTGGTTTGCGCCACGATAGCTCTACTCCTTATTATCCGCAAGCCAACGGTTTGGTTGAGTCTATCAACAAAGTTCTAGTTATCATGATCCGACGAACCATTGGTGTTCATCGGTCGAATTGGCACAACATGTTATTTTCAGCGCTATGGGCATACCGAACCTCAGTGAAAAATTCAACAGGGTTCACTCCTTTCCAGCTAGTTTATGGCTTAGAAGCTGTGTTACCCATTGAATGCGAAATCCCATCACTTCAAATGGCTGTCGAATTACTTCCAGCTACTTCCGAAGAGGAGAAACGTTTATTGTACTTGGCTAAATTAGATGAGACTCGACGTGACGCTACATTGGCAATCGAGACTCACGCGAAACGAATGAAAGCTCAGTATGATAGAAATGTAACCCCTCGAAGTTTTTCGGAAGGAGACCTAGTACTATTATATGATCAAGCTAACGATAAGCTAGGTGCCGGAAAATTCGTTCCCATGTGGCATGGGCCCTACATTGTAAAGCGAAAGCTAGCAAAAGGGGCTTATGAGCTAGTTGACTTTGATGGGGACTCTTTGGGTAAACCCAGAAATGGACTTTACCTAAAGAGGTATTATGCTTAAATGATGGGTATGGAGAAATTTTTAGATAGGTTAGATTTTCTTTCTAGCTAGCAAGTGTGTTAGTTTAGTCAGTGTGCTTAGCTTAGAGAGTGTGGTTTTTCGTCGTTATTCTGGCTTATCTTGGTTTTACTCTTGATATTGCAGATGTCGACGCCTCTCCAAACATACATTGGATTTGCTGATGGTGCTTGTCGTAGTACACGGAACATCTCTTCCGCAGCTTGGGTTATCTATTCGCCCTCTGACGAGTTAGTTTCTATGCATGGGGTAAGCCTCGGTCAAACAACGAACAACATTGCAGAATACAGTGCAGTGATTGAATTATTATCCGAATCTATTTCATTTGGAATTCGACGTTTGATAGTGAGGTTAGATTCTGAACTTGTTGTATTACAGCTTAATAGAGTTTATGCCATTAGGAATCCTGTGTTATTAAGGTTGTTTTTGAGAGTGCGTCTCTTGGAACGTGAATTTGATTACATTGAATATCAACATATTCCAAGGTCTTTGAATACATTAGCAGATGCAATTGCTTCTCGAATGTTGGACAGACATTTACGATAATCATGCAAGTAAATTTAAAAACATTTCATCACATATGTTAAACAAGATAAGCCGGTAATAGTGATATATATAGATAGAAGTGTGTCAAAAAATATATACATCGTCTTCGATCATAGGTTGAAAACACCTTATGATCGGCAAAATGATAGTACAAAAAGTCAAAATGTCACATGTGACTACAAAAGTGACTAGTCAATCACTGGTGGTGCTCTCTGTATGACACCACTGCGCGGGCTACCTTACGCAAAAATCTCCTAAACGGTCCAGGGACCGCGACTACGAAGCGCTGAAGCCTGGTAGGAATGTCATCCATAGTAGTCTCAGGTATATCTGCCGTGAGACGCTCTAGATCATGCTCCAACTCAGCTAGTACTTCTGCAGCCGCGTCCTGTGGGGCCGGTACCGGTGCAGCTGGATGTAGTCTATCAAAAGGCCGGAGGTTGGCTGGACGCTGTGGACCAACATCTGCATTTTGAAAATTTTACTGTTAGTTTTGAGACGATATATATGAAAAATAAAAAATACATAATTAGAAAACTTGTGAAAATAAAAGTACCTCTGTCATCCCATTGTTCTCCCTGTGGAAGAACCATGTCCGGATCACCTCTAAAATCCACTCCGGCATACGGAAAGTCCTGTATCGAAAAAACCTGGTCCTCTAACCAGTGAAAATAACTATCTGAGAATCGAACCACTGTCGCACCCTCGTCAGGATGCCGGGCCATCACCGCAACCCATCGTATCAGCTTTGGCTCCCGAGGACCCAAGATATCAACAGTGAGTTGCTGAGGGATCAGCATTGGAACTCTCTCCAAGGCAAAGCTCACGACTAGAGGCCCATATCCAAAAGTCTTTAGTCGTCCGTTCTTTGCCTTGGTCAGTTGGCTCTTCATATGAGCCGACACAGCTTCACACCAGTTGAAAATGGTGCCTTGGTAACAGTCAATTGCCATCCGCATTTGGGATCCGGAAGCAATGTGTAAAGCGGCCGCGCCGCAAATTCTGGTAACCGTGAACGCTATGACTTTGAGTTCCGGCAGAGTGATGTGTTTTATCTCTATGCCTTTTGAATGGTGAGCCCCAGGTGTGCACCACTCGCCGCGGAGACTATCAAGGGATTGGCCACCCGGCCTAGTCCCCGCAAGACTGAGTTGCTCACCTCTGTTCGGCAAGCCAGTGAGAAAGTATACATCCGAGGGCTCTATCTCGAGCTGGTGCCCTCCTATGTAAAAGCATTGTTCTTGAACGTTCCATCGCTCAACCAGCCATTCCAAGAATCTTACCTGGCCCCTCATGCCCGGTATGGTCCAATATTTGTATAATCCGCATGCTCTTAGGGCATCCAGGGAAGGTTGATGATTTATTGCAGCTTCATCATCCTCTACATGCTCTCTTTCTCTCCAATCTAACATGGTTAATACCCTGCACATCAAAAATAGCAATTAGAAATTGATTTGGGAATTTTTGGTGGTTTTTTGAGGGAGTTGGGGTTTTGAAATGCGCACTTCTCGGAAGACGCACCCCGGCTTTGTAGCACAGGGCGCCCGGACGCGGCTGGCCTGAAGGCGGGCCGCGTCTTCCGACCTTTTTCCCGTATGAGAAAAAGTCGGGGGACGCGGGTCACCCGAAGGGCACCCGCGTCCGCCGAGAGGCGCATTCCAAAACCAAAACCCCCCCAAAAAATGAAACTAAGACCTAAAAATTGATTCTAAACGGATAGAAATGCAGAGTAGGATGTGTAAAATACCTGGATAAGACGGCGTTCGATTCCGACGGTCGGATTTTCCGCAGCGACCACGGGAAGTTTCTTGTCAAAAGCTCCTTTTTCAACCTCAACAGTGAAACGGTAAAAATGACATGGTAAAAGGTCTTTTTATAGGTTTTTTGGATGAATTAGTTCATTTTTTACCATGAAAAGATGTTTTTCGATGTATTTTTGCCTATTTTAAACAGGTATGAGTAATGTGTTGCTTTTGTGCAGGACAAAGGGATTTCGAGGGAAATTGTAATTTTTCACAAACAAAAATATCAGAGTCATCTTTTAAGCCCTTTTCTGACTCCTAAAACATGAAAAGATCGCCGAGCGTTTCTTTTACACTCGTTAAAACGGAATTAAAAGACGGTCCCCTTTTAGCTCTTTTCTGACCGCAAAATCAGGAAAAGATTGCCGGGTTTTTGTCGTTTCAAACTCGATAAGGAAATAAAACGACGTGTCCTTGATCGCTTTTTACTTTTCAGGTCAACGACACTATTATGAAAGTACTCCTTGGTCGCAAGATCAAGCGGTTCCCCCAGGTATTATTTTATACTTTTTCGGGCTTGAGGGACACAAATATACGAAAAAGTTCAACGTGGAGTCTCCTTTTGTTTTTTCAGACTCTCTAAAAATGAAAAACGCCGAGTTTCTCCTATACTGGGCTCGTTAAACTTTTACAGTAAAGGACCTGTTCAATTACAAACAGGAACGAACCACTCCTTCCTAGGGTTCGAATTTAAACTAGGTTGGACTCGTCCGAAGGATGAGCTTATAATCAAGCATATGTTATCCTCCTCAAGCTTGTTAAAAATAAAGAGGTACTTGCCAGAAATGGTGGGGGAAAAGAGAGAAGAATGAACCTGTTTGTTACCTTTTGTCTCAAAAGAAACTTTATTACCACTCTTGAACACGACACTTTTCATTCACCTGGGTTGGGAAATCTTTTACCTCACAGTTGACCAAACCACTTTGAAAGTCTTTAACCGGGTTCCGGGGATTAACTTTGAGTTATTCGTCACCAAGCCATCTGTCGTGTCGTTATGTGTTCAAGAGGTCTGCAAGCAAAAACTTTCATCTGCAAAATACTTGTCATCCATTTGACCATCCCTGAGTCAGTCCTTACAGCAACATTTCTTCAACTTGAACAATGATTTCGTGTTGCGGGCTTGCCTGCAACGGGTCGCTTTCTATCGACATCGACACATTATCTAGAAAGATGACTTAGGAATCGACAGCACCTTGAAGTCTGCATGCATCAATGGCAGGTTTCTCGCCTTTGACGTCAGTTTACATCATTGACTTTCGATCAAAGGATTCCGTGAAGTGTTCGACATCAAAACATCTATTCACATTTCACGGGTTGTGCTTGGTACTTTGAGAACCATTGACATTACTGGTGGTTTCTCTCACGCTTGTTAACAGTTTGCATCATCGACTGGTAATCAAGTGGTTTCTAACATGTTCGACATCGAATCATTTAATCACATGGCTAGAATCGTACCAATTCGGGAAGTAGAAGTGAAGACCCTGGATCTAGTTTCTACCATCCAGGCTGCGAGGAGTTTTGTATTCATTATCTATGTAGACTAATCATAAACAGATGGCTGCGTCCATACTGTGTCTACAAAAGTCTATAAAAATGATGTACTGCAAGATCATTCCTGTATCAGAATAGTTAGTCCATTAGTTAAAGTTTTGAATCTGAGTATGGGAATGCCTACCTCAGTGATGATATAATCTTATACATGTATTTTGTGTTGAAAATTGCAGGTTCCAACCAGGTCATCCACAAGACAATCCTTGAAATGATAAAGCGCTTCACCCTTCCTAGAATTACAAAACCCTAAATCTATTCCAGGCTTCGCACTTTAGGGGGCAATCTGTTACACTAAAAAATGTCACCATGACCACTTACAGTTAGTATGGCTCAAATCAACAGTCATGCTACCCTCTTAGGCAAGTCTTATGCCTCTGCTATCCATCTCAAACTCAAAGAAGAGAGAAAGTCTTGTCAAAAATATGTTTATCTCTGGGGTCGCAGGTTCTCTCTAGCCTTACCTGCGGGGACGCTCACATTGTTCACAAAAGGTGCGTCCTTGGACGCTCTGTATGTTAAGGGACAGGTGCGTCCTTCTGTAAAAGGCAAAATGCGCGAGTTTCATCTTAAAAAAGTTACTTGTGGTTACTTCTAGAACTTTCTAGAGGTCGGTTTGATGAATTGGATGCGCCTCCAGTTGGTTCATGTATCTCTATTAAGGAGGAACTTATCCCATCAATAAGGGAGCTATCCCACCCAAAGAGGGGGATTATCCCATTGATGGTGGACCTGAATAACCTCTTTACAGCACTATAAATAAAGACATTGAGCCAGAGGGAGGAGAGGTTGGAGCTATACATTTTCTTTGGGTAAATGCTGCAGGAATTAAGACTCCCATTTAGAACCTTGTGAGGAGAGATTGTCTTTGCTTGATTCTACTTGGAAGTGGGTGAGCTTTGTCAAAGTAGAGGAAAACCCTTGATGGACCCTGGGAGGAACTTGCACAACACCAAGGCCAGGTTGTAAGAGTTTCTTTGTTTCTTTATTAATACAAACTGGTTTATTTTTCTCAATAGCTTGTGTTAATGAGTTATTTCATGTCTTCCTTGGTCTGCATGTTGAATATATGTTTTATTATATGAAATGCAAGTGCTTGGTAATTGTTTGATTGTTTGTGGTTGCAGGAATTGACTTGAAGGAGGAGCTCATCCGGATCGGCAAGGACGGACTACAACAACCGCGTTTTGGAATAAGGTAAGCCTAAACACTTGTAGTTTTCATGTTTTAAAAGGTATATTTAGAGAAAGATCACTCCATTTTGTCTTGTTTGTCGCTAGAGAGTTTAGACTCCTAGGGAGGTCAGTTGTGTCCGCACAAACGACTTTTTCCGCCCGATATAAAATGGAATCACTAGATGAACATGTCAATAAGAGGATGAAGGGTGATTCGTAAGGCCTATTCACAAGATAGATTCAATTGTCTGGTTTTCTTGCTTAGGAAGAAAGGTGATAGGTTCTATAGGAAGGGCTAAGAGGGCTTTTGAGGTTAGGGTTTGAGAATATGTGATCCAAACTTAAATAGGAACTCAAAAAGTTACACATATAACCATAAATATAGAAATGCAGCAGAAACAACCCTTCATTTCATTAATATCAGAATACTAAGATATGCTTACAAACAGAATGGAAATAAACTAGCTCGAGCGACGGTAGCTTATCTCTATGAAGAGATGTGGTGGCTATATGCCTCTAAACTATGTTACAATGAGGCTCAAAAGACTATTTACTTTTGAGGAAAAATGGAAAACCCTAAACATCCAAAAACCTAACCCTAGGAGACGAAGCACCAAAATTGTGGGTCTAGTTTGGGTAAATTGGTACATGAACTCCCAGGGTCGTAACTTTGGCATTCAATCTCTGTTTGGCTATCATAATACCTCATTTCGAAGATATCGAAGAGAGGCCAAAAATAATCCAAAAGTCATTTTTGGGAGATTTTAGGTCTCTCCATTTTCCCTAAAAACTCTGTAGGGACCAAAATGGCTCTAGAAGTTCACGACCCGAAAAACTGCCAAAAGTAGTAAACTGCTACAATTAAGGAAACTGAAAAACTAAAAGAGAAAGTGTTGAGGGTCCAATTTGAATAGGTGGGTGACCACTAATATCCACCTAGATCATTCCTCCCCCCTTAGGAAGAAATGGGGCCCATTGCGTTAAGTGCCTCCATGAGATGGGGAAACTTTTGCTGAACTTGGTCCCTAATGAGCCACTCGCCTTAGTGAAGGAGTTGGCCAGCTTTGAAAACACAATAAAATTGGATATTCTACTAGCGAGTGTCCTTGATTTGTGTGTCCATGATCCGATTAGTTGTGTCCTATTCCATCTAGTTTGGGTTTAGCTATGTTGGTGTGAGTTGTTCTGCAACGTCGGATGTGTCCAACAATGGTGGAAAGTATGGTCGGAGGTAGTCGACATTGAACATTGGGTGCAGACCAAGGAACAGTTGAATACTAAGCTCGAAGGCATTGTCCCCTACAACCTTGGTGATGGTATATTGCCCATATCGGAGTGGACAAAGCTTGCAGTGGGGTCCACCGAGGCACTCCTTCTGCAAATGTAGCCAAACTTTGTCGCCCACTTGGAACTTGTTCGACACCCGAAGTTGATCATGGCGCTGTTAGTAATTAGCATTGGATCTGTCTAATATATCGTGGGCCTGCTGGAGGATGTGTTGAATGCGATCAGTGAAGGTGTTAGTCCTGTCGGCTTCAGAATTCTCATGAGCTGAATTTTCCTGAGTAGCTGCAAATGGTATGGCCACATCAATGGGACATAATGGTTGAAATCCTAGCCCTACCTGAAAGGGGATATGGCCCGTTGAGATGTGGAGAGCTCTGTTGTAGCTGTGCTAGATATAAGGGAGGTTTTCATCATATGTGCGTGGATTCTTTGAATTGTACATGCTCAGAATGTGTACGATCATCCTGTTGACGACTTCTATTTGGCCATAGGTTTGGGGGCCAAAATCCGTGGACTTAGTGAATTTGGTATCCATCATCGACCAAATACTTGACCAAAATTCACTTAGGAATTTTCTATCCCAATCAGAGACAATGGACTGTGGGATCCCAAAGTGTACCCACACTCAATAAAATAAGAGCTTAGCAGTGGCCTCTGCTGTGATACTCTTCTTGCAGGCCGCCATAATGGCCATCTTAGAGAATCTGTTGATGACCATGAAAACACAGTCATTGCCATGCTTAGTAAAAGGAAGGCCCAACATATAATCCATGGAGATGGATTCCCAAGGTCGACTAGGAGAAGGAAGAGGAGTATATAGGCCTCACTTCTTGATTATTGGTTTGGCAATGGCACAAACAATGCCGGATTTAATGTACCTTCCAACATCCTGATGAAGGTTTGACCAATAAAAATACTTATGCAATACTGCCACTGTTTTCTCTACTACGAAATGTCTAGTGACCCGAAGGTAGTGCACCTCCCAAATCATATTGGCATGCTCGCTTGAAGGAACACATATGTGTCCCAGGTGGCATAACAATGCATCCTGGAGGTGAAAATTTTGAACTTGCTTACCCTCCAGGAATGTCTGGTATGTGCTCCTGAATTCTGGATCACTCTCATAAAGGTGCGGCCAGCTCGAAGTCTCATGTCCATATGAGTTGAACACAGTGATCAGCGCCATGATTGGTGGTCGGCTGAGGTAGTCTGTAACATTATTGGTGCTGCCCTTCTTGTACTTAATCTTCAAATTGGATTGTTGCAGGTATGTGGACCATTTCTTATGGTGATTGTTATGCTACCTCCCTAGTGTCTATATGAACTGTAGGGGTTGGTGGTGTTTGTGGATGGTCCGTTTCCTTCCCCAAAATGTAATGCTTCCATTGACGATAGGCCTACACAATGGAATACATTTATTTTTCATAAGTGGGATACTTTTAGACTGTGTCTGAAAGTGTCTCAATCTTGTAAGCCACTGAATGCCCCTGTTGAGTAATAAATGCACCAATAACATAGTCAGAGGCATCTATCTCAATCTCAAATGGTTGTTGCAGGTTTGGTAATGTGAGCATTGGTGCAGGTAAGAGGTGATGCTTGAAATTGGAAAATTCCTTCTATTGGGTTTCAGAACAAAAAAACTTTCCTTTCACTCCGCCCTTGGTGACTTGAGTTAAAGGCCAAGTGATATGAGAGAACCCCAACAAAAACCTGCGGTAGAAATTGGAAAGACCCAGAAAGCTGCAGAGCTCTGTAAGAGTGGTTGGCATTGGGCAATCTTGGGTGACTTGTATCTTGGGTGGGTCCACATGCACACCCTTCTCATCAATGATGTACCCCAGATATTGAACCTGGGTCATGCCAAAAGTGCATTTCTCCAAATTAGCACATAGCTTGTGTTGTCGCAAGGTTTGAAGGACCTGTAAAATATGGTGGAGGTTCTCTTCCCAAGTCTGGCTACAGATAAATATGTCATCTAAGCACACCACCATGATTGCATTGGTGAAGGGTCACAAGATGTCATCCATCAATCTCATGAAGGTTGCGGGGGCATTCATCAACCCAAAAGGCATGAACAACCTTTCGAAAAGGCCCTCCTTGGATTTGAAAGAAATATTCCACACATCGGAGGGTTCGATAGGCACCTGGTGATAACCAGATTTCAAGTTAATATTGATGAAATATTTGGACCCCTTGAGTTGGTCTAAAAGGTCATCAATCCGTGGGATTGGGTACCTATTCCAGATAATGATTTTGTTGAGCGCCTGATAGTCAATACAAAGTCTCCAAGTCCCGCCCTTCTTCTATACCAATACAATCAGGCTCCCACAACATGATAAGCTTGGCTTGATGTGCATTTTTTGCAACAACTCCTGAATCTACCTCTTGATCTAATCATTCTCAAAAACAAAGAATCGATAGATCGATCCATTGGGTAGTAGCGCACTTGGGGTCAGATCAATGGAGTGCTTGACATGACAATGCAGAGGTACCCCTATAGGTGAGGTGAAAATGCCCCTTGTACTCCTCCATGACCTTGTCTATCCACCGATTCTACGCAGAGGAGCTGTGTCTGGAAGTTGTGGCCACAACCTCCTTCTTTCTCTGAGGGTGAATCATAAGGAAAACAAATTTCCTGGTTTGTAAAATGATATTACTGCATTTCTTTGTAGCGATAAAAGAGATGGCAGTAGGCAGGGCTACCTCCGGTATCCTGTATAACTTATTGCCCAAAGTAATAATCATAGAGTAGGATCTAGAATCATATACAAAATGCCACTTCCACAAGTATGGTTGTACTAATAATACATCACAAACTTCAAGAAGAGTAACATCACATAGTACCTCATTTATGAAGGGCTTGATGCTATAAGGAAGGCATCACTGCTGGCTGTCGTGGAGATCTCGTCTTTGTTGAAGCCACCTGATGGTGTATGGATATAGATGTGTCATCGTCGCTATGCCCAACCGCTTCATGACCTCTACTGAAATGAGGTTCTTTTGGCTCCCACTTTTGACAATGAACTATAGCGGAGAACCTTTCACCCACATATATGAGTGGAAGAGGCGTTCCATCTCCTCTAGATCTTCAAGCTTATTGTTATGGATCTTGGTGGTCGCCACAGTGGCACTGGGCTCCACATCAATTCTCTACTTCCCTTTGTCATTCCGCTTGTCGGGTCCTGACCGTTTTGGAGAATTTGGTATCTACGGATAAATACTAATTCCCTAGATAAGTAGCCATATCTAGAACAACAGTTTAAAGCACTTTAGCCTTTTCCTATAAGCAATAGATAAGACAAAGAAGATGAAAATACCTACTTGTAGTTCTGCTTTCCTATTGTCTCCTTTGTATCGATGCTGTTGCTCCTTCCCGTACTTTTCACACTTGAGAAGTACCTATAAACACCAGCAAAAGACAAAGAACCAATCAAAGCAAAAGATCTATTGACACAAGTGAATGGAATCAGATAAATTTCACACATATAAGCATTATATGACAATACAAACATATGGAAAAAGGTTCAAATACTTTATTGAATAGAAGAAGGAATTACAACCATTGTGTCTGATTCAAAGTCATTCCTCCAGCTTGGATCCCATCCACATCACATCAAAAGCATGCCAAACTTGTAGCACTACAATACTTGCTTCAAAGCCAATTCTCATAGAAACATTATCTCCTTACAATTCAACATAGTCCAACCCTTGATCACTTAGATGAGTGTTCAATTTATAGGGAGATAAAGGAGGTTATGCCATAAATGGTGGTATTGAATGGCCTTCCATACTTAGAATTAGTTCCATAGAGGAAGGGATGAGAGGATAAGATGCATATTAACTCATTCCTCATCCATTTTCGAGCTCATAGGAGTTGATAAGTGAGGGAACCTTCTATATGACTCCAAAAGATAAGAATATTCCCCTAACCCTATATGAATTTCGCTCAATCTCCCGCAGCGTAGGTGAATGAAGGCCTAAGTGCTCTGTAGAGCACCCTGGCATGGACTCAAATGCTCTGCAGCGCACCCTTACATGGGCCTACCCACGCTGGTCCCTCTAGAAGTCAATTCAGGATGTCTTCTAGTCATGAAACTATCTAGGAAGGAGGCATTCAAAAGGGTGACTTGTTTAGGGCATGTAGGAACTGAAATTAGGGTTTGATGAGCCCTAAAACACTGATCTGGATGATGGGAGTGATGTGCCCAAATGGATCTGTAACAGCTACCCCCTAAAGCATGAAGTCAAAAAATGAAAATGTCGAATGAAATGCTTTACGATGTGATGAGGAGGTTTCGAAGTGGAAGGTGACCTGCATCAATTACAATACATATATCATGATATTTTGATTTTTACATGAATTGCTGAGGGAAGGCATACCCATGCTCAGCTTATAAAATTTCATTACATGTACATAGACAGTCATCTACAGATATAGACCCATGATCGGAATGACCATCAATGTAAATCCATTGTACATATGATTTAGTACTCCTGAAATCGTAGCCCAGATGGATGAAACTAGATCCGGGGTCTTCTATCTTATTCATTCATTGGCTCAAGTACAAACCTAACCATGTGAATATGTGATATGAAATTGAACATGGGAAGACACTGTTTGATTACCAGCCAATAATGTAAGTTGTTAACAGACACAAGATAAATCACCGATAATGATAATGATCCTCAAGGTATTGCAGTACATTCTGCATGGTGTGAATAGATGATTTGATGTTGAACACCATACAAAGTCTTTTGGTTGAAGGCCATTGATGTCAAACACCATACAAAGTCTTTTGGTCGAAGGCCATTGATGTCAACCTATTGCGAGAAGCGAGAAACCTGCCATTGATGTATGCAAGCCTCAAGGTACTGGAAGGGTGTTTCTTAGTCAACTTCTTGGATAATGTGCTGATGTCAACAAGAAGCGACTCGTCGCAGGAGGGCCTTGATGTATATGATATCAACAACACGAAACGAGTGTAGTGATTTTGGAGACGGAATTTGACTGACGACACAAGGTTCAGGAATGGTGGTCATGAAAATGAAGGTTTATGGTATTGCAAAGGATGAATTTTCATTGAATGACTTCTCTTGAACATGTCGATGACACTAAAATGAATTGGTAGAATTGAACCAAAACAAAGTGATGGATGGTATGATATACCAAAGGTATGATAACCATCAAGATGATAACCCAACCCAAATAGTCATGGTGATGGAGTGAAAGTGTTATGTTCAAGAGCGATGTGCTACCATAAAGTGGTTTCCCCTTTTTCCCATTTTCCCCAGTCATTGCTGAGCATTACCTCTTTATTTTTTATCAAGCTTGAGGAGGATAACATATGCTTGTTGTATAATTCCACCCTTCGGGTGAATCCATCGTTATTTGATGTTTTAACGAGTCTAAGGAAGGTGAAACTCGGTCTTGTCTAGATGGACAAGTTTGTCGCTATTTGATGTTTTAACGAGTTTAATGACAAAGATAACTCGGTCCTTTTCATATTTAGAGAGTTTGAAAAGGGAAAAAAATAAAAATCCACAAGTTCTTTTCGTAGATTTGTCTCTCAAGCCCGAAAAAGCGTAAAACAATACGAGAGAGAACCTATATGTTTGGTCAACACATTCTTTTTTCGTAGTTAATTTATCTTAGCCTGAAAAAGGGTTAAACTTATACTGAGTAGATGTCGTTTCCAATCCGTTAACGAGCTGAAAAGGACAAGAACTCAAAAATATTTTCATGTTTAGAGAGTCTGAAAAGAGCTTAAAGAGGACTTCAAGGGGGTTCCTTTTTCATTATTTAATAGAGATTGAAAAAGAGATAAAAGTATGCTCTGTGGTCAAAGGTACAATTTACAATTGAGCATGTCAAATTCTGTGAGTCAGCTGTAAAACCTACTTAAAACACCACCAAATGGATTAAAAATACTTGTTTCATAGGAAAAAATAGGCAAATAGTAATGTTTACTCGATTAATGAACATGAAATAAACATAAAACAAGTTTTTACCATGAAATTTTTACCATTTGGAACTTACCATTCAGTTTTGTGCTCTGGGCTAGTTTTTCACATTGAACTTCATCAATTGATTGTGAGAGATTTTGTGGACCATTTCCCACGCCATCCAGACCAGGTAGGAGATCTACCCGTCCTCTTTCTTTTTAGGTCATTCTTTTGTCATTTCATGAAATTTTTAGGGTTTTTTGGGGCCTCTGGGGTTTCATTTTTTTGCCTTGGGATCTGTTAGCTCTGCTACAAGCTGTTGATTTCCAAGGAGAAGGAATAAGTTTGGTCCTTGGTTGTTGGCTCAGAGATGGTTTATAATGATTATCATTGTCTCTCCCTATTTTCCCCGCTACCTCTATTTGATCCTTCCATTTCATTCTCTTTATTCTCCCTATCTTCATTATTGTTGTTTGCCTTTTTAAACCCCCAATAACCTTCATAAAGCCCATATTAACTTTATAAACCCCATTCCTCCGTTTTATATAAAAGCCTGCCTAAACCCTTTTACCAATTCCCAGGCATATTTTGTTTTAATACTTTTAAACCGCATAAACCTTTGTTAAAAGGCTTTTGGGGTGTTTTTGTTTTAATATTATAAACCCCAATAACCTTGATAGCCCCACGCATATAATAAGATTTCATAACCCTGAGCTTTAATAAATCCCGGGCCCGCCCCTCGCCTATCACATCAGCCCTAAATATGTGCGTTAATTCTGGGCCATCCGTTCCTCCACTTAATGATCCAATGATGTTCGCAAGCCCTTACCCTGTAAGCCACTCGTTCGTTATCCCACGGGAAAGTGGTTTTCCCCGCCGACCTACCTGCCACGCGTCGTCGTATTACTGCATCGCACCGCCCTGTACGTAAATTACCACAGCCCAAAAGCGGTGTGGGGAATACTGCCCGCCTGCGAAACAACTTGTTCCCTGCTCATTAACCATCGATCATCTCCGCCTCCCGTTAGCCATTGGATCATTCCCGCCACGATCCAATGGCCATTGTTCACCCATCCTTGTTTACACCTAATAGCCCTCTCAGATCTAATCTCCGTCGTCTGATTTTCCAGATCCGATGGCCTATAATCCATCTTGCCTCTGTGCCTTCCCATCGCCTCCTGCCATCAGATCTAGGTCGTCCATCTGATCCATCCAACGGCCAACGTTATATCTCGGCTCTTCGTCCATTTTCAAGGCGTTTTTAAGTGTTTTTGGCTTGACTCATGCACGCGAAGAAGGAAGAGATAATCCAGCAACTTGCACATTTAATCATCAGCTACTATAGTTAAAGAACAACATGGTCAAGGACGATCCTCGAGCAGCTCAATGACTGCAACAGTTATTGAGATTTATTCAGATAATACTTCATCTGTTTGTGAAGGACAACAAAGTACCAGTAAATGTCATTCTGTCCATTAAAACATTCAGATTGTAGCAGAGGACCCATATCTAACTATAAGTGCCGTTGGTGGTCAGTTAAGACACCTCCACACATAGGCTAACAGAGATTTTTGTAAACAAACTCTATATGTACTCAGGAAAAATATGTAATTAGGTTGATACGTGTTATTCTCTTGTAAGCTTCAACTTCTGGAGACTGTAACTACTTTGTAACCTGCAGCTTCTGGTCTTCATTTCCACCTAATACAAGCTTCTTTTGCTGTTGATTGCTCACTTTCCACTTCTTCTTCTTGTTCCAGGCTGTGCCTATTTGAATTTATTCATGTGCTGTTAATGTTTAGCATTAGAGGAGCTGTCATCCTACCTCTGTGTTAGGATTTGACACATATCATTGAATTTGTTTGCAGGTTTCTGTTATTTTAATGCCAGAGAGCTATCATCATGTCTGTGTATTAGAAAATAGGTTTACAGACCTTTTCACTGGTTGTAGCTGGCCATCACAGGGTCCTGTGCATCTGCTGGTGTGATCAGTCTTCTTCATCATCACATTTTCCTTAAACTGTGAGTAATTGGTGGTCTAAAGCCTTGTAGTCTGGGGGTGTTCACCCATGTCTAGGGTTAAGCACAATAGAAGTGGTTATCTGGCTTGAATATGCAACATTTCTTTCATTCATCCACCATATTTCCAACAATTTTGTTGAGTTTGTAATGTTCCCGAGCATCTCTGAAATACAACCTAGGAGAGTTTCTTGGGGTGATAACATTAATTGGCGCCGTTGCCGAGGAGAGGAGAATTGAAGCTCAACTTCCCTGGGAGAATGACACAGCTTCAAGATTTGATGATAGACAAGGTTTGAACACATTTATTGGTTGTAATCATCTATCTGGTGACTCCATTGGAGGAAGACCATCTTGTGGTGACTCCACGTTGAAGTTCTGGCTCAGTTTGTGAGACACACTCGAAGAAATCCTCAGAAATTACCAACTGAACCAGTGCCTGAACCTGAGAGGAATGTCAAATCGAAGAAAGGATCATAAAAAGGGGCATCGGGATCAAGTAAGCCTAGGAAGTCTCATGCATCTCTGAAAGATAAAGTTGTTGCTGAAGATTTACAGTTAGAAGATTTAGAGCACAACACTGTTAATAAGGAAAAACCTTCAGAGATTAGTTCAACCCCTTGTGCAGTTAGTTCCCCTTTGAATCTCAGTCCAAAGAAAGCATCCCATTCAGTCCCAAACATCCCTTTATCTTTGCCATCCATCACATTACTCCCTACCATTCAATCTACTAGTATTATTCCAAATATTCCAATCATGGCAGGAAAACAAGCACCTACGAGAATAGAAAGAATTGTAGCTACCAGATATGGAACATTGGTGTTGCCCGTTCCTTTAAATCCTATGCCTGTGGGAGAATATAAAAAATATATGCCTAAATTCACTGGCACAGAGGGAGTAACAACAGAAGAACAGCTTGAAGATTTTTACAATTATGCTGATAATCTAGATATAAGTGAAAATGATGTGTGGATGAGAGTTTTTGTCCAGAGCCTTGATGGAGAGGCTAGGAAGTGGTTTAGAGAATTACCCCAGAGATCTATAATTGATATTGAAGCATTAGATGATGCGTTTTTGAAGCAATGGGGAGATAAAAATGACTTGCTGTGTTACCACACTGAGTTTGGTAATTTGAAGAGGGAAAATGGTGAATCTTTGCCTGATTTTAATAAAAGATTCAATCGAATGTATAGTAAGATACCAGCTGAGGTAAAGCCTACTCCTACCTCTGCCAAACTCACTTATGCCAATGCTTTTGACTTCGATTTCTGCCTGTTATTGAGAGAAAGGATATGTGCTACGCTCGCAGACATGCAAGATGCAACCTTAGAAGTAGAATCTAATATCATGGCTGCAGAGAAACTAAAGGGTCAAGCTGACAGAAGAAGGCAAAGAGGTCAGGCTTCTACTTCTTTTGCATCATCTACAGAGCCTAAATTAGATAAAATGACCAAGATGATAGAGTCATTGGCTGCTGAATTTTCTAAGCTGAAAGTTGAACAGAATTCAGGAAAAACAAGGCAGCAGAACACATTTGCTCCAAGAAACCCCAATCCATTCATAAGAGCAAATGAGCAGTTACAAATTATGCAGAGGGGTGAAGAAACAAAATAAGAACAGAAGGTAACAACTCTCTTCCAAAATGTAGTCATGGAGGAGGAACGATTCGAAGAGAATGAGGATGAAATTCACTGCATGGAAGATAAAGGTAGCGCTGCATTTTTGACATTGGCTGAGTATGAACAATCATTGCTGCAGGAACAAGACAATAAAGAGTGGGACAGAGGAGCTGTTCTACAAACTGGTGACCAACAGATATATAATCTAAGATCCAATGCAAAATATGTCAAAGAAAATCTTGAACAAAGAGCTGATGCCCAAACAGAACCACATAATATTAAGCAAAGAAGACTAGCAGCTGATCCAGTCATCCTCAAAGCTCCAGTTCAAGAGGTAAAAAGTTCTGATAAATCATCTTCTTCTTTCAACTTTTAGTCAGAAGTTCAGAAATTGAAAATATCTGTGCCTCTGGTTGAGTTGGTGAAGAGTGAAGTATTTAGGAAGCCTATCCTTGAAGCCCTTGAGCTAGGAACCACACAAACCTCCACTGACCCTGTCAATTTGCAAGATGACAAGCTTGCCATTGTGCTCAGCCCTATGATTGAACCTGCTGATAACAATTCTCCATCTTTTTATGTCTCATTGGCCGTTCATGACAAAATCCTTCACAACCACCTACTAGACACAGGGGCTAGCTACAATTTGATGCCTAAAGCTGTCATGGAAGAGTTAGGCCTTGATATCACTAGACCCTATCATGATTTATTTTCTTTTGATTCAAGGAAGGTGAAATGTCTTGGATTGATTAAGGATTTGGCCATTACCTTAACTCAACTACCCATGAAGAGCATGATGATGGATATTGTGGTAGTAGATGTCCCTCCTAATTTTGGCATGCTGTTGTCTAGAGGGTGGATTAAGAGACTAGGTGGGACATTACAGAATGATTTATCTTATGAAACTGTCCTAGTTTTTGGAGGGGAAAGTAGGAGATTGTACAGAGAAGCACAATTAGCATACATTATCAGTGATGAGAAAAATCCTACAAATCATCCTATATATTTAGTGGACACTGATTTTGGAGCATGCATTCTCCAAATAGAAGAATCTCAGAAGGCCGAAATGCAGCTCAGGAAACCAATAGTTCAGGCTGAGCAAGAGCAAGGAGGTCAGGTTTGGGAGATGTTCTTTGATGGAGCATGTACTAGGGAGACTGCAGGAGCAGGTTTGGTGCGAGTATCTCAACAACAAGAAAGCATTCAACTGTCTTTTAAGTTGGTTTTCCAAGTCACAAACAATATAACAGAGTATGAAGCTTTCCTGTTGGGCCTTAATGCAACAAAAGATGGAGGAATCAAGAATCTGAAGGTGTTTGGAGATGCTGATTTGATCATTTAGCAAGTTAATAAAACATTTCAAACAAAGCACCCAAGGTTGAGAGCATACAGAGATGAGGTATGGAGAATCAGAGATTCTTTTGATTATTTCTGTATTTCATACATTCCTAGAGCCCAAAATCATCTTGCTGATTCCCTAGCTGTTTCTACTAGTATATTTATACCTCCTATGCCTCCCAGAATAGTGTACGAAGTCCAAGTGAAGTATAGACCATCCTTTCCTGACAATGTCTAGCATTGGAAAGCTTTTGAATAGGTTTCTGCAAGTCATTGATGAGTTTTCTAAAATGAAAATTGACCAAGAGAATGATGTCTTGTTAGAAAACCCCCAGTCCCAGCTTAGAAATAAGATTGGTAAAGACATCATAGTCCAGCTTCCTAGTAACCATATTCCTAAGGGTATAATTCCTCTTGAAAGATTGTTTGACCAGAATGATGTGACTTACAAGGCTGCTAAAAAAGAAGACCAATCTGCAGTTTGTAAGCATGATATAGGAAGTCCAGGTCAGCCTAGGTATGTGAATTTTTCCACTCATTTGTCTGCTGATCAAAGTGCTAAATACTGCAATTTAATGAGACAATTTGCTGATGTGTTTGCCTGGGAGTATAGTGATCTGAAAACATATGACAAGAACATAATTCAACATAAAATCCCTCTGGAGAAAGACACAGTTCCTTTCAAATTGACGCTGAGACCAATAAATCTTATGCTTCTCCCATTGATTGAAAAATAAATTAAAAAACTATTGGATGCTAAGATTATAGTACCTCTCAGATATTCAAAATGGGTAGCCAATCTAGTGGTGGTGAGGAAGAAGAGTGGAGAAATCAGACTATGTGTTGATTTCAGAAATTTAAACAAATTATCCAAGAAAGACAACTATCCTCTACCAAATATGGATAAATTGTTGCAAAAGGTCTCAGGAGCTAAAGTAATGTCTTTCTTGAATGGATTTTTAGGATTTAATCAGGTTTCTATGCACCCAGATGATCAAGAAAAGACTGCATTTACCACTTCTTGGGGCACTTTTATGTATGCAAAAATGCCATTTGGATTGATGAATGCTGGAGCCACCTTTCAGAGAGCTATGGACATAGAATTTGTGGGAGAGAAGGACAAATTTGTGCTTATCTACCTTGATGATATAAAAGTTTACTCCAGCATCCATCAAAATCATTTGCAGCATTTGAAAAGAGTGTTTTTGAAGTGCAGAAGGTTTGGAATATCAGTCAATCCCAAAAAATCTCAATTTGCTTTAAATGAAGGCAAGCTATTAGGACATATTGTGTCTGCTGCAAGTGTTCAAATTGACCCAGAAAGAGTCAAAGCAATACAGACTTTGTCTATCCCTAGATCAAAGAAGGATATCCAATCCTTTTTAGGCAAAATAAATTTTGTAAGGAGGTTTATTCCAAATTTTGCAGAACTAGTGAAGCATGTTACCTCCATGTTGAAGAAAGGAGCAGAGGTAAGATGGACTGATACAACAAGACAATCATTTGAGTCTATTAAAAAGGCTATTATGGAGGCTCCCACATTAATAAGTCCAGACTACAACAAAGAGTTCCACATATTTTCTTTTGCCTCTGAAAACACCATTGCAACAGTTTTGTTGCAGGCAGATGAAGAAGGTTCAGAACATCCAGTGGCATTTTTCAGCAAGAATTTGAGGGATGCTGAACTGAGGTATGATATTATTGAAAAACATGCATATGCTCTTATTAAATCCTTGAAACCTTTTAGAGTTTATATCCTTCATTCCAAAATAATTGCATATGTACCCTCTGTTGCAATAAAGGATTTCTTAACACAACCTGATGTTGATGGAAGAAGGACAAAGTGTATTACAAAAATGATAGAATTTAATATAAAGTTGAATCCCACCAAGTTGGTCAGAGGTCAGGGGCTTTCCAAGTTATTGGCTGAAGAAAATTGCAGGTCTTTAGATATTGATTTACTATACACAATGGCAGAAAATGGTTAGGCAGAGGAAGAGGAAACAACTGAAACAGAGAGAAAGCAGTTAGTGGCCGAAAATCTAGCTTCATGTAACTGGTATGCTGAAATAATTAATTTCTTGCTGAAGCTAGAAATCCCTTCAGGATGTACTCAAAGTCAAGCTAGAACATTAAAATTTAGAGTAGCAAAGTATTGCATTATGGAAAATCTGCTCTACTGGAGGGATCCATCTGGAATATTTTTAAGGTGTCTGGACAAAGAACAGTGAAAAGAAGTTATGCAGTAGTTTCATAACAGCATGTGTAGAGGGCACCATTATTGGAAACCCACAACCCATAAAATTCTCAGAGCTGGGTACTATTGGCCCACTTTATTTTCTGATGTATTTTCTTTTGTTAAATCTTGTGACAGGTGCCAAAGATTTGAAGGAAAACAGTAGTTGAAATCCTTGCCCGTAAATCCAATTCAGGCAAAAGAACCTTTTCAGTAGCGGGGCTTGGATTTTATTGGAGAAATTAATCCACATTACAGTGGTTAGCACATGTGGATATTAGTAGCCACTGATTATTTCACAAAGTGGATTGAAGCAGTCCCTGCAAGGAAGGCTGATCATAATATGGTCATTAAGTTTTTGATAGAGAATATCTTCAACAGATTTGGTTGTCCACATAAACTAATCACAGATAATGCAGCAGCCTTCAGGGAAAAAGAACTGGTGGAAATGTGTGATTCAATGGGGATTAAATTTGTTCATTCCACCTCATATTATCCTCAAGGAAATGTTCTAGCAGAATCCTCCAATAAAAGCCTGATCAGGATAATTAAAAAACTATTAGAGGACAATAAAAAGAATTGGGATTCAAAGCTCAAGTATACACTGTGGGCTGACAGAGTGACCATTAAAAAATCCACAGGGAATTCCCTTTTCAAGTTGGTATATGGCACTGATGCTGTATTCCCAATTCAATTAACTCTCCCTGTGGCAAAATTCCTTCAAGAAGAGCAGAATGAGGAAGAAGAAATAACAAAGAGAATCACTGATTTGGCAGAATTACATCAGATTAGAGAACAACTAGTTGAAAAAGCTGCAGCACATCAGAAGAGGGTCAAGGAAGCCTTTGACAAGAAGGAAAAATCAAATAATTTTCAGGTTGGTGACTTGGTTTTGAAATGGGATGCACTGAAGGAGAAGAAAGACAATCATGCGAAATTTGATGCTTTTTGGACATGGCCTTTCATCATTTCATAGGTTCAAGGGAACAACACCTTCATACTGAAAAGTATGGGAGGAGAAACAATTTTTGATGGCCTAGTTAATGGGTGGTTTTTGAAAGTTTATGTTGCTTAAGGTCTTTGGGCCTTAAAGGCTGTAAATATTGTGTTTTTATCAGTTTTGTTTAGGCAAAGTAGACTCCATGTCTAATGGAACACTAGGAATTTTGACTAATTTTCTTTCAGCTGGAAAGGCAATGGTCTGCAGGTTCTTGAGACCTCATAGGGAGGATCTCATCCCCAGAAGGAGCCAGTGTTAGCTCTGCTACATGCTGCTGATTTCCCAGGAGAAGGAATAAGTTTGGTACTTGGTTGCTGGCTCAGAAATGGTTTATAATGATTATCATTGTCTCTCCCTATTTTCCCCGCTACCTCTATTTCATCCTTCCCTTTCATTCTCTTTATTCTCCCTATCTTCATTATTGTTGTTTGCCTTTTTAAACCCCCGATAACCTTCATAAAGCCCATATTAACTTTATAAACCCCATTCTTCCATTTTATATAAAAGCCCGCCTAAACCCTTTTACCAATTCCCGGGCATATTTTGTTTTAATACTTTTAAACCGCATAAACCTTTGTTAAAAGGATTTTGGGGCGTTTTTGTTTTAATATTATAAACCCCAATAACCTTTATAGCCCCGCGCATATAATAAGCTTTCATAACCCTGAGCTTTAATAAAACCTGGTCCCGCCCCTTGCCTATCACATCAGCGCTAAATATGCGCATTAATTCTGGGCCGTCTGTTCCTCCGCTTAATGATCCAACGATGTTCGCAAGCCCTTACTCTGTAGGTCACTCGTTCATTAGCTCATGGGAAAGTGGTTTTCCTCGCCGACCTACCTGCCACGCATCGTCGTATCACTGCATCGTACTGCCCTGTATGTAAATCATCGTAGCCCAAAAGCGGTGTGGGGAATACTGCCCACCCACGAAACCTCTTGTTCCCCGCTCATTAACCATTGATCATCTCCGCCTCCCATCAGCCATTGGATCATTCCCGCCGCAATGCAACGGCCATCGTTTGCCCATCCTCATTTACACTCGATAGCCCTCTCAGATCTAATATTCGTCGTCCGATTTTCCAGATCTGACGGCCTATAATCCATCTCGCCTCTGTGCCTTCCCATCGCCTCTCGCCATCAGATCTAGGCCATCCATCTGATCCATCCAACGGCCAACGTTCTTTCTCGGCTCTTCGTCCATTTTCAAGGCGTTTTTCAGTGTTTTTGGCTTGACTCATGCATGCGAAGAAGGAAGAGATGATCCAACAACCTGCACATTTAATCGTCAGCTACTACAGTTAAAGAACAACATGGTCGAGGACGATCCTCGAGCAGCTCAATGACTGTAGCAGTTATTGAGATTTATTCAGATAATACTTCGTCTGTTTGTGAAGGACAACAAAGTACCAGTAAATGTCATTCTGTCCATTAAAACATTCAGATTATAGTGGAGGACCCATATCTAACTGTAAATGTGGTTGGTGGTCAGTTAAGACACCTCCACGCATAGGCTAACAGAGATTTTTGTTAAAAAACTCTATATATACTCAGGAAAAAGATGTAATCAGGTTGATGAGTGTTATTTTGTTGTAAGCTTCAACTTCTAGAGACTGTAATCACTGTGTAACCTGCAACTTCTGGTCTTCATTTCTAGCTAATACAAGCTTCTTTTATTGTTGATTGCTCACTTTCCACCTCTTCTTCTTGTTCTAGGCTGTGCCTGTTTGAATTTATTCATGTGCTGTTAATGTTTAGCATTAGAGGGGCTGTCATCCCACCTCTGTGTTAGGATTTGGCATGTATCATTGAATTTGTTTGCAAGTTTTTGTTATTTTAATTCCAGAGAGCTGTCATCCTGTCTGTGTATTAGAAAACAGATTTACAGACTTTTTAACTAGCTGCAGCTGGCCATCACAGGGTCCTGTGCATCTGCTGGTGTGATCAGTCTTCTTCATCATCACATTTTCCTTAAACTGTGAGTAATTGGTGGTCTAAAGCCTTGTAGTCAGGGGGTGTTCACCCATGTCTGGGGTAGAGCACAGTAGAAGTGGTTATCTGGTTTGAATATGCAACATTTCTTTCATTCATCCACCATATTTCCAACAGTTTTGTTGAGTTTGTAATGTTCCCGAGCATCTCTGAAATGCAACCTAGGAGAGTTTCTTGGGGTGATAACAGGATCAATGCAGGCTTTTACATCAAAAATGACACTGAAGATCACCCTAATAGAAGGGTTCTTGCTCTACAACACACTGTCTCTGTGTCTGGGCTATGCTGGGCGAGTTTCCCCAATTTGATTTAGCTGTTTGCTCCAAAATTTGACCTGTTTTTTGCATGGAAAGGATCCTAACTTAGCTTATGATTGGATTTCAGGCTTTCATCGAATTATAATTTCGATTACATGGCAAGAAAGAGAGCATGAAGAACAAGACATGGTTGCCCTAAATAATTCGGGTACAGTTGAGGCCCTAAAAAATTGTGGGTTACTCAAATATTTCAAGTTGTTCGGAATGAGGCAACAGATAGAACTATTGTAGTTCCTTGTTCATGCATGGGATCTAATAGATCAGAAATTTCACATAAGGGACAAGATGGGCCCTATTACCATTGATGATATTTACTTTCTTATCAAAATGTCGAGGCGAGGTGCCCCCATCTAACTTTCTGGATTTGCCCGTGGAGGTGAATCGGTGAGAGATTACATTCGATAGTTTTGTCGGCTAGCTACAAAGCCTAGCAAGGATGGGAAAATAAACATCGGGGATGTAGGTGATTTTCCTTTGAGAACAATCCTTTTCACAATTGAAAAGGTGTCTGGCAGTGTGACACCACATTTGGCGAATAGATCACATATGTAGTATGCACTTGAGTGTCTAGAGCCAAAAGTATTCAATTGGTGCGAGGCCATGCTTTCTTCACTGAAAGAACAACTAGCCAAGATAAAAAGTCGTAAGATGAAGAATTTTTGCTATGGTTCCATCTTAATCGCTTTTACCTTAGAGAGAATCCCATTGATGAAACCACAACATGTATCACTGGGTATAGCTGGTCCTAGAGATCCACATATGCAGAGGTGGGTCGAATTGATGGCTCGACATGTGGGTCAGTCAACAATCACTTTTTCCACTGCGTTCTTTAATTGGCTCGATCGAAAACACCTTGTCATTAAGGAGCATCCATACTCAGGGATGGATTTCCGTGGAGATCCATATTTGATTCTACCAGTTGGAGCAAAATGGGGTGCTATAGGTAAATTGTTTGACCAAAGTGTTTTTTGATTTTTCAAGCTTCTACATGTTTTTTGTGTTTCTAATGTTTCCAAGACTAAGCTAAAATCATTCTCATGCATACAGAAGTGGGTACTATTTGACCCGTGGGACACCAACAGGCTGCAGGTGGACCAGCATGAAGAAACATTGGGAGAGCATTTCTCCAGGACCTGGATTTGGCCGAGACCTTGGCAGAGTTGTAGGATCACATAGAGGGATTAACCCTTCGTATTCTGGGTGTCTTGATTGAGGAGTTACTTATGAGGCTGGAGCTGGTGAGTGCCAGTATTGCAGCAAGAATGCTACAACTCTTGGGCTACCAACTTTACTTTTATCAACCCAGTAGTTCGTAACAAACTTAGAAGTGTCGGTGCTATATGCACAAGTACTAGTTCTCACTGCAGGTTGTCACTTGGTCAGCTGACACGAGATCACTATGATCTCAAGCCAACTTCTATAGATTTCAGAAGAAGCTCTATGTGTGATGAAAGGAAAGAAATATTACTCTACAGATGCTATTCTAATTGCAGAAAGGAGAAAGCTTGGAATGTAAAGAAAAACCTAGTAAACCCTAATTAACAAGCTAATTCTACTTTTGCAAAAAAGCACTATGAAAACCATGAAAGAAATTCCATTACCTACTCAAGGAAGTAAAAAAACTCTAACCATGCTATTTCTGGAAGTAAATAAGCAAAAAACATATTTTTGGATTTTTATGTGAATTTAACATGCATCTAATTTATTGTGTGTGAGTGTGGCAGCGAACAGGTGGCGTTAGAGGGCGGTTTTGGAGCTTCGGAGGATGTAGGATGGTGTGGATGGGTCCTAGGAGGTCTTAGGTGGCCTTCTGGAGGATTTTCCTACACTCGGCCTTCAAAAGAAAGCCTACAGGAAAAACTACAGGAGGACACAGGGAAACTACAGGAGGAAAACAGGGAAACTACAGGAGGCCTACAGGAGGAGGCCGAGAGAAAGTTTCGTTGTTTTGAGGGTGGGAGAGTGGGTGGAAAAGGTGGGTGAAGTTTGGAATGAAGTGTTAGGGCACCTAAGGTCTACCATGAATCACCAGGAGAGAGAAAGATAATTGGGTTTGCTCAAGGAGAGGAAGAAGTTCTATGAAAAATGAAGGAAACTAGGGTAGAATTGAGGTGAGGTTTGGGAGACCTATAGGGCATGGATAAGATGGAGGGTGTGGTTGTTGGTAAGCTGTCTTACTATTGGAAGAGATTTGCTGCATAGAAACTGACAGTCAACCAAGAAAATCAAGCAACCCATGAGATGAGTGCATCCTAGGAAAAACAGAGTTTTGCATTAAAATGGCCTAAACTATGATGTATAGAAGGAAATGCTGTAAGAAAGGAAAGCATGAAAAAGGAATATTTCAAATCAGGAAGTGAACATGATAAAGAAGATCTAAAGCAAAACAAAACTAGACTATCGACCTACTAGAGAGCTGCAAACACTAGAAGTCCTAGGAATGAGGAAAATCTATGTTTTTGGGGTAGCAAGAGAGTCTTTGCCTCAAATCATGGTCCCAGAGGGAGGAAGAGAGGCCGAGGAATTGTTTATAGCTTTTTGAATCTTATCTGGTCACTGCTTAACCTGCTACAGAAAGCACAAATGGAAGCAAGCTACTAAATCATCAAAAGCAACCTATTCTTAACCATAAGAGAAATACATCTAACAACAAACTAATATACAAACTGAAGTAAAGCATACAAATACAAGTAAAGAGAAGCTTGGATGCTTGGATTGGGCCCTAAACCAAGATCTTCAGCCCTCTGAGGTAACTCAGTGCTAGCTTAAAAAGGATTCCATCTTCATTATAGAAAAATAGCAAGATTACATAAAACTGTCATAAAATAGTAAGCTCGAAATTTGAGCAGAGTTTACATAAGCTAAAAAAAATTGACCCTATTGAGGCCATAGGCCTCTCTACTTATACATTTGAAGCTACCAATATCTTCCTTAAAATCAGGGAGGCTTGGCTCCCAAAACTCGAGATAACTATCAATCGTATTCCACTTGCTCGGCTGCCTTATAGTGCATGATTCAGCTGCTTGTACTTCGAGTTGAATGAAGGGGAATTCGAAGTGAGGAGAAATAAATGAGGGGGATTCCATGCTATAAGTCCTCTCCTCTGTCTACTTCGAGTTATTGCTGTAGTTTGGCCACTAGATCCTTGAGTTTGACCTCAAAATCTCTCAATAATCTGCATTAAATACATGTTAGACCACATGGCATAATAAGTAACTCAACTCACCCTATAAGCATAAATATAATTAGAAAATCATACAATAAGCTAAGAGAATTGTTGATTTGACTAGGTTAGGAGGTAAAATGATCCCATATAATTACCCATTATGAGGCTCATCATCACCCCCCTACTGAAGGTGTTGCTCATCGTCTGAGCAACCTAGTAAATCTCTTGGTCTTTCATGGCCCTGGTGGCCTCCCTAGCATTCTAGGCTTCTGATGTGGTTTTTTCATGTTCTCCATAAAATCTTGCCTTTCTGTCTATGTCCTTCCACTGCTCCTTCTCTTCTACCTTCCAACATGCCTAATATGAGTGGAGGACTCAATTTGAGGCCAATCCAGTTGACCTTCAACCTTTGCATGGAGTGCTTGTACATTGGCACTCTTTTCAATGCCTCCTTCATCCTCATGGGGGAATGGTATTCTCTAATCTGCAAGCTGTGGGGTAGGGTGTTCCATCTTCTCATGCATGCATGTACAAATTCATCCAAAGTAGCCTAAGCATATCTTCAAAGTGTGCAATGGCTTGTTCCTGGTTGGCTAGATATTTAGGGTGAGGGTCATTGGCAAGCAGGTTGTGTGTGCTGATGAGTGCCATAGGATCTGATGGCTCAACTCTTATCATCAATGGTTCATTCTGATCTTTTATTAACAATCTTTTCTTTTCTGCTACCCTCAATTCTTCATGGTTCATCCATGACGCCATGGCCATTAATTGCAGATCCCCTAGCTTGGCATTGGGGTCCAACACATTTAGGCCTCTGAGGGCCATGTTGTGTAGATAGAACTCTGCCATCTTTGCTTTGTCCTCAGAGTTACTCTGGTCATACAAATCCATGAACTGCCTGTAGTCTTGGAAAGGCATTATGCCTCTTTGTTCCAAAGTTTTTTTTTGGAATTGAAGCCATTGATCCTTTAGATAGAGGCCATAAGGTTTGGCTGGTGTTTTGCATTGTAATGCTTCTATGGATAAGCTAGCCATGTATGCCAAATGAGTCTCTTTCTCCTGCATCTGCCTCCTTAGTAATTCATTCTCATTCTCAGGGTGGCTTATTGTAATGGCTTCTCTGTCTCTAAGAGCACTCAATTCCCTGCCCATTTCCCCGAGCTTGTCTTCCATGTGGATAATATCCTCAACTCCTTTGGAATTGGCTATCTGCATCCACCTATGCATTCTAACTCTCTCTTTTTCCAATTCGAAAAATGGTCGAATTGCAAATTTCTATGGGATTATCTTGCCTCCCTCAAGTAGTCTGTAATAGGAGTCAAGATTAGGCTGGGGGGTCAGGTTCTTGTAGCTCTTGTGCTTCCTCTTTCACCTCTGGCTGTCCTCCTATCTTTTCCTCAAGTTTTTGTGTCTCCTTTAGCTTGGATAGTGTCTCATGTAGGACTGTTTTTGCCTCCTGTAGTCTGGTTTGGGGTCCTGTAGAATTGCCTTTCCCTTCCATGTAGAAGATCTTGTAGTCCTCCTTTCATAGGTTATGGGTGTCTTGGAAGGAGATTCTTTCACCTTGGCAGATGGTGAATCTTCAATGTTAATGGGAGTCTTTGATGAGGGCTGAGGTTTGCCTATTTTAATTTTGGTACTCTTCCTTGCCCTGAAATACATGGAGGTTTTTCTTTTCCTCTTCTGCTTCTGCTTGCCTGGTTTACTGATGGCAGTGAGGGTAGCTGCTGCTTCTCTTTCCAAATTTTCAGGGGACTCTTCTCTTTGCTATGCCCTCTCTGCCTCCTTTTCTCCCTCTTCTGTCTCTTTTTCCTCCTCCTGCTCTGTCTCTTTTTCTACCTCCTGTTCTATCTCTTCAACTCTCCCCTCCTCTATTTCTTTTCTTTCCTCCTTCCTCTCTTGCTCTGTTATGTCACCATTGGCTTCATCTTCTCCTCCTTGATGTTCTCCCTCCTAACTGATAGCATGACTGACATCATAGGTTAATGCCTTGAAGTCATCCTCAACTGTCATATTTCTGAAAACTTCCCATGCTATAGGGACTGTAAGGGTATGGAGGGCTTCTTCTACTAGGATCTTGATTAGGCCATGGTGAGCTAGCTGCTATGAATTTCCTTCTTGTACCTTGGCGCTGGAGTCAATAAGGGACTGAAGGAGAAAGTAAGGGATACTGATCTTTTAATGTGCTGGGGTATCCATGCCATATCTCAATTCTTGGAGGATTCTAAAATGATATCCATAAACAATGTTGTACCTCCCCTCACAAGAAATGTATTTTATCACTTGGTAGCTAACCTCATCCCAGGGATATGGTACACTAGCCCTCCTAATTCCATTTTTGTCTTCAACAGGGGTTTCATTATCTTGGAAAAATTTTCTCTTGGCAGCTTGGCCAATTATTCTCTCATCTTTACTCCAAGGCAGCCCAAGAGGAAGGGTAGTGACCTTACTGATGAATTCAAAGGTTATTTCAATGGAGAGGCCTCTAATGGTTACAATATCATGAGTTCTTGTGTGAGGGACTAGAGAGAGCAAATTCATGGGCAATTTCATCATCAAACCCTCTAAACTTCTCAAAGAAATTCATCTAGTTTTCCTTTGTAAATATTTCCACCACTTAAGGATGTGCATGGAGTATAGTGGAGTTAGTGGGCTCTTTTCTCATAAACCCCCCTGTCATACTGCCTACACTTCTTTTGAAAAACCAAATATGGAGGTGGAGACAAAGAATTTTGAGTGAAATAGAAAAACAGAGGGGACTGTGTTTTTTTTTAAAACATAATTTTTTAATGCATTTCTACCCTCTTAAAGGCTCATCTTATCTTCAATTTGAGACCAAATCTTTCACATTTTGATATTCAATAGAGGGAATTCATGAACCCTACTTCTTCATACTGAAATTCGTCCCAAAAATCATGTTTCCTCCCTTCAAAATGACTCACTGCCCCTCCTGTAGAAGCCTGTTGTCACGCCTGTAGATTTCCTGTAGGTGCTCCTGTAGATAATGCCGAGAGAAAAAATATGGAGGATGGTGGATACAAGGCTGTGGGGGCATAAGAAGATTGCTGTGAGGCTTAGTTATGAGGAGAAACTGAAGAAAAGGTGGTGAGAATGCATGAGGAGGAGTGCTCATTACCTTTTATGGCTGTTTTCGGTTATGAGTGTTGAGATGGCAAGGTGTATGTTGCCTAGATTAGGATTGTTAGTCCCCACCTGCTTGGTCATCATGACCCCCCTCGTAATCATCCCCTAATTACTGCATCGGAGTTAACTCTTCCTCCCACTACCTGTCCTTCGCATATTTTGCTTGAGTTGACTGTGCGCACGTGTTGGTGATATCTCGGTTAAGTGGAGTCAACTAAATGAAGGTGGCCAAGTTAATTGGACACATTTCCCTCTTTCTATTTCAACTATATTTTTGCCTTCATATGATTCCTAATTACACAAATGCAAATAGAGGAGTGACTTAGCTACTTATTTGTAATCTAAGTGTATTTGCTGCCATCGACTGTGAGGTGCTGTGGCTTTCTCTGCTGCATGCCTTCTTTTTCCTTCATGCATGCTGTCTCTGCTTACTGATGTGTTGTTGTGTGTTTTTGTAGGTTCTTCTTTTTCTAGAGCCGAGCTGCATGTGCCTTTTCAACCTTCAGATGTGCTGTCCCTTGTTGCTGGTGCTGGACTTCTATGGGATCAGCTGCTATAGGAATTCCTACAAGAGCTCCTGTAGCTGCTTCTCCCCTTGAAATTTCATCTATTTCCTTGTGCTTGGAGCTCAAGAATGATGCCAGAGGTGGAGGGATAGTAGGTAAGCTTCAGGTAAAGTTAATGGTGCCTTTTGCTCCTTTTACTTTTGTTTTTTTTCAAAACTGAAAAACTGTTTTTATGTGTTTTTTCTTGAAAAGGAAAAAATAATAATAATGATGCTTGGAGTGTGATGCAGGCTTGGAAATGATGGCAAGGAGGTTTGAAGATGGTAATAGGGATTATAGGTTCCTCATGAAGCTTTTCTTGTCCTTCAAACTGCCCCCTGCGGACACTTTTGGCTCTTTGTAATTCCCACAGGAGCCTCCTGTAGAAAAAATAGAGCTTCCTATAGAAAACACAGTTTTGGAAGAAGAGGTACAGTGGGGTGAAAGAGATGCCAAAAATGATGGAGGAAGGTGTGGGGAAGATGAGATAGATGCTGGTATGTATGTCAGGATCCCCTTTGCACCTTATTTTGCTCCCGATAGTCCTCCGGCAAACCTACAATGCAATAAAAATTCATTTTTTCTTTCTCTTTATTTTTTATTTTTGAAAACAACTAGGGCGACTTAGAGAGGTTTTCACCTTAGTTTCCTGCCCTGGGTGCCTCTAAGGGATCTTATTCTCCCCCCCCCTTTTTTTTGACATCACTGGGCCACCTCAGAAGAGGTTTTCAACCCAATGATGAGACTCAAGCGCCTCATGAAGGTTTTCACTTGAGTCCTTATTTTTTCTCTTTTTTCTTCAGTGAGTGGGTGAAGTGGAAGCTAAGACATGCTCCACTACCATCACTGTTTTATTCAAATATTCAATAAACTCTCGCTTGGAGAGGGGTTTCTTGTAGAATTTCAACCGATGTCCATTGACAAGCATGGGGATGGCTTCATCATCAATGGTTCTGATCATAAATGAACTAGTGTCATTGCATTTCTTCACAGTGTAGGGTCCTAGCCATCTTGTTCTCATCTTGCCTTTGAAATCCTTGTATCTTGAATCATAGAGTAGTTCCCAATCTCCCTCTTGGAACTACGTCTCCTTGATATTTCTATCATGCCATATCTTTCTCTGAAGCTGAACTACTTATGTATGGAGAAGGGCTTGCAATTTGTATTCATCCAATTCATTGAGCTGAAGTAATCTCTTCTTCTATGCATGGCTGAGGTCTAGGTATAACTAAGCTGCCATCCTTAGGGTATTGAATTCAAACTCTATTGACAGCAAAGCCTTCTTCCCATAGACCAATTCATAGGGTGTGAACCCGGTGGTGGTCTTCCATGTTGTGTTGTAGGCCCAAGTGGCCTCAACTAATCTCTCTGCCCAGTATTTTCTGCTGCTGCGCACTACCTTGGTTAGGATCCCTTCCAATGCTCTGTTAGTGACCTCCACTTGCTCATTGGCTTGTGGATGGTAAGGGGTGGAAGTCATATGCTTGATCTTATGATGTGTGAGTAGGTCTTCAATCAGGTTGGAAGTGAACTGACTACCTTGGTCTGTGATCGACTCTCTCGGATACTCGAACTTGTAGAATATGTTTTCCCTCAAAAACTCAACTACTTTTTCCTCCGTCACTGCTTTGATTGCTTTTGTCTCTGCCCACTTTGTAAGGTAGTCGGTGCACACAATGATGTACTACTTCTGCTTTGAAGGAGGGTTGATAGGCCACACAAAGTCCATGCCACACTTCTCAAATGGCTCAAAGGTCACTTGAGGTTGCATGGGAATTTCATCCTTTCGAGTGGGTTTCCCCATCCTCTGACACCGATCACACTGGCTCATGTATCTCCTCACATCATGATGAAGAGTGGACCAGTAGTAACTTGCTTGCAATATCTTGAAGGCAGTTATTTTTGCTGCAAAATGACCTCCAAAAGGCCCATCATGACTGGTCAGGAGGATATCAAAGACTTCCTCCTCCCTGACACATTTTCTCAAGATCTGATCTGGGCCAAGTTTGAAGAGATTGCCTCCAATCCAGGTGAAAGGGGCACTTTTCCTTACTATGTTTCTCTTCTATTTTGAGGATAGGTGTGGTGGGAACTGTGATGAAACCAAGTAATTTGCTATATCGGCAAACCATGGAGAGAGTACTGATATAGAAAATAGGTGTTCATCTGGCATTTGGTCATCCACCATTCCTTCTTCACCTACAGGCAAATTTACTCTAGACAAAAAGTCAGCAACAACATTCTCTTTACCAGCCTTATCAATAATGGTCAGATCAAACTGCTGCGGTAAAAGCAACCATCTAATAATGCGAGCATTTACATCTGGTTTGTTCATTAAATATCTAATTGCAACATGATCAGTGTGCACAAAGGTTTGATAACCTGTGATATAATGTCTGAATTTGTTTAAGGAATGCACAACAGCTAGGAGTTCCTTCTTGGTCACTGTATAGTTTAACTCCGCCTTTGACAAGTTTTTGCTTATAAAGTATATGGAATAAGGTAAATTTTCATCAGTTTGTCCCAAGGCTGCTCCTATTGTTTTGTTCGAGGCATCTGTGTGATTCTGAAAGGGTAGGGTCCAATTTGGGCCTCTAAGAATTGGGGCAGTCACTAGCTTGCTCTTCAAGGTATCTAGGTCTTCTTAACTGTTTTCCGACCAATGAACTCAACATCTTTGCCTAGGAGGCCAAAAAAAGGAGAGGCTAACTTACTGAAGTCTTTAATGAATCTCCTGTAATATCCAGCTAAGCCTAGGAAGCTTCTGACATCTCTAACCTTTTGAGGAGGTGGGATCCTTTGGATGATGGAAATTTGTTGGGGTCTACCTGCAGTCCTTGTTGAGATATTGCATGACCTAGCACGGTCCCTTCAGTCATAAAAAATTCACATTTTTCCGGACTAAGGGATAGGTTCATCTCAATACAATTATCTAGAACTTTTCATAGGTTAGATAAAGCTTCTTGAAAGTCAGAGCCATAAGGAGTAAAATCATCCATGTATATTTCTACTGCATCATGAACCAGTTCAGAATATATACTTAATACCACTATTTGAAAAGTGGCTAGAGCGTTGCACAAACCAAAAGGAAGGACCCAGTATGCAAAGGTACCCCAAGGACAAGTGAAAGTGGTCTTATCTTGGTCTTCCGGGCTGATTTTAATCTGATTGTACCCACTAAACTCATATAGGAAGGAGAAAAACTTTTTCCTTGCTAGACCATGTAACACTTGATCTATGAAAGGTAAAGGAAAATGGTCCTTTTTAGTGGCTTTGTTCAATTCCTGATAGTCGAGACAGATTCTACACTTACCATTTTTCTTTGGCACTAGCACCAAAGGAGAGATCCATTCACTCTTAGAGATGGGATAAATGAATCTTGCATCAAGCAATTTCTGCAGTTCTTCCTTAACAATATCTTTAAGTGCTGGGTTCATCCTCCTTTGAGTCTTCCTGACTGGCTTGCAATCTTCCTTGATGTATATATGATGAGTACATATTGAAGGGTGCACTCCCTTCATCTCCTTATAACTCCAGGTGAAGGCGTCTAGACGTTTTCTCAGTATGCTGCATAGCTCCTTCTCCTGGGAAGTAGATAGGGATGGATTGATTTTCATTGTTCTTTTTGGGCCAAAATCTATATTTTTAACATAGAGAGAAGTGTGGCCGACCACACAGAGATCAGTTGAGGGGTTGTTTTGGATTTCTCTTACTATGTCTTCTAATGGTGATACACTGGGAGGTGGATTCTGAATCAAATTTTCAATCATATCATCCTCATCTTGCGGTTTTCCCCCATGGCGGTTTCTAATGTACAAAGTGGTGCAGAATAAAATTCATCCTCATCCTCCTCCTCCGACCAGAGAGGTAGATCATGTTCTAGTAAGGGTTGGGCAGGAGGATATAGGATTAACTGCTTGGACATGTGACCGTTCTTTATGGTCATGTTCCCAGCTCGGCAACTGATGTAGGCATCAGTTGTAGCCAAGCAGGGTCTTCCTAGAATGAGAGGATACCCAATGAGCTTTACCTTTGGCTGGAGAACTAAGAAATCAGTAGGGTACTCCCAAGAATTAATGGAGACCATCACATCTTCCATAATCCCCTCAGGGGTCACTATGGAGCGGTCTGTTAGCTGCAGCATTGTCATGGTCTTCCTCAAGGAGCCTTGGAGGTTAAGTTTGAGCATTGTGTCCTTTGTCATCACATTAATGGCAGCTCCCAAATAAATCAAGGTATCTGGGACCATTGTGCCATTGATGTGGAGATCAACCAGTGGGCTTCCAGGGTCCAAATATTTTGGACAAATTATCTGCCCTAACATCAGGTCGGACAATTGTCCTATGACGTTGATGGTTGGGGCATCTCTCTTATGGCTTCCTGGATGCCTAAAGCACTTCTCTTTGATCAACCTATTGTAGATAGACACATCTTTTATGGCTTGGAGAAGTGGTATCTTCACACATAAATGTTTCAATTCTCCCAGGATTTCAGTCTCTTCTGGGGTAGGCTAGATTGTCATGGATAGTCTCTCAGGAAAGGGTGGATTTGCTTTAGGTTCACTTTCCTCTTTATCTTCCTCAACCTCCTTGGGTGGAGGCTGGCTATCTGGGAGAAATTTCTCGGATCCCAAATTAATTTCTTGAATCTCCACAGCATAAGTTGGGCATGATGGTTCCCCAATATACACTTGCTGAGCCTGTCTATTGTTCGGGTTCGCATTTGGTTGGGTAGGCATTTGGGGTTGCCTTGGTGGAGCAGAAGGTAACGGTTGTGATTGGGCAGGTGCTGGAGGTAGAAGAGTGGGAAGAGAGTTGTATTGGGGCCTCCACCCCTGATGAGGTGCATTCCACTGAGGTTGCAACTGAGCATAAGATTGAAATGAGTGGGTGGATGGTTGGGCATGATATTGAGATGTGACGTACCAAGGAGGAGGTGTGGACCAGGAAGGATGAGAAGGGGGTCCCCAAGAAGGTATGGAGGTGACTTGGTTGAGGTTGTAGTATGCCTGAGATGTCCCTTGAATCCCCTGCTGGTATGGTTTAGGTCCATGCGGCCTCCTTTGGTTTATGTAATAGATCTGTTCAGTGACTCCTTCGGCCCCTTGGTATACAACTTTAAGTCCAGGCAAGGAAGGGCACTTATCTGTAGAATGATCTTCTTCACAGACTGAACAAACCTCTATAGAGTTCAATGGGAATTCATTCCTAGGATGCCTCTTGGTGCATCTAGGGAAAAAAATGGCGAAAGCCCTCTATGCTTCCTCTTGTTTTCTTTTGATATGTAAGGTATCCATTTGCATGGCAAGAGTCTACAACATCTCACTCTTGAAGTCTTCTAGCATGTTTCCAATTTCACCTTTAATGGATGAATTGGAAGAAGAGGTACTGGCTATGGGTTGAATCCCCCTACCTTTCTTTCTGGTTGCTCTAGAATGGTTTCTAAAAACAGTCTTTATGTCCTCATATAATAGTTGGTAGATGTCTCCCCCGACTAGTAGATGGAGGGTGTCTAAAAGGTCTTCCCGAATTCCCCTGAGCAGGACCAACTTCAAAGAATTAGGGTCAATTGTACTCTTGGCCCTTTTGTAACTGAGATGGAACCTCTCTTCATAGTCTTTGAGCGACTCATCACTTCCTATGGTCATTCAGAAGATTTATTCTTTAGTATCTTTTGACCTACAATAGTCTCGATACTTGTTGTTGAAGGCCTGCTGCATCTGAGCTCAAGTTGTGATGCTATTGCCAGGTAATCCCATGAACCAACACAGTGTTTCACCCTTGAGAGGAGAAGGGAACAATTTCAACTTTTGCTCGTCTTCTGCATAGTCATAAGTTCGATAGATGACAGAAAACTCAAACAAGAAGGTGTTAGGATCTTCTGTAGTTAGACCATGGAAGTGAGGTAGGGTTGAAGGACTTATATTCTTCATTTTGGTGTCCCCATTGGTCTCCCGAATGGGGAAGGTACCCTCTATTCTCTCTCCATTTCCCCTAGCATTTATGTTTTCAGCCATTGGTTCCAGAGGAATGTTTTCTTCTTCTTCTTCCCCTATAGGTTCTTCAAACATGTTTGGATGTTCACCTAAGGGTTCTTATTAATTGCAGCCACCGAAGAAGAGAGAAGGTTGGCAGTGTGAGGCAGTGGGGGTGTTGGGAAATTTTTTTCCTAAGTTATCTCTACTCCTACGAGGCATGAAAGGAAATATTTTTGGTTGGTTTTTTGTTTCTTTTTCCCCACACTGAAAGTACTTGCAGAAACTAAAATTGTGATTGAACAAAACAAATTCCAACTAGCTGAAATGAACTTGCTGAATGGAAATTTACAGAATTGAATAAACTATTAGCAGAATGTTGCAATAGGAAATAGAAGAAAGCGGTAATCACATAAACTCTGACGCTTCCCTGGCAATGGTGCCAAAAAGTGGTGAGTGCCAGTATTGCAGCAAGAATACTGCAACTCCTGGGCTACCAACTTTACTTTTATCAAACTGGTAGTTCGTAACAAAATTAGAAGCGTTGGTGCTATATGAACAAGTACTAGTTATCACTGCAGGTTGTCACTTGATCAGCCGGCGCGAGATCACTAGGAACTCAAGCCAACTTCTATAGATTTCAGAAGAAGCTCTATGTGTGATGAAAGGAAAGAAAGATTACTCTACAGATGCTATTCTAACTGCAGAAAGGAGAAACACTAGAATGTAAAGCAAAATCTAATAAACCCTAATTAACAAGCTAATTCTACTTTTGCCAAAAACACTATGAAAACCATGAAAGAAATTCTATTACCTACTCAAGGAAGTAAACAACCTCTAACCATGCTATTTCTGGAAGTAAATAAGCAAAAACCATATTTTTGGATTTGTATTTGAATTTAACATGCATCTAATTTATTGTGTGTGAGTGTGGCAGCAAATAGGTGGCGTTAGAGGGCGGTTTTGGCGCTTGGGAGGACATAGGATGGTGTGGATGGGTCCTAGGAGGTCTTAGGTGGAATTTTGGAGACTTTTCCCACACTTGGCCTTCAAGAGAAAGCCTACAGGAAAAACTACAGGAGGACACAGGAAAACTACAGGAGGAAAACAGGGAAACTATAGGAGGCCTATAGGAGGAGGCTGAGAGCAATTTTCGCTGTTTTGAGGGTGTGAGAGTGGGTTGAAAAGGTGGATGAAGGTTGGAATGAAGTGTTAGGGTGCCTAAGGTCTACCATGAATCACCAAGAGAGAGAAAGATGATTGGGTTTGCTCAAGGAGAGAAGAAGAAGTTCTATGAAAAATGAAGGAAACTAGGGCAGAATTGAGGTGAGGTTTGGGAGACCTACAGGGTTTGGATTAGATGGAGGGTGTGATTTTTGGTAAGTTGGCCTACTACTGGAAGAGATATGTTGCATAGAAACTAAAATTTAACCAAGAAAATCAAGCAACCCATGAGATGAGTGCATCCTAGGAAAAACAGAGTTTTGCATTAAAATGGCCTAAACTATGATGTATAGAAGGAAATGCTGTAAGAAAGGAAAGAATGCAAAAGGAATATTGAAAATTAGGAAGTGAACATGATAAAGAAGATCTAAAGCAAAGCAAAACTGGACTATCAACCTACTAGAGAGCTGCAAACACTAGAAGTCCTAAGAATGAGGAAAATCTGTGTTTTTGGGGCAACAAGAGAGTCTTTGCCTCAGGTCATGGTCCCAAAGGGAGGAAGAGAGGCCAAGGCAATGTTTCTAGCCTTTTGAATCTTCTCTGATCACTGCTTAACCTGCTACAGAAAGCACAAATGGAAGTAAGCTACTAAATCGTCAAAAGCAACCTATTCTTAACCATACGAGAAATACATCTAACAACAAACTAATCTACAAACTGAAGTAAAGCATACAAATAAAAGTAAAGAGAAGATTGGCTACTTGGATTGGGCCCTAAACCAAGAGCTTCAGCCCTCTGAGGCAACTTAGTGCTATCTCAAAAAGGATTCCATCTTCATTATCAAAAAATAGCAAGATTACATAAAACTGTCATAAAATAGTAAGCTCGAAATTTGCGTAGAGTTTACACAAGAAAAAAAAAATCAACTCTAGTGAGGCCCTAGGCCTCTCTAATTGTACATCTGAAGCTGAGCTTCCTTAAAATCAGGGAGGCTTGGCTCCCAAAACTCGAGATAACTATCAATCATATTCCACTTGCTCTGCTGCCTTCTAGTGCATGATTCAGATGCTTGCACTCCGAGCTAAATGAAAGGGAATTCGATGTGAGGAGAAATAAATGAGGGGGATTCCATCCTATAAGTCATATCCTCTATCTACTTTGAGTTATTGCTACACTTTGACCACTAGATCCTTGAGTTTGACCTCGAAATCCCTCAATAATCTGCATTAAGTACATGTTAGACCACATGGCATAATAACTAACTCAACTCACCCTATAAGCATAAATATAATCAGAAAATCATATAATAAGCTAAGAGAATGGTTGATTTGACTAGGTTAGGAGGTAAAATGAGCCCATATAATTACCCATTTATGAGGCTGATCAGCAACGCCACACTATTGGTGTTGCTAGCCGCTGGATGAGGCTTTTGCGCATGATAGCACAAGCTGTGACCTATTATCATGAGCACCACTAGATCTACTTAGGATGTTTTGCATGCATTTTGAATTTTTTTGGTTAGATGACCAAACGTGGCTTGGAAACAAATTTTGTAAAAACTTTTAAAACACCTATCTATTTTACTTTCAGAGTTTTCTATGGTTATGTGCAATCCCATTCAACTAATGATGTGAATTGAAAATATTACTTTTACATGTGTCACAAATGTCTGTTTAACACATAATTTGTTAGAGAATTGGTTAATGTGTTAAAGTTTGTGGAAATATGTTGATATTGAATGTATTCAAAATATGAACTCTAAGGAACATGCGAAGAATTTTTGGGGTTTAGACGGTATACATAGTTGTAAGTTGTAGTACAACGAGTTGTGAGTCTAGACTAACGATGATTCGGTGAATGCCAAGTGAAATGGCATCAGAGAGAAGTTTGATCAACGCACTATACTCATCGATGTTGTTCATCGATCGAACGATACAAATCCCTTGAAAACTCAATAACTCGCCACTTGGAGCGAAAATTTCCCATGCTGCAAAAGATAGGTTCTACGTACTACAACTAGCACCATCCGCGTAACCAAAAAATGGTTCCAAAGACTCCAACGTCTGCAACAAATGTAAAGTAGATTACTAACCAGATAAAAAACTCTAAAAGACACACACTGACACACACACATGCAATGAAAGAATATATACAGTGAGTTTTACTACACTCAATAAAGCATAGTAACATTTGAGGTACAACTCGTTTCGAGGCTGCGACAATGGAATCCCATCATAATATACTAACTCATAGGCACCTTTTACCAAAACACACTTGACAATATAAGTACCCATCCACATCGGTTCAAATTTCCCTGCTCCAAGTTTATCAACTTCCTGATCGTAAAGGTAGACCAGGTCTCCTTCTGAGAAGATACGAGGCTTGACATTTCTGTTATATTGTCCCTTGATTCGTTTCTTATGCACTTTGTTAGCCAATGCAGCATCACAACGGGTTTCATCCAGATGGATTAGTTCCAAGAAACGCGATTCTTCTTTAGAAGTGTTGGGTAACAGGTCAATCACGAGTTTGAGAGATGAAATTTCACATTGTATCGGTAAGATTACTTCCAAACCATACACCAACTGAAAGGGTGTGAATCGAGTTGCATTTCTCACCGAGGTTCAATATGCCCACAAGGCAGAGTACAGCATTAAATTCCAGTTTTGTTTATGAACCCCTATCATTCTTTGCAACATCCGCTTCAGGAATTTGTTGATGGTCTCAACTTGTCCATTCGCTTGTGGGTAGTAAGGGGTAGAACTATCATGTGACAATCCTAACTTAGCAGTGAACTAAGCCATCATGTGATTGCGAAAATGTGACCCATGATCTATAACTATGGCTTGTGGTACACCAAACCGGGCAACCACATGGTTAGAAAAGAAAAGAGTAGCTGTTTCACCACTGTTGTTTAATGTTGGCATCGCCTTGGCCCATTTGGTAAAATAGTCAACGACGACTATAATATACCCATGCCCCCCGACCGAGGTGGGGTTACACTTCATGATGTCAATGCCCCATTTGGCGAATGGTCAAACAACAACGACTGGATGCAATAACGTAGGTGGTAATCTAGTTTTTCGTTCATAGATTTGGCATTAGTGACAGCTTCTGACAACAATCATACAATATTTGAATATAGTTGGCAAGAAGTAACCGGCACAGAGAATTCTCTATGCAGTAGCATATCCATATAAGTGTCCACCACAAGCACCTGAATGGAAATCATTTAATGCTTTCTCAGCTTCCTCATGTGTGAGGCACCTCCGTAAAATCGCATCGGTACCGGGACGGTAAAGATTGTCGCCAATGATCAAATAATCTTTGGCTTGGTATCAGATAAGTCGCTGTTGCGAGTGAGAGGTAATAGGCCGGAAAGTTTGGGTCTGGAGATAGATCAATATATCTCCATACCACGGGTCAGATGATGATATTAGAAATAGAGACTCATCCAAAATCGATGGTTGAGATGTTGAATCAATGGAGGTCGAGGGAAGGTCGCAAAGTAGCTCGGTGAAAATGAGAGATTTCTTTGATTTGGACTTGATGAATTCTCGATCAAACTCCTGCAAAATGACTATCGATTTTGAGTATTTTCCCCCTAGCAATTGATGTGACAAAATGTATGTCAGAGGGTTGCGATCTGAAATGACAGTGGTCTTCTGGAGTAGGATGTAATGGAGAAATCTATGAGCAGCTTGCACAACTACCAAATCTAGTTTCTCGACATAAGAGTACTTACTTTTGGTATCATTGAAATTATGGCTCAAATAATATATCAGATGTTCAATCCCATTTTCCTATTGGAATAAAACCATGCCAGTTGTTGTATATGCAGCGGTGAGATACAGGTAATAGTCGTTTTGATAATTCAGAGAATAAATTAACGATACTCTAATCAAGGTATCTTTAAGAGCATCAAAGGAAGCTTGTGCAACCTGATCCCAATGGAAGGGTATCCCCTTTTTCAAAAGACATGTAAAAATTTTAGCCATTTCAGCGTAATTAGGAATGAACCTCCTTAGAAAGTTAGCCTTCCCTTGGAGTCTCTATAACTGTGAAAGATTTGAAGGTGGAGGCAAATCAAGAATTGCCTGGACCTTTAATGGATTGAGTCGAATTCCATCTTTATACACTACAAATCCAAGCAAACGACTAGAACCAACACAAAACACACGTTTGTATGGATTGAGTCGTATCTTGTAGTGCCAGCACCATAAAATTATGGCTCTAAAATGTTGCGGGTGATCAGTCTGATTTCATGAATGAGTAGGTAAATCGTCAAGATAAGGTTGAAAAATGTGCTTGATGTCATGGAAGACATAGTTCATTTCCCTCTGAAATGTAGCCCTTGCATTCTTCAAACCGAATGGAAGTTTCCTAAAAGCAAATGTGCCCCATGGAAAAATAAAAGTTGTTTTAGATTGGTCCTGTGGGAGGATATTCACTTGATTGTAATAAAAAAAACTATCCATAAATGAGAATATTTCGCATCTGGCACATTCATCAATAATCTGGTCAATAAAAGGAGTAGGATAATTGTCCTTTGGACATGCCTGATTTACATCCCTATAATCGACAAACACTTGAATTGTCCCTTGTTTCTTCATGATAGGAACAATGATGGAAACCCAGTCAGTAAGAGGTACAAGGTAAATGAAACCAACACGCAAAATCTTTTCAACTTCTGCTTTAATGGCAGCGACTTTCTTTGGATGAACAGGTCGAAGCTGCTGTTGTATTGGTTTGACATCAGGATACATTTTAATTTCATGTTCAACTATACTAGAGTCAATGCCTCGCATCTCCTTGCATGACCATGCAAATATATCTCAAAATTCATGAAAGAGAGTACGATAATTATCAAGTTCTGATGGAGAACATGATTTTCTTACATGAATGATTTCTACAACATTAGGTTTGGTAGAAATATTAATAGAAATTGTTTCTTCAATATTTGATAGGTTTCGCTTGGAACCCATTGTGTCTATAAAATTAGAATTCAAAAGGAAATCAACAACTAAAGGTTGGTTTATTTCATTTGAATAATCTTCGATGTCATCTGGAATATGGGAATGACGATGATAATATTCGCAAGGTTCTTCTCCTATCATCATTGATTGGACGATTCCTTCATCCGTAGAAAATATACGTGAAAAAGGATTCGAAGAAGTACCATATTCTAATGAATGATCTACCCATACAATTGGTGAAAGTGGATTTGGGTTTGCCGCACAAGCCAGAAAAATTGATTGCTATGCAAGCTCAATGGGGCTTAGCGGCATAACTTCAGTATAACTATCATCTTCAGAATTGTTGGTAATCCTCCTTAAATCAGATGAGGTGGAGGAAATCATGTTGCAAGTCTCTAATCTTGCCACTTCCGCCAAATAAGATGGTGATGGTAGCATAAAAGTATCCATTAGGGAAGGATATTTAAAGAGACCTACACCAAGACTTTGAAGTGACAACGGGGATCCATGTACCAACAAAATGCTTCCCGTAGCCGGAGAACTAGATGCAAAGAAGGCAAGTTGATCGATAATTGTGATTCCACCCTTATGAGGGAATGCAATAATACGAAAGTACATGGAAACCACAACATCCATAGCATATACCCATGGCCTTCCCAGTAAAATGTTGTAATCGAGGGGTTCGTCAACTACCTCAACTTCAGCAGTAACTGTTTTTCCCCCTAGTTCAATTTGTAGGTTACTGAAAATCCCACAAGGAGTATAGTTTCATCCGTCAAAAGCTTTTAACATGGTTGGTGATCATGACAACATCGGTGAACCAAGTGTTTTCTAGTAGCTCATTGACATAATGCAAGTAGATGCCCCCTCGTCAATAATAGTTCAATGAACGTTCTTATTGAGAGCCTTTACTTGAATTAGGAAAGCTAACTACACCGGTAATTGTGGTGTATATCCTGCATGGTTAAAAACCACAAGATTGGAATCCATAGGGTCTATTCCACCAATTTTTGACACTAAAGCCTGCTTCTGGGAGGGAAAATTTTGTAATACCTCAAGCGTCGACATAGCAAAAGGTGATTGAGCAAGGCCTTCTACTATGTTATAGTTCTGAGCTGCTCGAGCTCGAGGGTTAAATGCTGATTTATGAACAACTCCCTTTGGTGGTTTTATTATCAATTCTGGTGCAATAGGTGGTGGAATATTTTCAAATGAAATTGAAGTTGAAGGATTAGGTTGATCAGTGGCCTGATTATTCAATGATGACGGTAGATTTCCATAGTCTTTATTTCTCATTGACACCAAAACTTCGTTTTTATGCTTTGCAACAGATAGCATAAGTACTTGGGATGTGGAAGCATGGTCTGTCTTAACCAAATGTGTCTTCGGGTTTGGAAACAGATCAACCAACACTGCAAATGTGTTAGAAGTCTTTAGAATCTTAGAGACTTCTCAGCGGTGTGGACAATCTCTTGTAAAATGCTCGTCATTACAGATTAGACATGGATAACAAGGTTTCCTTGCCAAAGTAGAGGAATTAGATGATTTATCTTAAGGGGAATTATCTTTTTTTTTCTTGTTTTTCCCCTTATTCTTGCCTCCTGGTTGCTTTGCATTCTTGCCTTTGTCATATGACACGACATTGATTTCGGAAGCAAGAGTTTTTTCTGATGCATTGGTAGTTCGATTGGAAATGGCAAGAGTTTGACCAGATGGTCTACTTGCCATTTGCGTGCTCGAAGAACTGATCACATCGTCATCGACATGAGAGTCCTTACTCGATTGTGGAGGAGGAGGGACAGTGAAAGTGTAGAAATTTGAATAATATAACACTTATTTCCAGATATTATCCTGATTATACACTATTTGCGGAATGCATGCATAATACATAACCTCCTCTACCATTGATCATCAATTTGCGGAATTAAAAACAATCGCATGCACACATTGAAACATCAATCACACATATCAACATAGTATGTAATGGGGAAAGCATACAGCTGAAAACCCCCAACTATCTGTATATTATAATGATAGAGAACATATAACAATACATAGTACAATACTCCTCACAGGTACTCAGTACTATCTCCACATCCTACACACAAACTAGCTCAGATCTGAACAAGTCACAGGTTCAAATCTCCTCCACTGTTTGCCTGCCTCTACTGCGCAATCCAAGTTTAGAATAGATCATATCCAAGTTCGAATTCCCTTGGCTTGTACTGCGCAATCCTCATTGGAAATCTCAATCAATGATTGTGAAAATCTCATGCACAACTATAGTCACAAATGATAGTAGTCTCACCCTTTCACCCACCTCTAACACTTGTCTCCACTAAATTGTCCATGCACTGAGTTAACTGATGTATTCTGTAGTTGATTTATGAGTTAATAATTAGTGAATTAATTAATAATTAATTCACATCGCTCATCACTAGTGTATTTGGCAGTTAGACTAAATACAACTAGTTCAACTAAGTCAAAGTGAACACAACTCCATCAACTCCTCAATCAACTCCACCAAACTCAATCACTTGAGTTCTAACTGAAGTCCATCATGCAATAGCTCAACTAACCCATGGGAAAAGTGTATTTCCTTCTGGCAGTTGCATGTGCTACATCTGTAGCTCAAACTGAAGTGCTGCAAGAGGATAAGATAATGTTTATAGTCCAAATATTATTAAGAGCTAATAATATTCGACTGTTCTATTTTTTGACTGGTAGTCTAAAAATAGACTTCGCCCATATGTCTAAAAATAGAAGTCCATCTATTTTTACCAACATGACCAATCATCCATAAATAGCATTCTGCAACTCATAGACCATGATCCATATGTCTAAAAATAGACATAGTCTAAAAACAGACTTTGCGCCAAAAATAGCCTGCAGGCCCACTTAGTGAAGGTGACTTCTTTTCACTAAGCTCCATCATCTTGTTGCATTTTCAACACTCCCTATCAACAAGATATGGATTATCTGCAACCCCTATCCTGCCTCTGTGGTATTCGAATTTTCTCCTGGTGAGCGCCTTCGTCAAGATATCAGCATCCTGATCCTCCGTGGGAATGTATGAAAGTAACATGATTCTCCGCTGCACACAATCTTTGATATCTTGGTACCTGATGTCGATGTGCTTGGATCTCTCATGAAATACTAGATTAGCTGAGATTTTAATGCAACTCTGGTTATCACAATAAATCACAGTAGGCTCCAAGTGTGACCCGAACAACCCAACCAGGATCTTCCTCATCCATATAGCCTCGCATGCAGCCAAACTTGCTGCCATATACTCGGCCTCTGTTGAACTAAGTGCCACAAATCTCTACTTCCTGCTATACCAAGAAACTTCTGTCGAATCGATACTGAAGATCCCTCTAGATGTGCCCTTTCTGTCTGTTGGGCTCCCTGCCCAATCTGCATCCGTGAAGCCACATAGCTTCACCTCATCCTCCTGTCTGTACCACAATCCATATCCCGATGTGCCTCTGAGATAACGCAATACATGCTTGCCTGCCTTCCAGAAGAGCTTGGTTGGCTTAACCATAGCTTGTGAAAGCTGGTTAATAGCATAGCATATATCGGGTCGTGTATTGACCAGATGCATAAGCAACCCCACCAACTGTCGATAAACAATGGCATCCATTACCTCCGCTGAAGTAGCATCCTCCTTCCTCCAACCTCCAGGAAGAGGAGTATCAAGAGGCTTGCAACCATGCATGTTGAACTTCTCCAGTATCTCCCGGGCATACTTACCCTGAGAAACAAATAGTCCATCACTGCGCTGCCAAATTTCCAATCTCAGGAAATAATGAAGGAGGCCCAAGTCCTTCATCTCAAACTCTCTAGCAAGATCCTCCTTGCATGAAAGTATCAACATCTCATCTCCCATCAAAATCAAATCATCTACATAAAGTAAAATGATCAGCAACTTACCCTCCACCACAATCTGGTATAGGTTAGGATCCGCCTCACTCTTGGAGAATCCAAGTTCGGTGAAATCACTGTCTATCTATGTGTACCAAGCATGAGGTGCTTTTTTCAACCCATACAACGCTCTCTTGAGCCTGCACACATGCGACTCGCTGCTTAAGATCTTGAAACCTTCGGGCTGCTCTATGTACACCTCCTCCTCAATGACTCCGTTGAGGAATGCAGTCTTCACATCCATCTGATGGATATGCCACCCCATCTGCGCTGAGAGAGCAAGAATCATCCGTATGGAAAACACCTTGTGACAGGTGCAAAGGTCTCCTCATAATCGATCCCCTCTATCTGTGAGAAGCCTCGGGCAACAAATCTTGTCTTGTACTTCTCCACACTCCCATCAGCTGCCTGCTTCACTTTGTAGATCCATTTCGAACCCACCACTGATTTCCCTTCCGGTCTTGGGACAATCTCCCATGCACTGTTTCTGACAATTGAATCATACTCTTCCACCATGGCATCTACCCATGCGGGATCCTCCACAACATCCTCGAAAGAGGATGGCTCAGTCACGACACATTTTCTCACAGGAGCCATGTAACCAGTGTACCGATCAGGTGACTGTCTCTGTCTGCTCTGTGCTGTAGGTGGTCCTACAACCTTCTCTGCATCTTGAGCCAGTCGCTCAGCTTTTGTAGTGCGCTTTCGCCCTCTGATGGTTGGCGCTGCATGAGTGGTCTCTTGCACTCCATGAACTTCATCTTGTGGGTGATCCACATCTTGAAGCTCATCCTTAGGAACTAATAGCTCCTCATCTGCATGCAAGTGTGGCTCCCTCTTAACCGAACACTTCATGACTTTCTCCTCCTGAAATTTGATATCCCGTCGCACAACAGTCTTGTGACTGTCTAGCAAATACACACGATAGTTGTGGGACATATCAGTGTACTCCACAAATATCCCAACCTCTACGGTCGGCTCCAGCTTCTTCCTGGCATCCTTCGTCACATGCATGTAAACAGGAGAACCAAAAATCCTCAAATGGGAAATATCAGGCCTCTTACCAGAATAAGCCTCCTTGGGTGTACTCATGCCAAATATCTTGTGAGGACAACGGTTCTGCACATATATTGTAGTATTGCATGCCTCTGCCCACAAGTGAAGTGGTAGGCCCTGATCATGCAACATCGCCCGTGTAGCACCCATGATCGTTCTATTCTTCCGCTCAGCAACCCCGTTCTGCTGTGGGTTATGGGGAGCTATGAGCTCTCTTCGAATCCCTTCTGCACTGCAGAAGTCCTTGAACTCACCAGAGATAAATTCACCACCATTGTCACTCCTAAGAGCCCTCACCTTCTTCGCCGATTTCTTCTCGACCAGTTCTTTGAACTCATAGACCTTTGAGTATGTCTCGCTCTTCTTCTGCATGAAGAAGATCCAACACTTTTGAGAGAAATCATCAACAAAGATCACATAGTACTTGTGCTTTGCTATCGAAGCTACTGAGAAAGGTCCACACACGTCTGTGTGAATTCTCTCAAGGATCGTCGTGGCATGACTATCCTTCTCGTGAAAGGTGGCTTTCACAAATTTTCCCAAAGTACACCCCTTGCACTGATCTGACTGTGCAAGAGTGCCTTTAGGAAGCCCAGTAGAAATCTACTGTAGTATCTTCAAGGCTCCATGGTGAAGGTGGTCCAATCTCCAGTGCCACAGCTCGCCATCATCTTGGCTCACCAATCCTTCTACCTTGCATGCCATTGTTGTGCAACCATCTACATGCAATTGATAAAGGTTCTTGACTCGAACCCCTATCTTCCGGGTTTCTCCAGTTGTCTTACTGCGCAGGAAAGCCTTTCCCTCGCTGAAGAAAACATCATATCCCTTGTCTTCTAACATCGCCACAGAGATAAGATTCTTCTTCAATCCTAGAACATGCATCACTTCCTTCAATACGAAGGGTTTACTAGACTCCCTCTCAAAGGAAATGGTACCGATACCGGTCGCACTGTATCTACCATCATCGCCCATCTCGATGTGCACTCCAAGATTTTTCTCATCCAGATCAAAAAACAAATCTCGATCTCCTGTCATGTGAAAAGACACACCATTGTCCAAAAACAATACCGATCCCATCACACTAGATACCAAGCATGTGATCAACAAAAAATCAAACTCAAACTACAAGGCTAAGGCCTCTCCCACTGCAGATCTAGCAGCTTGCTTATTTTTCTTCTTCTGCAGACAATTTGTGGCATAATGTCCGTGTTGATGACAGTGAGAGCAATTCACCTTGGACATGTCCTGCTTCTTGCCTTTCACATTGGAATGAGAAGCTTTCTTGTTCTTCCCCTTCTTTGCTTTGGCAGCCAAAGTGCAATTTTCTTCATCAGATGCCTTTGATGAAGATCCATCCCTGGTATTCTGCTTGATATCCTCTTGCATAAGATCAGACCAAAGTCTCTTCCATCCTAGCAATTTCTCCCGACCATTGATAGAGTCTTGATAGGAATGCCAACTCTTCGGAAGACCAAGGAGAGCCAAGCTCACCAAGTCCTCATCATCAATAGTCACCCCCACACTTCCCAGCTCATCCTGGCATTGGGTGTGTTAGCGCTTGAAATTTCACCTCAGGCTGAGAAAGGTAAACCTCAAGGCAACATCAAACCATTTAGCCTCGTAGCTAGCCCTACGGGGCAGGAGAAGGCTCTCTCCGGTCTGTCTCGTAAAATTTTCAATAGATGAGATGACCAATAGGGTAACACTGATATTAGGCTAGTAAACTGATCAGAAAGATTGATTTTGGGGTTTTTGGGGTTTTTGGTGGCAAATTGAGGAGAGGGAAATTTTGGGTGCGGGGATTGGACACAGTTTCTGCAGGGGGTTCCTTGGGGCGAGGTAGGAGACAATGTTGATGCCTTTAACTAAGGTGGATGGTCAGGAATGAAAGATGAAGAGCTAAAGAGAGCAAACAATAACTTTGAATTCTCTTTAGACAGAAGAAAACATTGAAATTAAACAAACTTAAAAGCAGAGCATGGCAAGCATGAATTCTTACTTTAACACTTCATTTGTTTAATGCGCAGAAGTAAAGAAAGGAAATGAATCACATAACAAAGCTTACAAGAACATTGAGAAACACACCATCAACACATGAGTCCACAAGAATCCCAAAGATGACTGCAAAACCCTGGTCTTCCTTAGCCAAAAATTGCAGAGATACAGTGAATAATACAATGATAACTTCTCCCTCAACAGTCCAACCATGAAAATGAGCAAAAAAGTACATAATATAGATGATCTAACCTCTTTCCCTGCCTCCATGGGTCGAGCTCACTATCCTAGGAGCTGTTTCAACCACTTCTAAACTAAGCACTACAAACTAGGCAGTCAAAACAACTTGCCTCTATAAACTTGGAAACCAATTCATACATTTAATTTTTACCCTTTTCATAAATGAATCTTCTAGAAGAGTTACAAAAGGGTAAAAGTGTCTAAAAAGTGTCACAATTACATCAAAGAGGACCATCATTAACCTCAAAAAGTCAAACTGAGTCAAATCTGCGTTTTCTGGGCTGTACAGTGCATTTCTGGACAAATCTGCCTGACGGGTCGCGCCCCCCTGCCTGACGGGTCGCGCCCCTTTGGAGCTCTGTTTGGGGTACTTGCAGGTGGCCAAATTGAGAAAAAGTGGGCTTGTTGGAAAGGTCTGTGAGTCTACTTTCCAACCCAACTGGAATTTTTGAATTTGGAGTTCATTTGCCCTGTCAAAAACCAATTCTCCCAAGACAGCTTTCTGCAGTTCAAAAAAGTGGCAGAAAGTCAAATTTTGCATGTATTTTGACCTTCTGGAGGCCCAAAACTCCATAAAAACTCAAGTCCATCCATGGGCATATGTAACTTTGCATGAAAAATCAGGAAATGCTGAGTTTTTGTGAAAAGGAGTTGCCCTGATGAAGGGTCGCGCGGGGGGTGAGACCCGTTAAAGAGCCAAAACCTGTAAATTACCAAAAAATGCCAAAATTACCCAAAATTCTCAATTTTTTTTGGGATTTGAGCTGTGGCTAGGCTATTGAGTGCCATGATCTTTGGGTGAAGCCTCAGCCAAGATACGGAGGGGATTTGGCCTCTTTCTTCATTTTAGAGCCTCGGTCAACCGCCTTTGAAATATCTTCATTTTGGCCTTGCACACATGCATTCTTGCCCAGTAATGGTTTTTCATGTCCTCAGCAATATCTTCTATTGGTTGGCCTTAGCCAACAGCCTCTCCAACTGTGCGTTCTCCTAGATGAGCATAGACTCTCGGTCAGCAGGCAATGGGTCACCGGGTCTTCTACGGTTCAAGGTTCGGTCACTACGAATCCTCCATAGCTCATCAAGTGCTTTCTCCTCCTCCAACTGTTTGTTGCGCTGCTCCAGGTAGGTGATGGTCCATTGGGCACCCTCAAATCTCCTCTGCAAAGCATCATTTTCAGCTCTGAGATGCTGAATGATCTCCTTTGCCTTTCGGCTAGGAGAACTGGCCTCAAGATCAATCACCTCAGTGTCTGGAACTCCTGATGGACCCTCATGAATCATGGGCTGTTTTCCCCTTTGTGATGCCTGTGCTGGTGAAGGAAGCGAGGCCCCTTCCACCTGATGTGGAGATAACACTCGCTGAGCTGAAGATGAAGGCGAGACCCTTTCCACCTGCTGTGGAGATAGTACTCGCCTGGCTGCTACAAATAAGGCCCTTGGGCCTTTCTGATAGGTGACCAGAGGTGAGGAGCTGACATGTCTAGTGACAGGGATGTGATGCTGGTGTGATGGTCCTCTCTCCTCGTGAACAACCTCAGGATGTGGCTGTGATGGCGCTGTGAAAAACTCACGAGAGATGAACTCCTCCCATGAGATGCCCTACTGAGTCAACTGATGCAATACTACTAGTTAAATGAAACCATAATGGTGAAGGCTCCTGTACTGCTGTGCCGGGGTCTTCCTCTGCAACATGGGCACCATCCTCTTGAATGTTCTGAAAGAAGAAAACCGGGATGTTCATCATCCTCACTCGGGTGAAGTGCATCATGTTAGCTACCTATACCAATAGGTTTCATATCTCATGATTGGCTATGAAAAGGACCAAATATGCTCTGCTTTGATGATTCAAAGATCACATATTTCCAAGAAAATCCAATCTGTGTTTATAGCTTGGTATGGACTCAAATTTTGATGGATGGTCCAACAGCCTAATCTGGACCATGTCATGTTTTAAATTTTCAGTTGTAGATTAGAGAAAGAAGTCTGTCCAAACTGTTTAATCTTGGCAGATAAGTAGTTCAGGTAGAGAAGAAAAGGCTCCCAACAGCTTAATCCGGGACCTTGGAAGAAATAAGGGTAGAAGTAGATAGAAAAACAAAAGAAAAGCCAAAGAAAAGAAAAGGCAAGTAAGGGTCTGCAAGTCCAAGTGCACCCTCCAAGAAGAAATAAAAAATGCTAGGCAAGTAGCTGGGTAAGTAGTTGGGGTTGCAGAAAGGTTATCCTTACCATTGCAGGTGTGTTGACTTTTTTTACCAAAGCAGAGTTAATGAATTAAGAAAGGGTTCTTCTTCATCAAGTTGCAGCAAACAAAGGAGCATGTCTAACTTCCTCTCTTCCCCTTTTCATGTCATTCACTAACATTCCCTTCTGAGTTGAGAGTCATAGAACTAATTGTGGTAATATGATAGAATTTTTATCCTTATAAGCCACATTTCTTGTCTAAAAATTCTTTTCATTTTGATCTACTCCCTAAACTAAGTTAGTCTCAAACAAACTTAGTGTTTTCTCCCTTCATTCACTCCCCTCATCCATATTAACCCTAACTCTACTATGTAAATCCCTTATATTACCTTTCCCCTAATATTATTAACACCATGGTGTATAAACCCCAAATTTTGTATAAATATCCCCTCCCCTTGGCATTATAGCCAATAAGTCCTATGTCAGGGATCAAATGACACCTGGTCATCTTGATAAACCTAAGCCAAACCCTCTTACCCCTTTCCAAATCCACTTTTTAAATCATTACCCCCCGTTTGCACATAAACTTTGTAAAAACCTTGTTCTACCCTTACCCGCTCCAAATTGCCAAGTAATGCATCAAAACCCACTTTTTTCCTTTATCCAAAGTCTGAAGGCCGGGTGCATTTTTGCAAATTATTCATGAAAAACCCATAATCTAATGTTTTTTGCCAAAGCGCATACCCCGATATACATTAACTCAACCCTGCCCCCTTCCATATTGACCGATCGTTTTATTGACCCCGACAGCCGTCCGATCGGAGCTTGAACATCCAACGGCTCTTATCACATCGGAGCGGCTCCGACGTCCGCTGTTTACCCGCCATATCTGCCGATCACATCACTCCCCCGACAGCCGTTGGATCGGGCCCCCTAGATCCGACGGTCATCGTTGATATCGGAGCGGGTCTCACATCCGACGGATATCTTCCGATGTCCGTAAAAGGGTTACGTCACTCGGCAGCCACGCGTCCCCGCCGCAGCTCATCGGAGGTACGCCTGACAGATCCCCCCCCGTACCATGAGCGGTGCGATATGAAACCGCTGGCTGTTTCCGGTTTCGGTTATCCCGCCTATACTACGTCACCTCCACATCATCCCACGTCACTGCCACCATGCTGTCACGTCAACCATTGCGCCCGACCGTCTGCCGATCTGTCCTGCCACTTCACCATCCCTGTGGACCAATCAGAGCCCGCCACCTCACCTATGACGTCAGCCGGCCCCGACCCCACCTATGACATCATGCTGACGTCAGCAGAAAAACGCGCCAAAAGTCCAAAAACCAATATTATGGTGAAATTTCGTGTTTTTTCCCATTTTCTTACAAAAGACTTTGTTGCGCCTGCATGCGACTTTCACGTCCAAAGTCCACCAACCTGCAGAACCTGACCAGGAGACCGGGGGCGCGCCATTTCCACAGTCATCCGTGACCATTGCCTACTCCTCACCAGGTATTCTCCGCTATAAATCCTTCACGTACCTGCTTTGTCTGTTATTTCCCTCAAAAGAGCTTATAACAGAAAAAAACTCTTGAATTCACCGGCAGAAATCCTTGCACCTGGCCCTTTTACAGTTGTGAACTCGAACAACACTAGCCGAACCTTGTTTGCCTGCATTTTCATTGAAAAACCAAGCTCTGTTCGCGCAATTGCGGCAAACTCATTCAAACTGAATTTAACTACTGAGATAGAGAGAGTGAGGCCAAACATTTGTCCTATTTGCACTGCAAATAGTATTTCAATTGCTATTTACTAGAACTACTCTCTGTTCCTTATAAATTCACCTCCCTGGTAAAGAGACATTCCTCTATACTGTCCTGCTCAATTGAAACCACTTTGCACTCAATTCAGAATCCTCTTTTGCAATGGAGACACCTGTAGTACTAAATGTTCAGCCTCTGAATGCCCCTCAAAGGAACTTGGGATGGCAAGCCTTGGCAGATATGGATTACCAAATTACAGAAGAAATGTTTATGAGCAGCAAATTCCACATTCATCTGTTGAATGAGTTGAAAGCCAAGCATGAAAATGGGACAGATATATTGGGCATATGGGACTCTTTCCTCCCTATTTTTAAGCTCCCTCAGGTCAACCAGTTCCCTGAACTAATCCACCTGTGTGCTGCACATTATGATGCTTCTCAGAGGGTTGTTGTTGACCCATCTGGTTTAGTACTTTTCTATGTTACCCCTCAAGCTATCAGAGACATGCTTTGCTTCAACACTCAGAAGAAGTTGGTCCCTTTGTCACTAGTGAACCTGATAAAACAAGGGGCTAAACTGACAGATGCTCAAATTATCAAACTTAATCAATTATACATTAACTCTGACATTGTGATGTACCCTCCAATTGGTCATGTATATCTCAATGGGCTGGGCAGAGACCTTGCAGATATGATTTGTCCCATCTTGGGATATAATTCAATTGAGCATATTGATGCAACTGTGCTGGTAATGATGCTTATGTTTGCTCCTGGCAAGTCACCAATCTGCTATGACTATGCCACCTACATATCAGACAAGATTCATGAGCAATTGATGAATTTGACGAGAGAAAGGATGTTCAGATACACCTCCTACATTTACCATTTGATCTTGTACCATCAACATGAGAAATTTCATTTTTCAATCAAAAGAGTGGATGCCCAAGGCAATCCCAGATCAGTGGTCTATTGGTCCTCTGTCTTCCACACTACACCTGAGTCTCCATACACTTACTGTGAATTCATAGATCTGTTCGTCCATCCAGCTATGGCAATGATGATGAGCTCGCCTCCTCCAAGACTCACTGATGACATGCAGAGAATTCTTCAACTGTCCAAATCTTACAGCATTGGGGATTGGTACTTCTACCAAAACCACACCGTCATCAGGATATATGGGTGTGATTTGCCTCCATTCAGATTACCTAAGTATGTGCCTATGAGGCTATTTGCCCTAGAGTACTTTAGGCAATTTGGCCGGGTTGATGTGCTTCACTTTTCAGGAAAAGGCAAAAAAGCACAGTTGAAGGTGAAAAGCCAACTTGGCCATTTTATCTATAACGAGAGGGAGCAAGGATGGAAGGAAGCAGATAGAATGCTTGAGTCCCTTGGCCTTCAAACCAGTTTCCCATGGACACCCTATGACCCTAATCATTTTATAACAATGAGGAGGCTCAAATATAAGTTGTCTGCCTATGATCATCATAGTATCCCTCACATTGAAAAATATGCTAACCAAGACAAATGGAGGAGAGGGACCTTAGAAGAGCCCATATCACAAGAAGAGCTAAATCAGAGGGCAGTGAGGAATCTAAGGAAAATGGCTGACCTTGAACTTTGTTCACAGGTATTCACACTTCCGAGCACACAAGTGGGAGCAGTCGCATCCTCCTCAACTGCCAAACAGCAAACTAAGGCCACTGAAAATATATCTAGCAAAGGCAAAGAAAAGGAAATGGAGACAGAACAATCACTCCATGGCAAGGAGCAACCACCTCTAGTGACTCAAGGGCAGGCAGATAGAGAAGGGCAGCAGCAAGAAGAACAGCTACAACAGGAACTGCATCAAGAAGAAGGGCCACATGAGGGACAACAGCCCTTACAGCAAGAAAGAGTAGTTGATACTCCAACTTCCACTGAGCAACAGGCTCAGAACATAGTGCCTCCTAGGCCAGAAGTCACCATTGACGCCTCGGTCCTCCAAACTCCACAGAAGGAGGACTTAAGCAGAAAAAGGGATAGAGAAACTCCTCTGACTTCATCTATCAACCAGGGAGAGAAAAGACAAAGATTGAATGACTTTTCGGAGGATGACATAGCAATAAGACAAGCATTGGGCATGGGCCCACCCAGCAGAGAAGCTTCAGCCAGTTCCTTCCAGCAGGAACAGGACAGAACTATGGGAGGAGAGGTCAACTCCTCCAGCCAGCAAAAAGAAGGAGAAGTAAGCATCAAGCAGCAATTTATAGACATCAAAAGGAGGAGTGACCCTATCAAGATACAGCTGTACAACCATTTATTGAAAATGGCTCCCACCAATCAACAAAGATTGATGTCTGCATTTGATGTGCAAGAAGGCAAATTGACTATGAGCCATTTTTTGCCCACAGCACTGCATCCCCAATCTGCCTCAGATTACCTCAGGACCAACCTAGAGGTCCTGGCCAAGGACATACACCCAATGGATAAAATTGAACTGCACAAACAGACTGGTGAGATGGTGTATGCTGCCTTGGCAGACAAAACATTAGAAAATTACAAACTAGAGAGCAGCCTTAATGCTACAGCCTCTCAGCTGGAATTGGAGAGGGCATCATCCCAGGCGAAGGACAACAGAATAAGGTCCTTGGAAGACATAATCATTGAAATTGGGCATGATCCCAAAGATATTAAAGGAATACAGGAAATCTTGAAGTTGAGGGATGCTGACATGGCTGCCTTGAGGAAGAAAATCAAACTCCCAGCTACCATTCACCCTCAGACAGATGAGGTAGCCCAACAAAGGCATGAGCAGGATACCACAGCCTTGTTGATTTCCATTTATAAACAACTTGTTCAAGCACAAGAGAAATTGGGAGAATCTGAGGCTACACAAGCGGCCCTGCAAGCAACATTAAAACAAAGAGAAGAGGGTCAGACCTCTCAGCCTCCTCAGATCATCAATCTTGAGGAAACTGCTCCTATCACTGCTCCTCCTCCTCAACAGACTGAACAGACAGCAACATCTACTTCAGCAGCACCAACAACCACAGAGCAGGCCCAAAGCCTGGATATGCAAAAGCTGAAGAATGAAATTCAAATCCTGGAAGCTCAAATGACTGAGTTAAATGAGACCAGGGAAAAATTAGCCAAAGTCAATGACAGACATGATAAATCAAAGAGAGAAGTGGCAGAAAAGGGCAGGGAAATCAAAGCCCTTAAAGACAAGATCAAAGAGCTGGAAAATGAGCTCAAACTAGACAAAATTGTAGCTGAAATTAGAGCAATGCTATGGTCCAATATTGGCCAATCAATTACCAATCAATGGCAATATATTGAGACAATCCATGAGCAATTAGAGCTCATCCCAAAGGCACAGAAGGAGGTTCAAAGATCAAGAGCTTTATTGAGCAATATGCCTGAAGTGGCCACCAGAATGAGCAACGTACTTAACCATAAAACAAGTTCTCAGTTAGCTACCATGGGAATTACAAACAGAACTGAGACTATCCAAATGGTCAGGAGAGTTCTTACTCTGAGAAATCTGGTGCAGACATTGGAAAGACGAACCCAGGATATGCAAACTGAGGTGAACAGGTTCATGGAGAGATTTCAGGTATTACAGAGCAGAGGACTCCCTAGCCTACTGAATAGCGGAGGGAAACTATTCACCCATGAACAGTATGCCAAAAGAGTGAACGTTTTTGCTTCAACCCAGATCAATGAGAAGGCCAGTACTTCAGATGATACAGGGCCTATTACAGGACAGATTTTCTACAGTAAGATAGAAAATCTATTTTTTATAATGAATGAAATCACGCACTTGTTTGATATGGCCCCAAAATTTCTTTAAATATACAGAGGCAAAGGAGACAATGGATGCCATTCTCAGGCATCAACTCCCTACGCAAGACTGGTGGACAAATACAATACAAATTTTTTTATAAACAGCGAGGCATTCACCAAATTTTGTTTTTAAAATATAAATTGTTATGTAAAGCACAGTTCAACAAAATCAGCACGCATTAAAGGTTAGAGCTGAGCCAACTCAGCAAAGCTGTTCGGTCACCACAGCAACAAGCATAGTCACAGGTGGCAGGGCCGAGAAAATACAGCGCAGCAAATATAAAGGCACATTTATCAGCATTAAAGCTAAGCGTTTCAACCGACTCAGTGACCTCCAAAGGTCAAAATATCCTCTGACAGACTTAAAGAGCATTTATGTTGCATTCAAAGCTGTAATAACTTCTTTTCTACTTTCTGAACAAAGTAATGAAGATATTTCTCCCTCAGATGACTCAATGCCTGAGATATTTTGTATAAGCTTTCCTATAAAGTCCCCTTCGCATGAGTTTGCAAGGGTTGTTGTTGATTTCTCCTGAAGAAGTTCTTATGCTGTAATCCTTTCAGAAGTTTAATAAAGAAAGTGATGGAATTTCTCGGATTTCTGAAGTGTTGAATGCGTTCTGGTGTCTGTTGAAAACTGCTGGATTCCTGTGTATTACATAATACAATAAGTCTCTGTAACTCTCTCTGTTATGTGTTTTCGTTTATTAATATCCATATATGTTTCTAATGTTTGAATATTTAGCAACATGGAAAAAGAATAACCTTCAGGATTTATTCGAGAAATACCCTGAGTTCAATCTGTGTTGTTAATGAATGTTTTCTTCATCTGTAATCTTGATAAGTGTAATTCTTAATTGCTGCACTTTCAGAATACATCTTTCACAAGTGGCCTTTGTCTCAGGAATTCAAGTTTGCTCCTGTGCAACGTGTTCCATTTTCACCTCACCGGCTTAATAGAGAATTCTTAATTGCTTTCTGTTGGCTGACATGCTTCACCATTCAAGTTAACTTTGTTTGTCTGAAATACACAATAGGCCCTGCAGTTAGAACACCACCAATCCTGCATTTCAAAGCATTTCACAACTCCAGACTCCATTGCCCAATGATATATTACTCTCTAAACACTACATCTTAAGCCCTGAAAGAAATCCTTCAACCAAAACATAAACCAAAACCTGAGCATAATATCTAGCCTAAAACACCATCATAACAGAGACAAATCATAAAGAGAGAGCCCTATCTGATTACAGTTTGGCTAGAAACTGTGATCCAAAGATTGGTTAGTGGTTACCCCGGCCGTATTCCCTTGGGAGTCATAGGGAACAACCTGGGTGTTAACATAATTGGCGACTCCACTGGGGAGTGCTTGAGTTTTTTCAATTACCATATATTTTCATAGTTACTATCAAGCCTGAAATCAGCCAAGAGGCCTTTAATCTGTTTCTGTATCACATTAACAGCTTTAGGGAGGAGCTTGTTTAGGGAATCTTCATCTTAGCTCTGAGAATATATAGCCATTCCAAAATCTTCATCCAGTCCTTTCAGATATAAAAATTTCCTACAAAATCCCAAAAAACAGTTAGAAGCTGGCTCCCAAGAAAAATCCACGGCACACTAGGGCAAATCCTGATCCTAATCCACCCATCAGTGTTGATAATCCAAATACCATCCCAAGAAACATTAGGAGGCAGCAAAAGAAGGAGCAGCCTGCTGACTTGACCTCAGATTCAGATCATCCTAACCTTATCTCTACCCCATGCAAGGTCCTTTTCCGGTCTACCCCTAGTTCCCCTAGCTCACCATCCACATCTCAAAATCCTCCTCTCACATCCTCATCCACTGCACATATCCCCTTAACCAACACTCTAGGTTCACCCCTACTTGTTACCCCTGTGATACCTACGGTTCCTATTATCCCAGCTGCCTTTGTTAATCCTCTAAATCCTGTAAATATGGCTAACAGATATGCACCCTTGCAGATACCAGCTAATGTTGCAGCTCTACCCCAAGATTACCAAACCAAAATTTCATATTTTGACTCCAATGGCCCTCTGACCGCTGCCCAGCATGCCAAGAGGATGCAAGACCATTTTGAGACCTATGAAATAGATGATGACAGAGTGAGAATGAGGATGTTTGTTCAAAGCCTAACTAGTGATGTAAGAACTTGGTTTAGATCCCTGAATGCAAACTCCATTACAACTCCTGCTGAACTGTATCAAGTCTTTACTAGTAGATGGGAGAAGAAGAAAGATCCTCTGCACATACTTGGGGAATATGACACTATCAAAAGAGGTCCCCAAGAGACTGTTTTGGAGTATTGTGCAAGATTTAACAATGTATATAATTCAATTCCACAAAATTTAAGGCCTCCTCCTGATTTAGCCTTGTACAAATTCCCTGATGGTTTTGACCCTGATATGGCCTATCAGTTGAAGGAAAGAGACTGTCAATCCCTTGAAGAGGCCCAAAGGGTTGCATTTACAGTAGAAGCCAACCTCATTGCCAAAAGAAACAGGGCAAGGTTGGAAAAAAGGACTGTTTTCAAAGAGGAACCCACTGCCTTTGATCAAAAGCTAGATGCAATACTCAATGGCATGAAAAGATTGGGTGATAGAGTGGAATCGGTTGAAAGAAAATCATCATGGGAACCACCACAAAACAACCCTCCTAGGAATCCAATTTTAGGAGAACTCAAAACCCAGGCATGGGCAAAACCAGTGCTGATCAGGACATAAGACCCCCTTTCCAAGAAAATTATGCAGAAACTTCCACATCAACAGAGCCCAATGAAGATCCTGAGATTAATTTAATGGGTCTAGATGGTGAAAGTCAAGTTTTCTTAACACAAGAAGATCATGAGGATGATGAAATCAAACTGTTCCAAACTAAATCAGGTGAATCCTTTGACTTTAAGCAAGGCTATGACACTGCTGTTTATGAGGTCCATAAACAATACAAGCTAAGGAGCAGAACTGTGAATGTAAACCAGCCTGAAAAAATAAAGGATAATCAGCACCCTGAAAGAATTATAGTCACAACACCTAATGACAAAACAAAGTTACCTGCAGAAGAAATAATTGTCGAGGAGATCACTGAACCACCCTCCTCAAAACAGCAGCCTATGGTCACTCCCCCTTCTCATCCTTATTCAACTATTTCTCCTCAAGAGATGAGTAAAAAAGATAAGTCCCAAAGTCAAGATAATAATCAAGAAGGAGATTTAATGAACAAGGAAAGGACTGTCACCCAAAACCCCAAGGCCCAATCTGAAAAACCCTTTGACTTAGCAACCGAAATTGGCAAAATAAAGATAGCTATTCCTCTCTTGGAACTAGCCAAGCATGACATCTACAAACTACAGATCAAAAGGTCCCTTCAACTCACTAGCAACAAAGACGATGTCAATGTGTTGGATGACACTTCAGAATTATTGTTTGGCCCAGAAGTGGATGGAAAAACAATAGTCACAGGGGTACTACCTTTTTATGTCAGTCTACATATTCATGACAAAATACTACACAATGCAATGTTTCACTCAGGTGCTTCTCACAACCTCATGCCAAAAGCAGTCATGGAAAGATTGAATTTGGACATAACAAGACCATACAAAGACCTGTTTTCTTTTGACTCCAGCCAAGTCAAGTGTCTAGGTCTCATAAAAGACTTATGTGTGTCCCTGGTTCAATACCCAAACAAGACAATCCTAATGGATGTTGTAGTTGCTGATATCCCACCTAAGTATGGAATGCTGTTATCAAGATCATGGGGAGCTAAACTCCAAGGTTCCCTACAATTAGACATGTCATATGCCACCATCTCTGTTTTTGGGCAACCAAAAAGACTTTACAGAGAAACACTAATGAAATACATGGTCAACAGTGAGGAAAAGCCTCAAAACTTTCCCATATATGCTATCCATTCAGACATAGACTCATACATTCTCTTCAATGACACCATTACTCCCTCAAAAGGTGAGGTTGAAACCAAGATATTCATACAAGAGGAAGATTCAAATGAAAGTATTATCACCCATGAAACAACAGTCAATCAAACACTAGATGTTGCTGCTGCCCTGGTTGTCAAGAATAGCCAATCAAACGATGAGACTGTCCTAGAAGACAAGCTAGAGAAAAAACCACAACTGCTACTCACATTGCCAGCCCATGAGCAGATCATAAAGTCTCCTTCCCAACAGGATATTCTATGGTTCCTTGAATTTGATGGCTCAGTCAACAAGTTAGGGGCAGGAGCTGGAGTTTGGATACACAATAAAGAAAATAGTCATGCAGAGGGCAGAGCTTATAGATTGAATTTCAGATGTACTAACAACATGGCAGAATATGAAGCTCTTTTACTAGGCCTCAAGTTAGTAAAATTCTTACAAGCTGCCAGGGTTTCAATCATGGATGATTCAGATTTAGTTGTTCAACAAGTGAAAGGAAACTTTGTCACCAATGACAAAAGACTAAGGACTTATAGGTCTGCTGTTGCTGAGGTACTAAACTTTTTCTCTGAATTCCAAATCACTAAAATTCCTAGAGCCCACAATCTACACGCTCATAGTTTAACCACCTTTGCAAGTACTTGCAAGTTGCCTTTTGATCCCCATCATTTTTTTACAGCTAAGGTAAAACACAGACCCTCCATTCCAAACAATGTTAATGATTGGCAAGTATTTGAGGATGACAAGCAAATAAACCATTTTCTAACTCTGCAGCAAGAATTTGCAGGATTAAATATTGACATGGAGACAGCAAGTCAATCACAAATACTTGAGACAGCAAGTCAATCACAAATACTTGAGACAGCAAGTCAATCACAAATACAGTTTCAAAAGATTACTCACCCAATATCACCTAGAACAGCAAAACAAATGCTAAATCCAACTATTTTCAACAAGGACAACATTCAGCAAATTCAATCAATCAATTGTGAGGAACTGGCCAATGCTGAAACTGAAATCATAGAGCTGAAAGACAATTTTCTACCAACAGGCCTAACTCCACTAGAGGACATCTTTGATTCAAATGATATTCCCAGAAAACCAAAAATGCAGCCCTTAAACACAGCCATTGAAGAATGCAACATAGGTACAATTGACAAACCCAAAATAATTAAATTATCTGCATCTTTGCCTCCTGATCAAAAGCCTAAATACATTGACCTCTTTAAAGAGTTCCAGGATGTCTTTGCATGGAGTTATGAGGACCTAAAGTCCTATGACACCTCTGTTATCCAACATACTATCCCTCTTAAGCCTGATCAAAAGCCCTTTAAACAAAAATTGAGGAGAATCAATCCTATGCTTCTCCCAGCAATGGAACAAGAGGTACAGAAAATGTTTAAGGCAGGCATCATAGCACCAATCAGATTCTCTGAATGGATCTCCAACTTAGTCCCTACAAGGAAGAAGAATGGTGAAATTAGGCTGTGTGTGGACCTAAGGAATCTGAACCAAGTATCCCTCAAAGACAACTATCCCTTACCCAAAATGGATCATATTCTCCAAAGAGTGGTAGGGGCCTCAAGGATTTCATTACTGGATGGGTTCTCAGGCTTCAATCAAATCCTGGTGCACCCTGATGATCAAGACAAAACAACATTCACTACCCCATGGGGAACTTTCAAATATGTAAAGATGCCTTTTGGATTAAAAAATGCAGGGGCAACTTTTCAAAGAGCAATGGACATTGCTTTTTCCAAAGAGATTCATGACTTTTTAGTCATTTACCTAGATGACCTTACACCTTTCTCAAAATCAGACCAAGAACATATAAAACATTTAAGACAGATCTTCCTAAAATGCAGAAAATATGGAATTTCCTTAAATCCCAAAAAGTCTCTATTTGGTTTGGAAGAAGGCAAGCTCTTAGGACACATCATCTCAAAGGATGGCATAAGAATTGACCCAGATAGGATACAGGCTATCCTACAAATGCCCCACCCAAGGAATGTCAAAGAGTTACAAGGATTCTTGGGAAAAATCAATTTCTTAAGAAGGTTTATCCCAAACTTGGCAGAACTAATCAGATTATTAAATAACATGCTGAAAAAGGATTCAAAAGTGAAGTGGACTGTTGAAGCCAATCAAGCCTTTGAAAGTATAAAATTGGCCCTTACCCAAACCCCAGTCTTGACCAATCCTCAGTTTGACAGAGAATTTATCATTTTCTCTTTTGCCTCCCAGCATACTATTGCTGCTGTTTTATTGCAAAAAGATGACCAAGGAAATGAGAAGCCAATTGCTTTCTTTAGCAAAGCTCTTAGAGATGCACCTTTAAAGTATCAAATCATGGAAAAACAAGCTTATGCTTTGGTCAAAGCCATTAAAGATTTTAGGATTTATATCCTTTATTCCCATGTTATAGCATATGTGCCAAGTCCAATTGTCAAAGACATTCTCACTCAAGAAAACTTACAAGGCAGAAGAGGAAAATGGATTGCCAACATCTTGGAATTTGATATTGAAATAAAACCTACAAAGCTAATAAAAGGGCAAGGTCTGGCCAAGTTAATGACAGAAGCAAATTTCCAAGCCCTAGATATCAATCAGCTGGACAGTGAAACAGAGCTGGCGACTCCAAAGATCAATGTAGCCTTTGAACAATCTCCTTGGTACTCTGATATCTGTTATGTCTTACAAAACCTGTGTGCTCCCCCAGGACTGTCCAAAACTAAGTGTAGGTTCTTAAAAATGAAAACATCAAGATTTTGTGTGATGGATGGCAATTTGCTTTGGAAAAACCATGAAGGTATATTGCTGCACTGTTTAATTGAAAATGAAACTAACAATATCATGCAAGAGTTTCATGCAGGAGACTGTGGTGGACATTTGTACTGGAAGTCCACTGTGGACAAAATACTGAGGGCTGGTTATTACTGGCCCACCATGTTCTCTGATGTCAAGAAATTCACAACCTCATGTCACAAATGCCAAGTGTTTGAGGGCAAAAGACAGTTGCTGCCACTCCCCTTAAGACCTATTGCAACAGAGAGACCTTTTCAACAATGGGGCTTGGATTTCATTGGGGAAATTCATCCCTCATCTTCAGGACAGCACAGATGGATTCTAACAGCAACAGACTATTTCACCAAGTGGATTGAAGCCGCCCCATGTAGACAAACAAATGATTCAATAATCATTCAGTTCTTGGAGAACAACATACTGGCTAGATTTGGCTGTCCTGACAAAATAATAACAGACAATGCTGCTGCTTTCAGATCCAAGAAAATGGTGAACTTTTGCCATAAATTTCATATTACTTTGGGCCATTCTACTGCATAGTATCCCCAAGGAAATGGCCTTGCTGAATCATCAAACAAAAGCCTGGTGAACATCATAAAGAAGGTGTTGGAGGAAAATAAAAAGAATTGGCATAAGAAACTAGTCAATGCCTTATGAGCAGATAGACTAACAACCAAAAGATCAATTGGGACCAGCCCTTATGAGTTGGTTTATGGACTAGAAGCCAAATTTCCCTCATCACTAGGAGTGCCTGTTATGAAACTTCTTCAAGAAAGCCAAGCTGAACCAAATGATATGCAAAGAAGGATTAATCAGATCATATGTCTGCAGCAAACCAGAGATCAAGTTTTTAGCAGAGTTCAAGTATTACAAGAAAAACTAAAGAAGGCCTTTGACAGAAGAACCAAAGCAGAAGATTTTAATGTTGGTGATAAAGTCCTCAAGTGGGATGCAAGGAGAGAAGACAAAGGAAAACATGGAAAATTTGATTCCTTATGGAGAGGACCATTTGCTGTCCAAGCAGTGCAAGGTAACAACACTTACTTCCTAAAAAGTCTTAATGAAACTGACTTGGATGAAGGTCCTGTCAATGGCAGGATGCTGAAGCACTATTTTGAATATCACCCATAAGTGCAGCCTGAGGTTCCCTTGTATATATGCAGATGTATATATTATTTTCTGTTTAGATGGTAAAAATGCAGTTTTCCAAGTTTATTGACTGTCAGCAAAAGGTAAATAGAATCAGAGGTCTACCAAGAAGTGAAGCACGCAACTTTGACATCTCAAAGCAGCAAACTTCAAGATTGGCAAGAGCAGTCAAGGAGCAAGGCAATCTGACCTGCTGTTCTTGGTCTTTCAAATGAAACACCATCCCCATGTGGAGCCACTGTTAGCTACCTATACCAATAGGTTTCATATCTCATGATTGGCTATGAAAAGGACCAAATATGCTCTGCTTTGATGATTCAAAGATCACATATTTCCAAGAAAATCCAATCTGTGTTTATAGCTTGGTATGGACTCAAATTTTGATGGATGGTCCAACAGCCTAATCTGGACCATGTCATGTTTTAAATTTTCAGTTGTAGATTAGAGAAAGAAGTCTGTCCAAACTGTTTAATCTTGGCAGACAAGTAGTTCAGGTAGAGAAGAAAAGGCTCCCAACAGCTTAATCCAGGACCTTGGAAGAAATAATGGTAGAAGTAGATAGAAAAACAAAAGAAAAGCCAAAGAAAAGAAAAGGCAAGTAAGGGTCTGCAAGTCCAAGTGCACCCTCCAAGAAGAAATAAAAAATGCTAGGCAAGTAGCTGGGTAAGTAGTTGGGGTTGCAGAAAGGTTATCCTTACCATTGCAGGTGTGTTGACTTTGTTTACCAAAGCAGAGTTAATGAATTAAGAAAGGGTTCTTCTTCATCAAGTTGCAGCAAACAAAGGAGCATGTCTAACTTCCTCTCTTCCCCTTTTCATGTCATTCACTAACATTCCCTTCTGAGTTGAGAGTCATAGGACTAATTGTGGTAATATGATAGAATTTTTATCCTTATAAGCCACATTTCTTGTCTAAAAATTCTTTTCATTTTGATCTACTCCCTAAACTAAGTTAGTCTCAAACAAACTTAGTGTTTTCTCCCTTCATTCACTCCCCTCATCCATATTAACCCTAACTCTACTATGTAAATCCCTTATATTACCTTTCCCCTAATATTATTAACACCATGGTGTATAAACCCCAAATTTTGTATAAATATCCCCTCCCCTTGGCATTATAGCCAATAAGTCCTATGTCAGGGATCAAATGACACCTGGTCATCTTGATAAACCTAAGCCAAACCCTCTTACCCCTTTCCAAATCCACTTTTTAAATCATTACCCCCCGTTTGCACATAAACTTTGTAAAAACCTTGTTCTACCCTTACCCGCTCCAAATTGCCAAGTAATGCATCAAAACCCACTTTTTTCCTTTATCCAAAGTCTGAAGGCCGGGTGCATTTTTGCAAATTATTCATGAAAAACCCATAATCTAATGTTTTTTGCCAAAGCGCATACCCTGATATACATTAACTCAACCCTGCCCCCTTCCATATTGACCGATCGTTTTATTGACCCCGACAACCGTCCGATCGGAGCTTGAACATCCAACGGCTCTTATCACATCGGAGCGGCTCCGACGTCCGCTGTTTACCCGCCATATCTGCCGATCACATCACTCCCCCGACAACCGTTGGATCGGGCCCCCTAGATCCGACGCTCATCATTGATATCGGAGCGGGTCTCACATCCGACGGATATCTTCCGATGTCCGTAAAAGGGTTACGTCACTCGGCAGCCACGCGTCCCCGCCGCAGCTCATCGGAGGTACGCCTGACAGATCCCCCCCCGTACCATGAGCGGTGCGATATGAAACCGCTGGCTGTTTCCGGTTTCGGTTATCCCGCCTATACTACGTCACCTCCACATCATCCCACGTCACTGCCACCATGCTGTCACGTCAACCATTGCGCCCGACCGTCTGCCGATCTGTCCTGCCACTTCACCATCCCCGTGGACCAATCAGAGCCCGCCCACTCACCTATGACGTCAGCCGGCCCTGACCCCACCTATGACATCATGCTGACGTCAGCAGAAAAATGCGCCAAAAGTCCAAAAACCAATATTATGGTGAAATTTTGTGTTTTTTCCCATTTTCTTACAAAAGACTTTGTTGCGCCTGCATGCGATTTTCACGTCCAAAGTCCACCAACCTGCAGAACCTGACCAGGAGACCGGGGGCGCGCCATTTCCACAGTCATCCGTGACCATTGCCTACTCCTCACCAGGTATTCTCCGCTATAAATCCTTCACGTACCTGCTTTGTCTGTTATTTCCCTCAAAAGAGCTTATAACAGAAAAAAACTCTTGAATTCACTGGCAGAAATCCTTGCACCTGGCCCTTTTACAGTTGTGAACTCGAACAACACTAGCCGAGCCTTGTTTGCCTACATTTTCATTGAAAAACCAAGCTCTGTTCGCGCAATCGCGGCAGACTCATTCAAACTGAATTTAACTACTGAGAGAGAGAGAGTGAGGCCAAACATTTGTCCTATTTGCACTGCAAATAGTATTTCAATTGCTATTTACTAGAACTACTCTCTGTTCCTTATAAATTCACCTCCCTGGTAAAGAGACATTCCTCTATACTGTCCTGCTCAATTGAAACCACTTTGCACTCAATTCAGAATCCTCTTTTGCAATGAAGACACCTGTAGTACTAAATGTTCAGCCTCTGAATGCCCCTCAAAGGAACTTGGGATGGCAAGCCTTGGCAGATATGGATTACCGAATTACAGAAGAAATGTTTATGAGCAGCAAATTCCACATTCATCTGTTGAATGAGTTGAAAGCCAAGCATGAAAATGGGACAGATATATTGGGCATATGGGACTCTTTCCTCCCTATTTTTAAGCTCCCTCAGGTCAACCAGTTCCCTGAACTAATCCACCTGTGTGCTGCACATTATGATGCTTCTCAGAGGGCTGTTGTTGACCCATCTGGTTCAGTACTTTTCTATGTTACCCCTCAAGCTATCAGAGACATGCTTTGCTTCAACACTCAGAAGAAGTTGGTCCCTTTGTCACTAGTGAACCTGATAAAACAAGGGGCTAAACTGACAGATGCTCAAATTATCAAACTTAATCAATTATACATTAACTCTGACATTGTGATGTACCCTCCAATTGGTCATGTATATCTCAATGGGCTGGGCAGAGACCTTGCAGATATGATTTGTCCCATCTTGGGATATAATTCAATTGAGCATATTGATGCAACTGTGCTGGTAATGATGCTTATGTTTGCTCCTGGCAAGTCACCAATCTGCTATGACTATGCCACCTACATATCAGACAAGATTCATGAGCAATTGATGAATTTGACGAGAGAAAGGATGTTCAGATACACCTCCTACATTTACCATTTGATCTTGTACCATCAACATGAGAAATTTCATTTTTCAATCAAAAGAGTGGATGCCCAAGGCAATCCCAGATCAGTGGTCTATTGGTCCTCTGTCTTCCACACTACACCTGAGTCTCCATACACTTACTGTGAATTCATAGATCTGTTCGTCCATCCAGCTATGGCAATGATGATGAGCTCGCCTCCTCCAAGACTCACTGATGACATGCAGAGAATTCTTCAGCTGTCCAAATCTTACAGCATTGGGGATTGGTACTTCTACCAAAACCACACCGTCATCAGGATATATGGGTGTGATTTGCCTCCATTCAGATTACCTAAGTATGTGCCTATGAGTCTATTTTCCCTAGAGTACTTTAGGCAATTTGGCCGGGTTGATGTGCTTCACTTTTCAGGAAAAGGCAAAAAAGCACAGTTGAAGGTGAAAAGCCAACTTGGCCATTTTATCTATAACGAGAGGGAGCAAGGATGGAAGGAAGCAGATAGAATGCTTGAGTCCCTTGGCCTTCAAACCAGTTTCCCATGGACACCCTATGACCCTAATCATTTTATAACAATGAGGAGGCTCAAATATAAGTTGTCTGCCTATGATCATCATAGTATCCCTCACATTGAAAAATATGCTAACCAAGACAAATGGAGGAGAGGGACCTTAGAAGAGCCCATATCACAAGAAGAGCTAAATCAGAGGGTAGTGAGGAATCTAAGGAAAATGGCTGACCTTGAACTTTGTTCACAGGTATTCACACTTCCGAGCACACAAGTGGGAGCATCCACATCCTCCTCAACTGCCAAACAGCAAACTAAGGCCACTGAAAATATATCTAGCAAAGGCAAAGAAAAGGAAATGGAGACAGAACAATCACTCCATGGCAAGGAGCAGCCACCTCCAGTGACTCAAGGGCAGGCAGATAGAGAAGGGCAGCAGCAAGAAGAACAACAACAACAGGAACTGCATCAAGAAGAAGGGCCACATGAGGGACAGCAGCCCTTACAGCAAGAAAGAGTAGTTGATACTCCAACTTCCACTGAGCAACAGGCTCAGAACATAGTGCCTCCTAGGCCAGAAGTCACCATTGACGCCTCGGTCCTCCAAACTCCACAGAAGGAGGACTTAAGCAGAAAAAGGGATAGAGAAACTCCTCTGACTTCATCTATCAACCAGGGAGAGAAAAGACAAAGATTGAATGACTTTTCGGAGGATGACATAGCAATAAGACAAGCATTGGGCATGGGCCCACCCAGCAGAGAAGCTTCAGCCAGTTCCTTCCAGCAGGAACAGGACAGAACTATGGGAGGAGAGGTCAACTCCTCCAGCCAGCAAAAAGAAGGAGAAGTAAGCATCAAGCAACAATTTATAGACATCAAAAGGAGGAGTGACCCTATCAAGATACAGCTGTACAACCATTTATTGAAAATGGCTCCCACCAATCAACAAAGATTGATGTCTGCATTTGATGTGCAAGAAGGCAAATTGACTATGAGTCATTTTTTGCCCACAGCACTGCATCCCCAATCTGCCTCAGATTACCTCAGGACCAACCTAGAGGTCCTGGCCAAGGACATACACCCAATGGATAAAATTGAACTGCACAAATAGACTGGTGAGATGGTGTATGCTGCCTTGGCAGACAAAACATTAGAAAATTACAAACTAGAGAGCAGCCTTAATGCTACAGCCTCTCAGCTGGAATTGGAGAGGGCATCATCCCAGGCGAAGGACAACAGAATAAGGTCCTTGGAAGACATAATCATTGAAATTGGGCATGATCCCAAAGATATTAAAGGAATACAGGAAATCTTGAAGTTGAGGGATGCTGACATGGCTGCCTTGAGGAAGAAAATCAAACTCCCAGCTACCATTCACCCTCAGACAGATGAGGTAGCCCAACAAAGGCATGAGCAGGATACCACAGCCTTGTTGATTTCCATTTATAAACAGCTTGTTCAAGCACAAGAGAAATTGGGAGAATCTGAGGCTACACAAGCGGCCCTGCAAGCAGCATTAAAACAAAGAGAAGAGGGTCAAACCTCTCAGCCTCCTCAGATCATCAATCTTGAGGAAACTGCTCCTATCACTGCTCCTCCTCCTCAACAGACTGAACAGACAGCAACATCTACTTCAGCAGCACCAACAACCACAGAGCAGGCCCAAAGCCTGGATATGCAAAAGCTGAAGAATGAAATTCAAATCCTGGAAGCTCAAATGACTGAGTTAAATGAGACCAGGGAAAAATTAGCCAAAGTCAATGACAGACATGATAAATCAAAGAGAGAAGTGGCAGAAAAGGGCAGGGAAATCAAAGCCCTTAAAGACAAGATCAAAGAGCTGGAAAATGATCTCAAACTAGACAACATTGTAGCTGAAATTAGAGCAATGCTATGGTCCAATATTGGCCAATCAATTACCAATCAATGGCAATATATTGAGACAATCCATGAGCAATTAGAGCTCATCCCAAAGGCACAGAAGGAGGTTCAGAGATCAAGAGCTTTATTGAGCAATATGCCTGAAGTGGCCACCAGAATGATCAACGTACTTAACCATAAAACAAGTTCTCAGTTAGCTACCATGGGAATTACAAACAGAACTGAGACTATCCAAATGGTCAGGAGGGTTCTTACTCTGAGAAATCTGGTGCAGACATTGGAAAGACGAACCCAGGATATGCAAACTGAGGTGAACAGGTTCATGGAGAGATTTCAGGTATTACAGAGCAGAGGACTCCCTAGCCTACTGAACAGCGGAGGGAAACTATTCACCCATGAACAGTATGCCAAAAGAGTGAACGTTTTTGCTTCAACCCAGATCAATGAGAAGGCCAGTACTTCAGATGATACAGGGCCTATTACAGGACAGATTTTCTACAGTAAGATAGAAAATCTATTTTTTATAATGAATGAAATCACGCACTTGTTTGATATGGCCCCAAAATTTCTTTAAATATACAGAGGCAGAGGAGACAATGGATGCCATTCTCAGGCATCAACTCCCTACGCAAGACTGGTGGACAAATACAATACAGAAAATTTTATAAACAGCGAGGCATTCACCAAATTTTGTTTTTAAAATATAAATTGTTATGTAAAGCACAGTTCAACAAAATCAGCACGCATTAAAGGTTAGAGCTGAGCCAACTCAGCAAAGCTGTTCGGTCACCACAGCAACAAGCATAGTCACAGGTGGCAGGGCCGAGAAAATACAGCGCAGCAAATATAAAGGCACATTTATCAGCATTAAAGCTAAGCGTTTCAACCGACTCAGTGACCTCCAAAGGTCAAAATATCCTCTGACAGACTTAAAGAGCATTTATGTTGCATTCAAAGCTGTAATAACTTCTTTTCTACTTTCTGAACAAAGTAATGAAGATATTTCTCCCTCAGATGACTCAATGCCTGAGATATTTTGTATAAGCTTTCCTATAAAGTCCCCTTCGCATGAGTTTGCAAGGGTTGTTGTTGATTTCTCCTGAAGAAGTTCTTATGCTGTAATCCTTTCAGAAGTTTAATAAAGAAAGTGATGGAATTTCTCGGATTTCTGAAGTGTTGAATGCGTTCTGGTGTCTGTTGAAAACTGCTGGATTCCTGTGTATTACACAATACAATAAGTCTCTGTAACTCTCTCTGTTATGTGTTTTCGTTTATTAATATCCATATATGTTTCTAATGTTTGAATATTTAGCAACATGGAAAAAGAATAACCTTCAGGATTTATTCGAGAAATACCCTGAGTTCAATCTGTGTTGTTAATGAATGTTTTCTTCATCTGTAATCTTGATAAGTGTAATTCTTAATTGCTGCACTTTCAGAATACATCTTTCACAAGTGGCCTTTGTCTCAGGAATTCAAGTTTGCTCCTGTGCAACGTGTTCCATTTTCACCTCACCGGCTTAATAGAGAATTCTTAATTGCTTTCTGTTGGCTGACATGCTTCACCATTCAAGTTAACTTTGTTTGTCTGAAATACACAATAGGCCCTGCAGTTAGAACACCACCAATCCTGCATTTCAAAGCATTTCACAACTCCAGACTCCATTGCCCAATGATATATTACTCTCTAAACACTACATCTTAAGCCCTGAAAGAAATCCTTCAACCAAAACATAAACCAAAACCTGAGCATAATATCTAGCCTAAAACACCATCATAACAGAGACAAATCATAAAGAGAGAGCCCTCTCTGATTACAGTTTGGCTAGAAACTGTGATCCAAAGATTGGTTAGTGGTTACCCCGGCCGTATTCCCTTGGGAGTCATAGGGAACAACCTAGGTGTTAACACATCAAAAGGCGAATGTGATATGAGTACACCTGTGAAAATCTACCCTCACAGGTAAAATAGTGCATAATAAGCCTCATGATGGGAGCATACTCGCTCCAGAGAAACCTGAATGGAAAAACACCCGCCAAATGTCTCATGAATGGTGGCCGGACATAAGGCTCAAAGTGAACAGTATCTAGCATCTTGCGCTTATTCCACACCTCACCAACATTAGGTATCCCTGTAGCGTGTGAGATCACCTTGGGTGTTAATGTAAAGTTCACCCCTGCCAGATTGACATGTCCATCATGGAGGTGTAAAACAAAAATGCGGGCCAACTCTCTGTGGTGCTGAATCCGAGAAATCCTCTCACAGAACTCATAACAAGACATGTACTGAAAACAAGTGACTGCCATAGGACATGCCTGTAACTCTGCTAAAGAAGTGGGCTCCTCTCGCTTATGATGTCCACCCTTACCACCCTTACGAGGCCTCCTCTGTACCTCAACCTCTGCAGATGATGAATGGTCATCACTTTGCTCGTAAGTTTCGGTTTCTGACATAGTTTAGGAGCAAAGTGGACAAACTGTACTGCTGTCTCTGCCTGTAAAAAGTGCTGAATTCTATGCTGTTTCAAGGGGAAAAAGACATGAGGGAAATGTTAGGGGAGGGACCTTTTTACAAGGAATTGGGAATATATAAATATAACAGGGAATTTTTAAGGAAAATGTTGCAAACAATTATGCATATAGGAGTACATATTTAAAATCAGGGATATTGGGAAATCATTTGCAAAAATCACTGCATATGGGAAAAACATGTATGAAAGTGAACATATGGGGATATGAAAACATGCAGCATTAATAGGGGAAGATAGGGAAACATATGCACAAAACTGATGACATATTCACCAACATTTTCTATTGTTTACACATGCATATGGTAGAGGGAGATTAAGGTTTTGAATGCTTTGGGAGAGGGGTAGGGTTTACACTTTTAGTTATTAGGGAGAAGGGAGTTTGCATTTGATTTATAAAATAGCATGGGAGAAAAATAGGCATACATACAAGTGTGAGTGGAAAGGGGAAGGAGGGAAACAATTACAAAGGGAAAACACCTTGAAACAACACAAACCCTAGCACATTTTACCCATTAACATTGCAGTCATATGAAGAGGTTTCACTTGCACAATTTCGATCATTAAAACATGTTTCATGATATCCACCAATCATAACCAGCAACCATTTCAAGTTTAGAACACCTACCTCAAACGAATTTATGGCTTGGAGAGCGTTTGAGCAAGTTTAAAATCGATTTGCAGGGAGACAGCTCGACGGGTCGCGCACCTCTGACGGGTCGCGCCCGTTGTATTTTTACACTGTGGAAGACCCTCTGACGGGTCGCGCGCACCTGACGGGTCGCGCACCTGGCCTGACGGGTCGCGCGCACCTGACGGGTCGCGCACCTGGCCTGACGGGTCACGCACCAGTCCAATGCCCGAACTCGCTCTGTATTCGCTCCTTTCTCTCAATCACTCTCTCAAACCTCTCTTGCAAGCGTCTAGGATGCACAATGAGAGTGATAGGAGGGAATTTGGGGTTTTTATAAGTTTCATTTGAAAAAATTTCATTCACAAACCCACTTTCTAATGTTTTCTCTTTGACACTTTATAACACTGACTTTTTGGTTTCTTTTGTCCTGAATTTGACTCATTGAGTGCTTTGACTTGATTCTTTTTGCAGGTAGATCATCTGAGGGATCTTGGCAAGGGGACCAGGGTTGCATTTTGTTCGCTGAAGACTTTTGAAATTTCATCATTTATTTACAAAAACTTGGAAAATGACCTTGGCTTTAAAAACAGAGTTTTTAAATCCAAGGTGAAGATTAGCTGTACCAGATAAGAAATCTTGAAGAAACACTTTTACAATCATCCCTCTGGCTTGCTGAATACTCATTAACTTTTCAAACACATGACCCTGTAAACATATTTGACCAAAACCCTAGACCTAGGAAATTGACCTCAAGACAAGATAAGACAAGCTTGAAAGAGCTTAATGACTGAAATGACCTGAACCAACAATGCCAAGAGGGGTACAACACACCAGCTCCTCTATTAGGGTTATGGCATGCCTAACAGGATGCAAAAATTGACACTGATGAGACACCTACATATGCAAATGCAAAGAGTTTTGATCGCTGATGGAGGGCTTAAGACCGACTCTAACAGGGTGAACTTCATGAGATACTTGGGCATACTGTCTCCTTTCTCACACTTAATGTTTCTGAGTTTATCCTTGAGCGCCAACTTCCTCTGGTCGCTCTTGCTTTGGAATAAATCTGTCAACGCTTTCCACATCAAGTATGGAGAAGCCTTTCCATGCAGGCTGGATACAATGTGATCTGTCATGCCCTCCAACAGAATCCTTCGACACTTTGCTGTCTTCTTTTTCCAAGCCTCAACTTGAGTAGCATCAATAGGCTTTGGGACCTTAGCATATATGAAATCCTTCAACCCATTTTCATCTAACACCGCCTCCATCCTGTCTTTCCATGCAATATAAATCGAGCTGCCTTCAAGGGCATACTCCAATCGCAATCTGTTGAAAGACATTTCAACTTTGACACCAAGAAAACACTGCTAGAAATTCGAATTCCACCAGCTCAAAACTCAATCGTTTCTAGTCTAAAATTCGCGAGAACAAAGTATTTCTCATACAGAGATTGACTGTATAAGCATTTACCAGATATATCACCTTCCAAAAGAAGGATGAATCCAGAGGCTACCTGGCCCGGTTATAGACTTTGCCTGAAGAAATAAAATGTAATCACTTTTCGAATAATAGATCTGATGATCAACTTCACTCTGATACCATGTAGAAATTTGAATAATATAACACTTATTCATAGAGATTATCCTGATTATACACTATTTGCGGAATGCATGCATAATACATAACCTCCTCTATCATTGATCATCAATTTGCGGAATTAAAAACAATCACATGCACACATTGAAACATCAATCACACATATCAAAACAGTATGTAATGGGGAAAGCATACAGCTGAAAAACCCCAACTATATGCATATTATAATGATAGAGAACATGTAACAATACATAGTACAATACTCCTCACAAGTACTCAATACTATCTCCACATGCTACACACAAACTAGCTCAGATCTGAACAAGTCATGGGTTCAAATCTCCTCCACTGTTTTCCTGCCTCTACTGTGCAATCCAAGTTTAGAATAGATCAGATCCAAGTTCGAATTCCCTTGGCTTGTACTGCGCAATCCTCATTGGCAATCTCAATCAATGATTGTGCAAATCTCATGCACAACTATAGTCACAACTGATAGTAGTCTCACCCTTTCACCCACCTCTAACACTTGTCTCCACTGAACTGTCCATGCACTGAGTTAACTGATGTATTCTTTAGTTGATTTATGATTTAATAATTAGTGAATTAATTAATAATTAATTCACATCACTCATCACTAGTGTATTTGGCAGTTAGACTAGATACAACTAGTTCAACTAAGTCAAAGTGAACACAACTCCATCAACTCCTCAATCAACTCCACCAAACTCAATCACTTGAGTTCTAACTGAAGTCCATCATGCAATAGCTCAACTAACCCATAAGAAAAGTGTATTTCCTTCTGGAAGTTGCATGTGCCAGATCCGTAGCTCGAACTGAAGTGCTGCAAGAGGATAAGATAATGTTTATAGTCCAAATATTATTAAGAGCTAATAATATTTGACTGTTCTATTTTTTGACTGGTAGTCTAAAAATAGACTTCGCCCATATGTCTAAAAATAGAAGTCCATCTATTTTTACCAACATGACCAATCATCCATAAATAGCATCCTGCAACTCATAGACCATGATCCATATGTCTAAAAATGGAATTTGCGCCAAAAATAGCCTGCAGGCCCACTTAGTGAAGGCGACTTCTTTTCACTAAGCTCCATCATCTTGTTGCATTTTCAACAGAAAGCTGGTTGGGGTGCAATGGGAATCTTATCGTAGAGCGTGCCAGATTGTGTGTAAATCAAATCCAAATATTGGGCATGAGCAATTAATTTCTCTTATGTGACAACTCCACCTTTCGCCACATCCTCGGTGATTGATGGCAACAAGGATTTTATGAACCTCTCAGCCAAAAGCTGATCAGGAACACATGTCTTAACCATTCGAAGATGACGCCAACACTCAAGAATATGATTTGATATATGAGTAGCAGTAGTATGTTTAAAGTTGTTTAGGAGTTCCATTCCAGTCTCGTATCTAATAGGTAACTGGAAGTGGGTCAAAATGGGGTGGAAAAAGTCATAAATTTGTCGAAAGAAGCTCGTGGTAACTAAATGTACCACTTCGCAGCAGGACTAGTAAGCGTTCCTTGGAAAAGACAAAGTCTAACCGAGTCATCATTAAGGAGTTTGATGAACACCACAAATGAAGGGTCATGACATGATTTTATGGGTCTTCTGTGGGATTTCAATTGAATTTCGGAATGTCAGAAGGTAACTTATGCAGAATTACTGGCCACCAAAGAGCATATAAGATTGGATCATTAGTGAGCTGATTCAAATCTGGTAATTCTAGAGTTGCTACAACCAGCAACTGTCGATTCAAGTCAGGTTGAGCATACACAGGATATGATAGAATTTCCTAAGTAATAGGTCTTTGCATACCAACATAGGGCATCTACATTTGGTAACCTTGATAGGGTGGTTGTTGAACAAATCCGACATAAGGTGGTTGTCCATAACCAGCAAAGCCTTGTTGACCAGGACCTTGGTAAGCTTGATATTATCCAAACCCAGGTTGAGCTTGTTGGGCAGGTCCAAATTGGGGTTGGAATTGCTGAAATTGAGGTTGTTGAAATTGGGGCTGCCACAGTTGTTGAATCAACTGTTGTTGTTGTTGATACAACTATTGTTGATTTAACGGTTGTTGTTGCCCAATAATGAAAGGTTGGCAAGGTTGTGAATAAACTATACCAGTGTAAGCCAGAGTCACTCCAGATAAAGGTATACTAACATGAAGTTGTTGGACCCCAGACACAAGCAGTTGTTGTATAATAGCTTGAGAAACTTGAACTTCTTGACCTGAAAGTTGTGGTTACGAGGTAGAAGGACCAGTTTGTACAAGTTGAGATACAACTGTTTGAACTTGTGAATGCAGTACATTGGTAACAACAGGTGTACTAGGAATAGCTGACACAGTTTGCATTGGTTGTGTTGGATACAGAAGCCTGGTTGAACTGGTATTGTTGGTTGTCATTGACAGACTCGAATTCCAGGCTAACCTGAATACTGCAGGATACTACCATACGATGTTCCTCCAGAGTATGGAGGATAAGGTGAATAAGCATATTGCTCTCCATATGGTGGAAATCTAGTATGTAATGAATACATAGGTCGTTGTTGAGTAGATTGCCCAGTTTGATATTGATATGCAAGATCAAACTATTGAGTTCCCCTTAAAGAAGAACCAAGCAGAATTCTATTTGAGGACATGGGTGATGACCATGGTGTAGAAGCAACCCCTGAGTGGGTTCCAGATAAAGATTGGTAACCAACCGGGATGAACGATTCACCATATAGGTACGATTCAGGTATAGTAGAAAACATCGAAGAGGTTGTGATAGAAGATTCTTCTGCAGCTGCATCAGATGATACAGTCTGGGATGTTGATGGTTGTTTAGCCATAGTTAAATGACCCAAAAGTTGTCCTAAAGATTCCACGGGTTCTTGAAGAGAAACAAGATCAAAAGGAGCAGTAAAATGAGGAGTATGGGGGTAAATATAAATCCTGGTTCCAAAATGAAATGGGGTTCTAGGTGTGGTATCTTCTTCCAATTCTTCCTCGACAACAATTAAATTAGGTGGAAGAATTTCACCGTCTGGTCGTAATAGACTTCTGGTGTTGATAAAGTGGAAGTTTCAGTAGTTACTGATGTCTGAGGGTTAACCGGTTGATCATCTTCCAGTAAAGTAACAACTTCTGAAAGTTGAAATTCGAAGTCCATATGTTCTGGTAGAAGAACAATAGTTTTAGGGAGAGATTCCTGAACAACTTCAGGTTCATATGTAACTTCTATTTGAAATGTGATAAGTTCTGGATTAACTTTTGGTTGAACTGATTCAAGTTTAGAATTAATTTCTTGTTGAGAAACTTCAAGTTGAGGATCAACTTGTTGTTGAACAAATTTGGTTACTGTTTCACTAGGATCAGTGATAATGTCCTCAGGTAATTGTGAAACTTCTTCTTCAGAAATGGATGTACCAGAAATAGTTGGAGTAATTGGAGTCTCAGTACTTACCGAAATGGATGATTTGGGTAATTTAGATAAATAACCATGAGTTCTTGATGTACTTGGCTCAGTTAAACGAGATCGCTTTGACCGAATAGGTGTAGATTCGGGTGGAAAAAGCATTTAATCATTGTTCTCTATGAACAATGGGCTAAGGGTTGATGTTCCTCCACGATTGCTGATTAATTTTATTATCAAAAAAGAAATAAAAAAAAAGGGGTAAGCTAGGCAAAAGGTTTACCAAGCAACTGTGAACTGAAGAATACCTCCTGGTGAACCAAGAAGTACGGGCATGTAATCTCACTGAATGATGTGTTTGGTGTATCACAATGTACAAGGTGACTGACTCAGTTACCTAAGGATGGATAGAAACCTAGTTTTTTCCTCCCATATATACCCAAAAGTAAGTGGAGACCCAATCCATATAGGCATCGTCTAATGCAAAACCGCACAGTGAGAGCATTCCCATATACTTTACGTATTGTAAAACCGCCCTATATACCTGAAGGTATGTGGACGAGCTACGATATACTAACGTACGTGGAATGAGGTATCACACTAGGGATGTATTGCAGACAAGTTAGTGACAACTGCTTTGTTTTACGATGCCGGAACATGTCTCTAGCCTAGAACCACTAAATGTTTTTCGTTAATGACAATTCTCCATTAGGTAAATTGATGTTAATTTTAAGTTGATCTTGCTTAGGAATTTGCCTTTCAAGTTCACCACGTGATGTATTATGAAATTCCTAGGAATGCAACTATCATGATAAGCCTTCTTTCCATTCGATTTAACAATGAAAATCCTAGCTACGAGGGATAGAGCAATCAAATTTCTTTCGATCAAAGAGCAAAGAGCACAATCTAATGAAATTTCCCTAAACTATTCCTATGAGCACACACAAACTTTTTCAATGCAACATGCATGTATTTATTTTCGATTTCCTTAATGTGAATGTGAACAAAAAGGAAACTAATGCACATACAATCAATCAATCTTTAACAAGAACAAAGACTTTACGACAGTTCTGTTTCGAAGGAAAAGAAGACTTTTACGACACTTTCTTTCGAACAAAGATTAATCAACTATATTGTAACTTTGACTATGGATTGATAATGACAAAGAAAACATTTAAGAAACATTAATCAATCAAGTCAAATTAGTGCTAGCAAAGGAGATAGAAAATTATTCTCTGAGACATGACATTCATTGATCAATTAGCAAGCAAACAAACAGAGAAAATTTGGAAAAACTCATTCCAAAGGGGGGAAATTGATCGTAGAAGGATCAGCACAGCCTTGAATGGGAGACAATGTGCTTCAGAGCATTGTCCCTAAGCCAAGGGCTCTGTAGCTCATTGTGTCCTCATAAGCCTGCGTTGGTGACAATGAGCCATTTCAAAAGGAAATTTGACACAATTTTGACCAAAACTCAATGCAAAAGAGATGAAATACAATCAATGAATACAAGTAGGGTCTGCAAGAGTGTCCTAGGAGGCGTATAAGATACTAGGAAGGATTATCTTCCCCAACGGAGTCAGCAATTTGTTTCGGAGAATTTGGTATCTGCAGATAAATACTAATTCCCTAGATAAGTAGCCATATCTAGAACAATAGTTTAAATCACTTTAGCCTTTTCCTATAAGCAATAGATAAGACAAAGAAGATGAGAAGACCTACTTGTAGTTCCGCTTTCCTCTTGTCTCCTTTGTATCGATCCTATCGCTCCTTCCCGTACTTAACACGTTTGAGAAGTACCTGTAAACACCAACAAAAGACAAAGAACCGATCAAAGCAAAAGATCTATTGAATACAAGTGAATGGAATCAGATACATTTCACACATATAAGCATTATATGACAATACAAACATATGGAAAAAGGTTCAAATACTTTATTGAATAGAATAAGGAATTACAACCATTGTGTCTGATTCAAAGTCATTCCTCTAGCTTGGATCCCATTCACATCACATTAAAATCATGACAAACTTGTAGAATTACAATACTTTCTTCAAATCCAATTCTCATAGCAACATTATCTCCTTACAATTCAACATAGTCCAGTACCTGATCACTTAGATGAGTGTTCAATTTATAGGGAGATGAAGGAGGTTATGTCATAATGGTGGTATTGAATGACATTCCATACTTAGAATTAGTTCCATAGAGGAAAGGATGAGAGGATAGGATGCATCTTAACTTATTCCTCATCCATTTTTGAGCTCATAGGAGTTGATAAGTGAGGGAACCTTCTATATGACTCCAAAAGATAAGAATATTCCCCAAACCCTATATGAATTTCGCTCAGTCTTGCCCAACGTAGGTGAATGAAGGCCTAAGTGCTCTGCAAAGCACCTTGGGATGGAATCAAATGCTCTACAGTGCACCCTTACATGGGCCTATCTGCGCTGGTCCTTCTAGAGGTCAATTCAGGATGTCTTCTAGTCATGAAACTGTTTGGGAATGAGGAATTCAAAAGGGTGACTTGTTTAGGGAATGTAGCAACTGAAATTAGGGTTTGATGAGCCCTAAAACATTGATTTGGATGATGGGAGTGATGTGCCCAAATGGATCTGTAACACTAACTCAGAGTCGCAACATGCATCTTATCCAAAAGCCTTCAGCTCGACCAGCAGTGAGTGCTTGGTCCGACACTCACTTGTGTTGTGAGTGGAGATCGTATGGAACTCACACCATTTTCCCATGTCCTTATTTATCTTTATGGTGTTGTTATTTTCTTGTGGCTTCAGTGAGTTGTCTTGGGTCGACCAACCTTGGCTTTGAACTTTTCTCTGTGGTTTGGGGGAACCTTTTCCTTGCTTCGTATGCGCACATCCAAAGTATCGCTTCTTTTGTTTAAATTTATTCTAAATCTTGACAACATATCTATATGACGTGCAAGCGAAGAGATGTCCAGGAAATCTATCTCATCCTAGGTGTACTTGTGTAGACAACCGTGATACTTGAGTACCAAATTCCTTTTAGAATCCTTGATACCCAACTTTGTATGGAGGGTATAGAAAGCATTTGTGAACTTTGGCACATCTTGGTCCCTTCCCTACCGTAGTGTGGTCCACTTTATGTATTTATCTTCATAGGTCCTGACAGGGTAATATTGTTCCTTGATGGCGTCTTGGAAATAATCCCAAGTGGGTGTGATTGAAAATAGTGAGGATTCCCACTCGTCCTTTTGTTCATAGTAGGTTTCCCACCAGTCCTTGACATGTGGGTGGATTTGAGAAGTGAAAAAGTAACCTTTTCCCGATTGGAAAATTCATGAACTGAAAAAATATCCTTCCAAGAGATTCAACTATTTATCTACGATGTATGCAGCTATCTAGCCCTCAAATACATGAATATCGAAGTTAACTTGTACCTTAAAAGAACTAGATCCTCCAGAGTGGCTATTGGATGAAGATGCGTCGCTTGTGGGTAGTCGTCGAAGGATATAGGAAAAGTTAACCATCATCACATTCCATTGCCACTTGAGGGTTTCCACAACCAACATTTAAAGGATCTCCTTTTTTCTTCTGCCATGGGAGGCCGTTGGGGTTTGCGAGGTTAGTCTTGGAAAGGTTCAACCAGATATAGCCCTAACTCCTTATACCCTTGACCTCGTTGGGGACATGCAAAGGAAAAAGAGAAAGAGAAGATTGCTATGATACCACTTATCCAAACTTAAACACAAACACAAAAAATTACACATATAACCATAAATATAGAAATGTAGCAGAAATAACACTTCATTTCATTAATATCAGAATACAGAAATATGATTACAAACAGAATGGAAATAAACTAGCTCGGGCTATGGTAGCTTATCTTTGAGAATAGATGTGGAACTACATGCCTCTGAATTGTGTTACAATGAGACTCAAAGGCCTATTTATTTTTTAGAAACAATGGAAAACCCTAAACATCCAAAAACCTAACCCTAGGAGATGAAGCGCCAAAATTATGGGCCCCATTTTGGTAAATTGGTACATCAACTTCCCGGGGTCGTAAATTTGGCATACAATCTCCGTTTGGATATCATAACACCTTGTTTTAAAGATGTCGAAGAGGAGGTCGAGAGATAATTATGTTGGAATTTGAAAATTTTTTGGTCTTTTCGTTTTCCCTAAAAACATCATTTAGGGCCTCAAAACGAATCCAGAAGTTCAGGACCCGAAAAACTGACAAAAATAGTAAATTGTGCTACAATTAAAGAAATCGAAAAAATGAAAGAGATAGTGTTGGGGGTCCAAGTGGAATAGGTAGGTGACCACCAACATCCACCTGCATAATTCCTCCCCACTTATGAAGCAAAGGTCCCCATTGTGTTGAGTGCCTCCATGAGATGGGGAAAATTCTGCTAAACTTGGTCCTCGGTGAGCCACTTGCATTGGGGAAGTAGTTGGTCAGCTTTAACAACTCGATAAAGTTGGATCTTCCACTGGAAAGTGTTCTTGATCTATGTGTCCATGATTTGATCAGTTGTGGTATGTTCCATGTAGTTTCGTTTTAGATTTTTTGGTGTGAGTTGTTTGGAAACATCGGATGTGTCTAACAATTGTGGAATGTATGGACAAAGGCGGTCTACACTGAACACTAGATGCAGACCAAGGAACGGTGGAATGATAAGCTCGAAGGAATTATCCACTACAACCTTGGTGATGGTGTATGGCCCATATCGAAACAGAAACAACTTGCGGTGGAGTCTATCGAGGCACTCCTTCGGAAAGTGTAGCCAAAATTTGTCACCCACCTGGAACTTGTGTGACACCCGATGCTGATCATGGCACTGCTTGTACTTAACATTGACTCTGTCCAATATATCAAGGACCTACTGGTAAATATGTTGAATGTGCTCAATGAAGGTGTTAGCCCTATCGGCTTCGGACTGGACATGAGTCGAATCTTCCTGAGTAGCTGCAAATTGTATGACCACATTAATGGGACATAATGGCTGAAATCCCACCCGTACCTGAAAGGGGCTATGGCCCTTTGAGATATGGAGAGATTTTGTTGTAGATGTACTGGACATAGGGGAGGATTTCATCCCATGTATGTGGATGCTTCAAGCTATACAAGTGTGGAATGTGTATGATCATCCTGTTGACGACTTCTATTTGGCCATTGGTTTGGGGATGGAAAGACGCGCACTTAGTTAGTTTGGTATCCAACATCGATCAGAGACTTAACCAAAATGAACTTAGGAATATGTTGTTCCCATTAGAGACAATGGATTATGGGATCCAAAAGTGTACCCATACTCATTCAAGGAAGAGATTAACAGTGGCCTCTGCTATGATACTTTTCTTAGCAGGAGTCAAGTAGAGTGATTAGCACCATGAATAGTGGTCAACTGAGGTAGTCTGCAACATTATTGGTGTTTCCCTTCTTGTACTCAATGTTCAAATGGAAATTTTGCAGGTATATGGACCATTTCTGATGGAGATTGTTCTGTAACTTCGCTTGTGTCTATATGAACTACAGGGGTTGGTGGTCTATGTCTATTACCATTTCCTTCCCCAGAATGGAATGATTCCATTGACGACGAGCCTGCACAATGGAATACAATTCTTTGTTGTAAGTGGGATGATTTGAGACTGTGTTTGAAAGTATCTCACTGTGGTAAGCCACTAGATACCCCCGCTGCGTAAGAAATACACCAATAGCATAGTCAGAGGAATCTATCTCAATCTCAAATGCTTGCTACAAGTCTAGTAATGTGAGACCTGGTGCAGAGTAGAGGCCATTCTTCAACTCAGAAAATTCCTTCTACTAGGTTTCAGACCAATTTTTTTTTGCTTTCACTCTGCCCTTGGTGACTTGACTTAAATGCCAAGTGATATGAGAGAACCCCAACATGAACCTTTGGTAGAAATTGGTAAGACCCATAAAGGTACGAAGCTCTATTAGAGTGGTTGGGGTTGGTGTTAGGTAAACTTGACTCGGGGTAGAGTCAAAAGTTGACCAGGTTAAACAGTGATGGTTTTGGGGCACATGGTATTGTGCACCCATGGTATTTTGCCCGTGGTATTATATGTAATGGAGCCTATAAAAGGTTGGAAGGACTTCATTGTAATGCAAGCCATGGTTGAGCGGTGAAAGCTCAGGTTGTTGGCCGGCTTGGCTGTGTTTTAGCCAAGGACAATAATAGATCTATTGTTGGTTGGGTTTTTCCCCAGATTTGGGGTTTTCCCGGATAAACATTTGTGTTTATGTGTTTATGGTTGTTGCTAGTTAATTTTATATTTATTCCTCTCAATAATTATTTATGTTATGCAGTAAATTTCTTAACAATTGGTATCAGAGCCAAAGGTTGTGTCTCGGCTTCAGAAAAATGCTTTTGTTGCCAAGGGTTATTTGGCCTGGTGGACATAGAAAGGATTGATAGTTGGATCAAAGAGGAGAAGTAATTGTCGTGGGTCAATAGGGCTTCCATGGAGTTGTCGATGTGATCCTCCACTTATCACAGGTATATGGAAGAGATAGTCTAGAAGTTTCTATGGAGGGAGAAGAAGTTATGGCATTGGAAAATGTATTCAATCGCTGACCAAGAAAAAAGGTTAGCATGAACAATGGCAGCTTTCCAATAGGGAGGAAACTGAAGCCGCAACAATGCATAGCTCATAAGGTGTGAGGAAAGGAGTCTCTACGTGGTAACAAAGAGGGAATTTGTTGCTCACACTAGACAACTACTCGGCCTCGGCCTCGAAGAACGAACCAACAAAGAATTCTCATTAGTTAATAAGGGCCAGCGAGAAAATCTCTAGAACTGTTGAAATTATGGTGCAAGCGTGGCTCTGTATATGGGATCAGGTGCCTGTGGACACCCTAGCGGAGAGAAACGCCTTGGAGCTCCTTGTCCAAATCTGCAAAACTATGGAGAAGCAGATGCAGTAGGCGCGACAGGCACTCAAGTTCATGAAAGGGATCGAGAGCCTTGTGAGGGATCATACTTGATCAAGGAGCGTCGTTCACAAGTCACGTTTGATTTGTAAATGTAGGCTCTATCAGTTAGCTATCCAAGTTTAATCGACTTGCAACCTGTATGATAAGAGGTGTGGTGTGAATTGTATAAGTTTTTTACTACGGACATTGACCGTGTGGCTTGGAGCATGCAACCTGATATCGTCAAAACAAGTTGAATTTCCATAATTATGAAGGGATTTGTTTTGTGAACAACAAATGAGTGAAATCCTCCTGCAGTAGAGTGAATTTGAGGCAAATATCGGATGAGGATTGTCTCAAAGATCCAACGTCGAGATTCCAAACCAACTTGGAAAAACAACTTGCGGATAGGGGCAGTGAAATCATAATGAGTGGATGAGTTGCTTATGGACATTTTGGCATGAGACATAATGCACGTAATGTTATTGTGGTCAATGCAAGAGACCACGCTCATGTGTTGTGTTGCGTGGATATGAATTAAATTGCAAGGTGATGTGCATTGGGCAAGTGAGAGTGAGGTTGCAATGTTTAAATGCATGGAGCGCAATCATGGGTAGGTTGTATGCAAAGTATTTGACAAAATGTGTCAATCAAATTACTTAGAGTGTGGTGGTACAAGGATAAGGAGAGCATCAGGTTTGGAGTGTGTCAAAGTCCAAATGATGGTCATATAAAGATCGAAACAAGGATGCCTGCAATTGAGAGAGGATGGGTCAGAATAGCAACAACAATAAACAAAAAAAAAAAAAATTAATGAAGTCAAAATTATTGCATGTAAATGGGCATACTACTGTAAGACATGGTAAGGCATGTGTACCCCTGGGTAATCACTAGTAAAGTCTGGTTAGACCTAGGTGATAGGGGGGATGTCAGGTTAACAATACCTCGGGTAAAAAAAAAAAAAAAAAAAACTCTGAGGGGGGTAAGGGCTAGAGTGAGCGGGATTGTCTCACTTAGCAGGTTTGGCTGGAGTTAGTCAAGGAACCCCAAGTCAAGTTTAAGGGGGCGAAAATGTCCCTGTACTCCTCCACGATCTTGTCCATCTGCTGATGCTCTACAGAGGAGCTCTATCTGGAAGTCGTAACCACAACCTTCTTCTTTCCCTGAGGGTGAATCATAAGGAATTTTTTTTCCTGGTTTGGGAAATTATCTTACTGCATTGCTTTGTAGTAATCAAAGAGATGGTAGTAGGCGGGACTACCTCCCGTATCCTGTACAATTTATTTCTCAAAGTAATAATCACAGAGCGAGGTCTAGACTCATATACAACACGCCTCTTCCACAAGTATGGTTGTCCCAATAATACATCACAAACTTCAAGAGGAGCAACATCACACAATACCTCATCTGTGAAGGGCTTGATGTTGTAGGGAAGGCGACACTGCTGGCCGACGCGGAGATCTCGTCCTTGGTGAAGCCACCCGATGGTGTATGATTGCGGATGTGCTATTGTTAGTAGGCCCAACCGCTATATGACCTCTACTGAAATGAGGTTCTTTTGGTTCCCGCTGTCGATAATGAATTGCAGAAGAGAAACTTTCATCCACATCTGTGAGTGGAAGAGGCATTCCTCTCATCTAGATCTTCAGGATCATTCTTATGTATCTTGGTGGTGGCCACAGTGGCACTCGGCTCCGCATCAATGATTCACTTCCCTTAGTCATTCCCCTTGTTAGGTTTTGACTCAGAGTCAAAACATGCAACTGATTCGGAAGCCTTCAGCTCGACCATGAGTGACTGCTTGGCTTGACACTCACTTGTGTTGCGAGTGGATCTCTTATGGAACTCACACCATTTTCTCATGTCCTTATTTATTTTTGTGGTGTTGTTATTTTTTTGCAGCTTTGACAGGTTGTCTTCGGTCGCCCCACCTTGGCTTTGACCTTTGCTCTGTGGTTTGGGGCGCCTTTTCCTTGCTTCGGATTCATAGATCCAAAGTCTCACTTCTTTGGTGTAAACTTCTGCTCAATCTTGAAAACATATCGGTATAACGTGTCGAGCGAGGAGATGTCCAGGAAATCCATCTCGTCCTAGATGTACTTGTGTATACAACTGCAGTACTTGAGAACCAAATGCTGCTCAAAATCCTTGATACCCAAATTTGTGCGGAGGGTATGGAAAACATTTGTGAACTCTGACACATCTTGGTCCCTTCCTTGTCGTAGCGTTGTCCACTTCATGTATTTATCTTCATAGCTCCTGATAGGGTAATATTGTTCCTTGATGGCGTCTTTGGAAGAATCCCAAGTTGGTGCGGCTGAAAAGAGTGAGGATTCCCTCTCATCCTTTTGTTCACAGTATGTTTCCCACGAGTCCTTGACGTGTGGGGTAACTTTGAGAATTTAAAAAGTAGTATTTTCCCCATTGGAAAAGTCATGAACTAAAAAATATCCTTCCTATAGATTCAACCATTTATCTACGATGTCTGCATCTATCTAGTCCTCAAATATGGGAATATAGAAGTTAAATTGTACCTTAAAACAAGTGGCACCTCCAAAGTGGTTGCTGTATGAAGATGCGTTACCTGTGGGTAGTCATCGAAGGATCTGGGCAAAGTTATCCATCATCGTGTTCCTCTGTCACTCAAGGGATTTCTCGAGAAATATTTTAAAAGGATCTCCTGCCTCCTCATCTTTATTTTCTTTCGCCATGGGAGGCCGTCAAGGTTTGCGAGGTTGTTCTTGCAAAGGTTGAACCATATCGAGTCATAACTCCTTATACCCTTACCTCGTTGGGGACATGCAAAGAAAAATAGAGAAAGTGCATACCACTGATCCAAAGTTAAACAATAACGTAAAAAATTACACATATAACCATAAATACAAAAATGCAGAAGAAAAAACTCTTCATTTCATTAATATCCAAATATTGAAATATGCTTACAAACATAATGGAAATAAAGTAGCTAAAGCGATGGTAGCTTATCTCTGAGAATAGATGTGGTAGCTACATGCCTCTAAATTATGCTACAATGAGGCTCAAAGGCCTATTTATTATTGAGAAACAATGAAAAACCATAAAAATCCAAAAACATAACCTTAGGAGATGAAGCACCAAAACTGTGGGCCTTGTTTGGGTAAATTGGTACATCAACTTCCCGGGGTCGTAGCTTTGGCATACGATCTCCATTTGTCTATCATTATACCTCGTTTCGAAGATCTCAAAGAGAAAGCTAAAAAAAATTGGAAAGATAGTTTGGGACATTTCAAATCTCTCCATGTTCTCTAAAAACTTAGTTTAGGGCCTCAAAACGGCTTCGGAAGTTAAATACCCAATAACCTGCCAAAAATAGTAAATTGTTTTTACAATTAAGGAAACCAAAAAATTGAAAGAGACAATGTTGGGGGTCCATGTGGAATAGCGGGTGACCACCAATATCCTCCTGGATCAATATGTCTTATAAAGGAAGCCCCTAGAGTTAAAAGTCCTTATGAATGCTTGAATTCTAAGTGGTCTTTTTGGAATTGGAGTCAACAAATTACGGGACCACAAAGGGCCAAGTGGACCCAAAATTAGGTCAATTATATGGATTTGATAAACCAAGGATGTACTTGACCTAATTAGGGAAGGGACAAGAATCAAAGACACAATATTCTCTTGATGATTTAATGCTTTGATCCTAATGAGGTCACTAGCCAATGGGAAACCAAGGGCAAGAATCGATCTTCGAGCTAGGGATTGGAATATCTTAAGATCCCACCTTCAGAATTTTGTGAAACTTAAATGACCTCTAAAGGACATGCCAACGCAATGATGGGTAAGATGTCAAATCCTTTTGACGGCTAAATCATGAGAAAAGTGATGCCCTAGGTGAGCTATGGAGGCCAGGCCTAAAAAAGAGTGGAAGGTGAGAGAAATTATCTTATAAAATGATCACTTGTGGAAGGATTAGTGCATTATCCTTTGGGGAAGATGGATTCAAGATGAAATTTATGATTTAGAGGAACTACACCCAATCAAGGAGCCTTCTAGACAACTTCACGTGACAATTAGGGCATGAGAAAAAATGTCAGAAGAAGTTATACTTCAATTTGCAATAATTGATGACTTATCAAGACGTGTTCAATAGAAACAATATCTAGGAATATTCACCCTTTTTCACACATGAAACATGGGATGATGCAACGCTACAAGGATTACATTTCCATAATTTCGCATAAGAATAACAATAAATTTCAGACCTAGTATAGCGAAACTCCCAACAACATTCATATATTAAAGAAAATAATAAGAATAGACATGAAAAGAGAACTTACATGTGTAAAAGAGTATATCCACTCACCAAATTTTGCCAAAAATGAAGCTCCAAGACAAGAGAGAGATATCCAAACATCAAAATTCATCCATAATATCCAAAATCCTCCTCCAAAAGGGAATGTGAAATTCTCAAGAAGCTACTAAGACCCAAATCCAAGTGATGTTGAATGAGAGAGAATACCCCTCTTCTATTTATACAATCCTCTTAAGGGATTCAAATAGCCTAATTTTGACTAATAATGCCCCTAAAATAAAATAATGTGCATAATAATAATACTTTTGGTGACATGCCCACAAAATAGCTCAATAATATAAGAATAAGCCTCTCAGGAGGGCATAATGACCAATATAGTGAGTTGTTGGGACTTTGAGGAAGCCTAATAAAGTCCAAGGGGTGGCATGATGAATATTTGGACTCCAAACATAATGGACAAGGGATTGGCCCTTTGTTTTCCAAGCAAGAACTTGTGGTGCTCCCAATTGGGTGTGGGGGCACAAGGACCTCCTCATTGGTCTCCAAGTGGACCGAAAATGCCTGTAGACCATATGTAAGGGCTAGGATGATGATATAAGTCCTCCCTTTGTAGTGGGAGACACCTTATGGACCCTAGAACATCTGCCAAGTATATGGTGCAAGTGTGGAGTTGGTTGGGCATGGTGAACCAGGTGCATCGTCATGATATAAAAGTTGGAACACGAAAAATCAATGAGAACTGATGGGGAACCATGAAGTATTATTTGCTATGGTGGAGGCCCATGGCTCTCAACGCTCACCCTACCAGTGCCAATGTGGCTGTCTGGAGGGTTAATACCCCATATAGGGAGACCAAGCACCAAATGGAGACCCACCTGCAATCTTGCATAAGATCTGATGTGTCCCCTTTGCCCTCCAATAAAAAAAATAATTAGAATAATCAAGCAAAAGAGATTACAAGTCATGGAATAAATGGGGCACTTCATGGTGGCATGCCCTTCCATAATGGGATTTGGCATGTACCTATGTCCCCAAGCACAATAAGGGTGTTACTCAAGGACCCTATTAGGTGGTTTTAACCTTTAAAGGGGTGTGACATGTCCATAGTACATCCCTCAAATGGTAGGTGGAAAATGATATAGTAATGGAGTGGAGTGGGAATTAGGGTAATCATCCAGGCCACATGTCATGGTACAAGGGTAGAAATAATAAGGGAAACTGACACCTGGGTATATGAGTGTAGGAGGGAGCAAATCATGGTGCATGAGTTACCTCGACTTTGTTTTTGCACCCTTCTTCATATTCCTTTTACCTTTGATTGATTTTTGTTCATAATTGCTTGGGGCTCCAGGTAATAAGAGCATGATGTGTAATATGTGGCAGTAGATACCCCTTCAAGATGGGGTAGTTCATCGCCCACCAGGGGTTGCAACAATTATGGTTTCCTTAATGATGGAGGGGGCTCATTTAGGGCCCATAAGAACCAGGGTGATGGCCATGGTTAAGGGGTAGAGTTCATGTATGGATTTTTCCCATGTGCTAGATTTGTATGTCTCGACCATATTTTGCATCTTTTGGTATATTTCACATTGAGAGTGGCCAAATTATGGTTTTTCCTTTCTTTTTAGCTGCATCAACCTCCAGGGCATCGTTCCAAGCCCAACCCAAGGTGTGGATAAGGGGAAGGGGAGGCTAATCCTATGTGGACCCAGATTGGAAATAAATGAATTGGACTAAAATGAGTGGAAGGGGAATGATATAGATGGTTTCGTGAAGTGGGACCTGTTAGCTACCTATACCAATAGGTTTCATATTTCATGATTGGCTATGAAAAGGTCCAAATATGCTCTGCTTTGATGATTCAAAGACCACATATTTCCAAGAGAATCCAATCTGTGTTTATAGATTGGTATGGACTAAAATTTTGATGGATGGTCCAACAGTCTAATCTGGATCATGTCATGTTTTATCATTTGTAGAATAGAGAAAGGAGTCTGTCCAAACTGTTTAATCTTGGCAGACAAGTAGTTTAGGTAGAGAAAAAAGGCTCCCAACAGCTTAATCTGGGACCTTGGAAGAAATAAGGGTAGAAGTAGATAGAAAAACAAAAGAAAAAGCCAAAAGAAAAGAAAAGGCAAGTAAGGGTCTGCAAGTCCAAGTGCACCCTCCAAGAAGAAATAAAAAATGCTAGGCAATAGATGGGTAGGCAGTTGGGGTTGCAGAAAGGTCATTTATTATAAGTTGCATGTGTGCTAACTTTGTTTACCAAAGCAAAAACAATGAATTGAGAAGGTGTCATTCTTCATCAAGTTGCAGCAAGCAAGAAGCATGTCTAACCTCCCTTCTTCCCCTTTCCATTTCATTACTAACACTCCCTCATCAGCTGAGATTCATGGAAGAGATTATGGTTTCATGGTGGTTCTTAATCTTTTTAGAAGCCACATTTCTTGTCTAAAATTCTTTTCATTTTGATCTACTCCCTAAACTAAGTAAGTTTCAAATAAACTTAGTGACTTCCCCCTCATTCACATTTCCCCCCATATTAACTCTAACTCTACTATGTAAATCCCCTATGTTACCTTTCCCCTAATATTATTAACACCATGGTGTATAAACCCCAAATTTTGTATAAATATCCCTCCCCTTGGCATTATAGCCAATAAATCCTCTGTCAGGGATCAAATTGGCATCTGGTCACTTTGATGAACCTAAGCCTCACCCTTCTCCCTTCTTTGAAGTCATTCCACCCATTAAGCCTTTGATTGTAAAGAAAAACCTTGTAAAAACCCCTCCTACCCATAACCCCTTTGAAATTATGAAAAAACCTAAAAACCCACCTTTTACCGCTTTTCCAAAGGTTCGGCGCATATATTTGATTTTCCAAAATACATTGAAAACCTTACAAAAACCCATATCCTAATGTTTTCCGCCGGGCGCAACTTTCAAAAACAAATAATAAATTAAACCCGCCCCCCTCCGTATTGTTCGATCACATCGCCCTTCCGTCAACCGTCGGATCGGACCCATGTGATCCGACGGCTCTCATTAATATCGGAGCGACCCCCACGCCTGACAGTTAGCGCCCGAGAAAATGACGAAGGGTTACGTCAGTCCTCGGCCACGCGTCACCCTCTCGAGTCTCTCGAAGCGGCCTTTGACAAAACCGGGGCCGTATCGTAAGCGGTCCGAGAAAAACCGTAACGACTATTGCAATTACCGCCCGGTTTGCTGGTCCCACGTCATGCCCACGTCAGAGCCACGTCGCCGCCACCCCGCCATCGCATCAGTACTTTTGTCCGCCCCTGTGCCAGCGTGTCTGCCACCGCATCATCCCCGTGGACCAATAGCAGCTCGCCACCTCACCCGATGACGTCATGCTGACGTCATCCGAGCTTGACCCCACCCTATGACGTCATGCTGACGTCATCCGAGAAAAGGCGCCAAATTGCCAAAAGGTCCATATTTTGGCCAAAAATCACGTTTTGCATACTATTTCGCTCATTCGCTATTGTTTTCGCTGCATGGTCTTTTACGTCCAAAACTGCGCCACCCCGCTGGAATTGACCTGGAGACCTCCAGAGCACCAATTCTGCCCACATTTACGACCACTGCTCGCTGTTTGCCAGGTATTTCTCATCATTTATCCTCCATACGCCTAAATTGTCTGTAAATTACTCAGAAGGCTCAAAGGACACTAAAACTCATCATTTTACCGGCAAATTCCCTCTGCAAAGCCTCTATTTCCAACTGCAAGCTCGAAAACCACCAGCTGAGCCTTGATTTCCCGAGTTCTTATCAAAAACTGTAAACTGCTCGCGCAATCGTGAGACAGTTGGTCAGTCCATTAAAAACCTGCCACAAAAGACAGAGTGAGACCAGACATTGGTCTTATTCGTAATTCAAACAATATTTCAATTACTGTATGCTCATTTCACCCTCTGGTCCCTGAAATTCACACTTTCATTGCAAGTAATCACCTCTGTGTTGTTCTCTTTACTTCAACCAGTTCACCTGCAAGTCAGAAGCTTAATAGGCCATGGAAACTCCAATTGCACTGAACATCAAGCCTCTCAATACCCCTCATAGGGAGTTAGAATGGAAAGCTCTGGGAGATATGGATTATCAAATGTTGGATTGGTTTCCATTAGGCTCTAAATACAATATTCAGTTGCTAAATGAGTTGAAAGCCCAGCACCTTAGTGGAGCTGATATCTTAGGGATTTGGGACTCAAACTTGCCCATCTACAACCTCCCCCAGGTAAATCCTATGCCAGAATTGGTCCACAGATGCCAGGAGTGCTATGATCCATGCCAAAGAGCTGTCCTCAGCCCCACAGGCTCAATTCTGTTCCATATCACCCCAGAGAGCATAAATGAGATGCTGCATTTCCACACTGCAAAACCATTGACCCCCCTCTACATGCAGAACTTGATAAAGAAGGGGACTAAGTTGTCAAATGACCAGATCATCAAAATCAACCAGCTGTTTGTACAACCAGGCTCTGAAGCCAGCAAAACTCCTCCTATTGGATATGCATACTTAAATGAATTGGGCAGAATGCTAGTGGATTTGATCAGCTATGTCCTAGGGTTCAGGGGAGTGGAGGATGTGGATGATATTATAATGGCAATGCTGTCTATATTCTCTCCTGGAAAGCCTCCAGCTGTACATTATGACTATGCCACATATATTGCAGATAGGATCCATGACCAGCTAATGAATCTGCAAAGGGAGAGACTGTTCAGATACACTTCCTACATTTACCATCTATTCTTGTTTTATCAACCAGGCAGCTTCCTCATTCCCCTGAAACAAGTTAATGCCCATGGGAACCCAAGGTCAGTTGTGTTTTGGACCTCTGTTTTTCATTGCACCTCTGTATCACCATACACATACTGTGAGTTCATAGACTTATTCATTCATCCAGCTATGACATTATTGTATGGTGTTTCTCCTCCAAGGTTAACTGATGACATGAGGAGAATTCTACATCTAAACAAAACCTACAGCATTGGTAATTGGTACTTTTACCAAGACCACACAGTCATCAGAGTATATGGCTGTGAGTTGAAGCCTTACAGGCTGCCAAGGTATGTCCCTATGAGACTTTTTGCCCTAGAATATTTCAGGCAATTTGGGAATGCCGACTACCTCCACTTCCAAAGTAAGAACAAGAAAGCGCAGTTGAAGGTAAGGAGCCAGCTGGGCCCTTTCCTATATAACAAAAAAGAGGAGGGATGGAAAGAGGCAAATAGTATCCTAGAGGCCCTCAAACTGCAAACTAGTTTTGAGTGGATACCCTATGACCCCAATCATTTTGTTTCCCTCAGGAGGATAAGATACAAATTGGGTACCTATTCACATATGAGGCTGCCTGAGATTGAGCAGTATGCCAATGCATTGAGCTGGGAAGAGGGCACCCTAGAAGAGGAAATTACTAGTGAAGAGCTGCTAGAAAGAGAGGCTAGAAATATTCAAAAAGAAGCTGACTTAGAAACTTGTGGACAGGTCCCCCTCTCATATAAAAGACAACTTGGAGCAGCTGCCTCATCCTCAACAAAACATCAGCAAGCTGCCGTTAATACTCCACAGACATCCAGCAAAGGCAAAGAAAAGCAGGTGGAACAGCCACCTCCTATGACAGAAGAGCAAATGGAAACCCTAGTGTAGCAACAAGAAGAGATGGAGTAGCAGGGAGAAGGGCAGCAGCCAGAAGAACAGCAACAACAGGAAGGACAAAGGCAGGAACAACCTGTCCAGCAAGAGAAAACAGTGGAAGCCCCTAAATCCACTGAACAAACTGTGCCTCCAAGGTAAGAAACTTCAGTTGAGGCATCAATCCTCCAAACTCCACAAAAGGAGGATACAAGCAGGAAAAGGGACAGAGAGACTCCCCTTACAACATCAGCAACTCATGGGGAGAAAAGACAGAGAATTAATCCCTTCTCAGAGGAAGAAATGCCAATAGGACAGTCTTTTGGTATGGTCCCACCCAGCAGGGAAGCATCAGCAAGTTCCTTTCAACAGGAACATGATAGAGCAATGGGAGGAGAAGTGAGTTCCTCAAATCAGCAAAGAGAAGGTGGACCCAGCATCAAACAGCAGTTCATCGACATTAAGAGGAGAAATGAGCCCATCAAGATACAACTATATAACCATCTGTTAAACATGGCTCCCACCAATCAACAAAGACTCATGTCTGCATATGATGTGCAGGAAGGCAAAATGATCATGAGTCATTTTATGCCAACAGCAGTGCAGCCCCAATCTACCTCTGAATACTTGAGGACTAACCTGGAAGTCCTAGCCAAGGATATCCACCCAATGGACAAGATAGAACTGCATAAGCAAACGGGTGAGATGGTCTATGCTTCCTTGGCAGACCAAACATTGGATAACTACAGGCTACAAAATAGCCTTAACAATACAGCCTCTCAGCTAGAATTGGAGAGAGCATCATCACAGGCTAAGGACAACAGAATTAGGTCCTTAGAAGATATAATTGTTGAAATTGGGCATGATCCCAAAGATATCAAGGGCATACAAGAGATATTAAAACTGAGGGATGCAGACATGGCAGCCTTGAGGAGAAAGATCAAACTCCCAGCCACAATTCACCCTCAAACAGATGATGTCGCCCAGCAAAGACATGATCAAGAGGCCACAACCTTGTTGATATCTCTGTACAAGCAGCTAATCCAAACTCAGGAAAAGCTGGGAGAATTGGAGGCTGCAGAAGCAGCACTGCTGTTATAGACATTTTTGTGCCTCGCAGCATGGAGCATGAAATGTCGATAATTACAGGGATCCAAAGTCCCTAAACATGTTGTTCTTACCCCTAGAGGAACAAGGTCAGCAAACCACAGCACTTCCTATCAGTTCTCCACCTGAAAACACTCAAAAACAGGCTATTTTTGGATCATGTCAGCTGCTCCACTGAGCATCTGCGCTAAATGTCAACTGCTCCTCCTTGTACCTGCGCTGAAAGTCAAATCCAATGAAGGCTACCTGCGCTGGGCGAGATTGGCCAAGTGGCACAGTCATTCTGCAAGGTGTCAACTGCCCAGGAAGCTTCCAAACTGACACTTGGTTCAAGGGATTCGCCCTGTGATGAGTAAGAGGTACTTGATCTCCATGTGTAAGCAAGGATCTCCAAGTGGACTCAAGAACTGAAGTTTAACTGAAGAAGGAGAGGACACAAGGCAGCTTTATGTCAGTCTCAAGCTGACTCATCCTCTCTTCTTCTCTCCTATATATAGAGCTCTTCTATGAGGTCTAAGGAGGCTGGAATTTTGTGCAAAGTAAGGAAGTGCTGTTGGTTTACAGTTAGAGCTATTGGGTGATTGCTTTTATAGAGGGGAAGAGGAGATTTCTTGCTGCTGGGGAGGTGCTGCTGGATTGGAGCCATTTATGGTTGTAACATTCTCAGAACCTTTTTCTTCTATCAATAAAGCTTTGATGTTCTCCTATATACTTGTATTGCAATGATGTATTGTTTTTATCTGTATATTTGATTCATCCTAATCCATGCATCAGTTATGAGTACATGTTTCTTGTAGTTTCCCTCTCTTGTTTTTGCAGGATCTTTGTGTAGCTAGGCCGGCAAGAGAACAAGGAGCTGGGAGCAAGGGACGAAGAGAGAAGACAAGATCGACAAAAGCGAAGGACATCGGTTGGTCAATCTTTTCTTCCTTCTCTGTACTTTCATAAAGGAAAATATCAAAGCTTTACTTTCAGTTGTTGCTAAGGAACTATCACCCTTAGAGTAGGGATAGGGTCATTCCGAGTCGGATACTTTTCCCCACAACAAACTGGCGACTCCACTGGAGATCGTATCCGTTTGATTGTATTTGTAGTATCTTTGCTATTCATTTCCTGAAGAAAAGAGTACCAAATCGAAAAGCTTTTGGCTATATCAAAAGCGAAGTAGAGGGGCTGCTACTCTTGCTCATTTTCTGAGCAGATTCATGATTTGAAGAGCTGATCTACAAAAGACTCTTGTGCTCTTTGTGATAGCTTTTCATCCTCTTGATCATCCCTTAGCTTGTACTTGACCTATAGCTTTTTATTTCAGCAAAAACAGTGAATTTTTGAGCTTTTTATGACCCGGAAATCGTTGTAAACGCAACTCTCGTGTCTCAGTGCAGGCTGTCCAAAGGCAGTCTGCATTTCAGCGCAGGTACTCCCTTCGGGAACTGCGCTGAGAGTCAGTTTGACAGACCAGAGCCTGCGCTGGACCAGTTAGCCAGTGTCTTGCTGAGGTTTCCTACTGAGTCTTAGCCCTGTTTTCACTGTTATTTTGCTGCTGATTGCTTGTCATTTGTACTTGCTGTAAACCAATTTTCCTTGACATTATTCCGCCTCAGTTGTGTGATGAAACTGTGATTGTTCTTTCAGTATTTCTTGTTTCAGTTACAGTTTCCCATTGTGAAAAGCAAACCAGTATAGCTGTGGCCTCTTAGATCCTGAACTGTAAAAGTGTCTTTGTGATCTTAAGAGCTAGTTTTATTACTGTTCATGGCTGTTTGAGTTTGTTTGTTTTTCATTTTGTGGTTTGAATCTATACATTTCCAGTGTCTAAACAAGTTGATCTTAAGGTGTCTTTTGATTTTGGACAAGCTTGTTTACTTTCGCTTGAAATTAGATTCAAAGTTATACAACAGTTTCCTTTTTGTCTTACATCAACATTAAGGATAAAGAAAAGAAATATCTGCATTGTGCATGTGCATTATTGACAGTTTGCATGTTGATTTAGGAAAAAGTGCATTTAGTGTGTGTTCTATGATCTGTGTGAAAAGTTGATGTCTTTCTTTTCCCTCAGTAGATTAAGGTTTTCAAAGTTGAAAGATTGAAAAGTTTTGCTTCTCATCTTAGATTGCATTTAGGAAGTTGTATATATACATCTCGTGGTGATCCTTAAAGGCAAACTGCTAAGCAAGATCAACATTAAAATAAATCCAATTTACATAACAACGCTTTGTAACATAACGCAAACATCTAGAGGTCTAGGTAGAGACGTGTTCCGGCGTCGTTAAACATAGTGACTGTCGATCTCTACGAAGGTGGGTGATTCCTCCTGAGAGTCGGTGGCACTAATACGGACTTGTGCTCCCACGTACCGTCGCGTATATATTGGGAGACCCCTATAGGCAATTACCCTTTATCCATAGGAAGCCATGTCGACCGCCCTACTGATCGCGATGCAGTGAACACAGCATTCACGAAGATCGACCACCCGTACCGTAAAACGTATTCTGTGGTTTCGCGAAAGGTTTGGCACACCCTCTGCCTAGATATCCAGAGCAGTTTCTTTTGGCCTTTTTCAAACTCTATAACTGAAAAAGTCCAACCGAGCATTTGTCACTTCGGGCTCGTTAAAACATCGAAGGCGACTAGAGTCATCTTTAGCTTTTTCTCGACTCTTAAAACATGAAAAAGCAAGTTTGTGTCTGAAAGCGTCGTTAATAAAATTTATTTTAAAGCGGAACAAAATCACCTGTTATTCCCACGTTGATCTTTCAGTTGAAAAGTATGGAGCCCACCAACCAAGGAGGCAACCTTGGCGGAAGTCCAAATCCCTTCTCCTCTTGGGGAGATGTTGGTGCGCCTCATATGGCAACATTGTCACTTCCAGGATTGACAATCGGCCTCCCTGTATGGCTCTTTTCAACTAATGTAGTCCAGATCGCCACTAATCCTGAGCAGTCGAATCAACAGTCAGAACAGTCTAGAACTACCCACCAGCCTTCCACTTCTTACAATACTTCCTCTGATCCTTCATCTTCGCAAGGTAGAGTTGGCAAAAGTCAGCCTCCCAAGGAGAAGAAGGAAAAGAAGAAGAAAGAAAAGAAGCAGAAGGAGCCTATGGCGAAGGCGACTGGGGGCAAGCAGGAGACAGCTGACAAAAACCCACACACTACACCGACCGGGCCTAAATCGCCATGTGTCATTTGCAAAGGGACCCACTTCCATCGTGATTGTCCTTGTATTCCCCGGATACTAAGGGACTGGTCCCCAAGGTTGCACAATCCGGTAGCATCAACCTCTGATAGTCATGTTGATTGCAGTCCGTCAACTAGCGAGAGTGAAGGACGAAGAGGGAGACCAAGATCACCCTGTGTATTGTGTGAAGGCAAACATGCCATCCACAAATGTCCATTCTTAGATGAGGCAAAGAGAGTTTTGGAAGATCGTCCGGTTTCACCGTTACGACTTCCTCCTGGATACAAAAAACTCGTGCCAAGTCCTTCGTTGGTTAAAAATACAGCTGGCCCGCTCAAGTGGTCGGCTGAAGCGTCAGTCACTGAAAATGAACCTACTGAATCCAGACTGGACGAAAGTCCAAAGGTCGATACGGCAGTTGACCCGGTTCTACCTTCAGAAGTTTCATCTTCAAATGACACCGTCGCCGAAGAGTCATCTTCATGCGACACCCTCACTGAAGAGAATAAGGATGACACCATCCAGGTTCTTTTCATCAGCACCGACTCTGATGAGCGTCAGGGCAATGCGCCCATTCCTTTATCGCAGGAAGGAACATCATCAGGGTCATATCCGGCCGTATATTCGGTCCCACCACCAAGCAACCTGGTTGTATCCTTTGATTGGAATCAACTAGGCAGACCCCGGTTACCAGCCAGTATACCATTCAGAATCATTGTCCAGATCTATAGAATGATTATGGCTGGTACTATCATTGATGAAGGGGCGTCTGTGAGTATCCTTTCCTCTGTTGCTTGGAAAGCACTGGGTTCCCCGGCGCTTTTACCTGAGTTAAGAAATCTCTCAGGTTTTGATAAAGGAACCAGTCGACCATTAGGAATCCTCCCCAATGGGCCTGTTACATTGAAAGGGAAGACCGTTAATTTGAACGTGATGGTCGTCCAAGGACCCTTGGATTATAACCTACTCCTTGGACGTGACTATATTTATTGCATGGGAGCGATAGTCTCCTCACTCTTTAGAGTAATGTGTTTTCCACACGAAGGAAGGATGGTCAAGCTCGTAGACCAACTTTCATTTCCGGGATCTCGCATCGCAAATAGTCAAATACCATTCCTAAATGGTCTGTTCACACAAGATTCGCCTCCGCCCCCAGTCCTCCTTCCCGATGAGTGCGAGTGATTCGGAAAGAAAGACTGGAACCCAGGGGGCATGCACCCTGGTCTGCTTCGGGCAGAAGAAACCCTGGGTATAAGGTAGAATTTCCGCAGAAGAATATGACTAGTCCGTACCCCGTCCGTGGATGGAAGAGGGGTTGTTCTGGAATAGTATTCTTTTGTTAAAGTTATGTGTTTGGCAAAAGAGTCATTCACCTTTGTCTAAAGAGGTGGGCACTGCCCAAGTAGGAATTCCCTTATTGCGACAAGCAGTAACCATCTTTGGGGAAAAGCAAGCCTCACCCATTAAAACAAATGTTTTGAAGGATAAGTAGGGGAAGCCTCCAAAGAAAGGGATTCTATTGTTGTGACAAAGGGTAACCATCTTTGAGTAACCCAATGATAGACATCGCCGAAAAAAGAGATTGATTTGCGGCAGCAAATAGAACCCTCTTCGGATAATAAGAAAGAGGCAAGCCTCCCTCAATAATACCAATGTTTTGTCTTTGAGTAGTGTTCTTCTCTTGTCACAAATAGCTGTTCGTTAAAAGTTGGGCCGACGGGAAGACTGAGTACCGCGTAAGACCCCTTAAAATAACGAGAAGACTAGTATCGTTAACATTAGATTGGCAAGATGACAAGTAGCTGTGAACACCCAAAGAAAAGCAGAGGTAGGGGAGAGGAGGGGCAGCCTCGAAATTCTATCCTATACCTGGGGGCATGCAAACTTTTGGAATGTGAGCGAGGGACGACTATTTTTTTTTTTTAAATTTTTAGGTCCTCCCTTTAAACCTGTAGGTCTAACCCTTTAAACTCGTAGGATTAGCCGATTCCGACCTTGCATGAAGAAAGTCTATGGGGCAAAGGTAAAAACTTGCCAAAATTGGAGCATAGCTTCGTGAGATAAAGCTCCTTAAAAAATAGCTATCTCACAGGAGGCGTTCTTATTCTATGACTGGTATATCGAGCAGTTTTAGCACATAGTTCATGCTCGTTAAAAAATAAACGCAAGATCCGAGCAGTTTTAGCGCATAGTTCATGCTCGTTAAAAAATAAACATAAGTTTATGAGCAGGCTTTCCTTTAGAGTTCAAGCTCATTCAGAAAAAATGAACCGGTAAATACCCTTTTGAGATCGTAAATTCATCAGCCATAAAAGCCTTGGTCGTGTTTGTGCACCGTCACCTCCACCGTCATTTGGCCGATCATTCACTTCCATTTGTGCGTTTACCCATTTTGAGGAACATCTGCGAAGAGTGATTTCACCTAGCCATCCTTGTGACACTGCCGTGATTGGAAAATTCCAACTTGTACCTGGAATCAGTTGCTATCCCTGTTCATCACTCGTTCCTCAAAAGACGAGTCCTCTTTGAGCTCTTTTCAGACTCGTAAAATATGAAAAGTTTGCCGAGTTTTGGCCTTCCAGCTCGTTAAAAGGACCGGAAGAGCTATCCCTCATTTAGACTTTAATCTTTTTGGACCTGAGGGATTATTACACAAAACGATCGAGCGCTTGTCTTGTTCGGCTCGTTAAAAGTACTGAACACCCATCCCTTCTATATTGTTTTATACTTTTTGGGACTTAAGGGATTAGATGACGAAAAAGGAATTATGGAGTTAACTTTCTGTACCTTTTCAGACTCTCTAAAAATGAAAAGGACCGAGTTTTCCTTGTCGTTAGACTCGTTAAAATGATTAAATAGCGACAAACTTGTCTTTAGACGAGAACGAGTTTCCCTATCGCTAAGCTCGTTAAATCATAGCGATGGGCTTGCCCGAAGGGCAGGTTATAGAACAAGCATATGTTATCCTCCTCAAGCTTGACAAAAATAAAGAGGTACTGGTCAGAAATGACTGGGGAAAAATTGGGAGAACATCAAAGCTTAATGGTAGCAAGTCGCTCTTGAACATGACACTTTTCTTCCGTACCACATCGGGTTGGGTTGTTTCATTCACCGGTCTCATCACCATGGTCTTCGCCAAACCGTCCACATTTTGGGGTAATGCTACCGATCCATCGCATCAGTGTCGTTATATGTTCAAGAGAGGTCATTCTGAAAGTGTCAACCGTGTCCCATCCACTGCCATACATTATCCTTCATCCATTCATGATCGCCACCCTGAATCATATATCACAGTTTGTTTTCACCTCCACTAAAATCATTAGCTCCGTTTCGTGTCATTGATGTGGGATTCATTAAGGCCCTCCTTTGACGGATCGCTTCTTGTCGACTTCAGCTCATTATCCAAGAAGTTGATCTAGGAACAACCCCATCAGTACTTTGAAGCTTGCATGCCTCAATGGCAAGTTTCTCACTTCCGGCGACAGGTATACATCAATGAACTTCGACCAGAAGATTTTGCGTGGCGTTCGACGCCAAGTCCTTTATTCACGCCACGTGAATTGTACTGCAGTACCTTGAGGGTCATTATCATTATCGGTGATTCCTCTCGCGCTTGTTAACGGTTTTCATCATTGACCGGTAATCAAGCGATGTCTTTCCATGTTCGACTTCAGCGAAATTCTCACATGGATCGACTTGTACTTAGAGTGAAGATCGAACGAGTTTGAAGACCCCGGATCTAGTTTCATCCATCCGGGCTGCGATACATATTCAGGAAGTATAAAAGCATTTGTCATGTACATCATTGCAGCAGATGATCATCCTACTCAAAGGATGATAATTTCAGCAGAGAATTATCAGTCTACCATCAGACGATCGTCTGTTCTATGTACCAAAATGTATTTATAAAGCTGAGCATGGGAATGCCCGCCTCAGCTAGATCATGAAAACAGAATGAAAAATAATGTATTGTATTATATTGTATTACAGGGCACCTCTCAGCACTTGAATGAACTTCGGACCCTCTGGATAAAGCATTTCACCCGATAAACGGCCTCATACTTTAGGGGGCAACTGTTATAGACATTTTTGTGCCTCGCAGCATGGAGCATGAAATGTCGATAATTACAGGGATCCAAAGTCCCTAAACATGTTGTTCTTACCCCTAGAGGAACAAGGTCAGCAAACCACAGCACTTCCTATCAGTTCTCCACCTGAAAACACTCAAAAACAGGCTATTTTTGGATCATGTCAGCTGCTCCACTGAGCATCTGCGCTGAATGTCAACTGCTCCTCCTTGTACCTGCGCTGAAAGTCAAATCCAATGAAGGCTACCTGCGCTGGGCGAGATTGGCCAAGTGGCACAGTCATTCTGCAAGGTGTCAACTGCCCAGGAAGCTTCCAAACTGACACTTGGTTCAAGGGATTCGCCCTGTGATGAGTAAGAGGTACTTGATCTCCATGTGTAAGCAAGGATCTCCAAGTGGACTCAAGAACTGAAGTTTAACTGAAGAAGGAGAGGACACAAGGCAGCTTTATGTCAGTCTCAAGCTGACTCATCCTCTCTTCTTCTCTCCTATATATAGAGCTCTTCTATGAGGTCTAAGGAGGCTGGAATTTTGTGCAAAGTAAGGAAGTGCTGTTGGTTTACAGTTAGAGCTATTGGGTGATTGCTTTTATAGAGGGGAAGAGGAGATTTCTTGCTGCTGGGGAGGTGCTGCTGGATTGGAGCCATTTATGGTTGTAACCTTCTCAGAACCTTTTTCTTCTATCAATAAAGCTTTGATGTTCTCCTATATACTTGTATTGCAATGATGTATTGTTTTTATCTGTATATTTGATTCATCCTAATCCATGCATCAGTTATGAGTACATGTTTCTTGTAGTTTCCCTCTCTTGTTTTTGCAGGATCTTTGTGTAGCTGGGCCGGCAAGAGAACAAGGAGCTGGGAGCAAGGGACGAAGAGAGAAGACAAGATCGACAAAAGCGAAGGACATCGGTTGGTCAATCTTTTCTTCCTTCTCTGTACTTTCATAAAGGAAAATATCAAAGCTTTACTTTCAGTTGTTGCTAAGGAACTATCACCCTTAGAGTAGGGATAGGGTCATTCCGAGTCGGATACTTTTCCCCACAACAACTGCAGGCAGCCTTGAAACAAAGAGAAGAAGGGAAAACCTCCAAGCCTCCTCCTGAAGTAATCAACCTTGAGGAAACTGCTCCAACTACTGCCCCTCCTCCTCAGCAAACAAAACCTACAGCACCAACTACATCGACAGCTGCACCAACAACAGAGCAGACTCATAGTCTGGATATGCAGAAACTTCAAAATGAAATTCAAGTCCTGGAAGCTCAAATGTTAGAGCTTAATCAAGCCAAAGAATCTTTGGCTAAAGTAAATGAAAGATATGACAAGAGCAAACAGAATGTGGCTGAGAAGGAAAGAGATATAAAAGCTCTCAAAAAGAGAATAACTGAGCTTGAGAAAGAGCTCACACTAGATAAGGTGACAGCAGAGCTCAAAACAGTCCTGTGGGCCAATATTGGCCAGTCAATTACTGATCAGTGGCAGTTCATTGAGACCATAGATGAACAGTCAGTACTCATTACAAAGGCAAATAGGGAAATACACAGAGCAAGAGCAAGCCTTGGCAACATGCCTGATGCTGCCAATAGAATGATCAACATATTGAATAATAGGACAAGCTCACAACTGGCCACCATGGGAATTGCTCATAGGACTGAGACAATCTCAATGGTTAAAAGGGTCCTGACATTAAGAAACCTGGTTGGAACATTGGAAAGGAGAACCCAAGACATGCAGACCGAAATCAACAAGTTCATGGACAGGTTTCAGGTATTGCAAAACAGAGGCCTCCCCAGCCTACTAAGCAGTGTGGGAAGACTGCTTACCCATGAAAACTATGCTAAAACGGTCAATGCCTTTGCTGCAAGTCAAATTGCAGGACAGCCCCGCACTTCAGCAGAATCAGGGCCAGCATCAGGGCAGACTCTATATAATAGGGTGGAAAACCTGTTTTTCATTATGAACGAGATCAATCATCTGTTCGATGTGCCTCCAAATTTCTATAAATATACAGAAGCAGATGAAACCATAGAGGCAATTGTCAAGCACCAATTGCCCACACAGGAAGTCTGGAATAAATTGACACAGATAATATTATCAAGCCAGAACCTGTAATGTTATGTTTTGTCCAATTTATAAATGATCATACACAAGGAAAATTTTGGTAGATAAGCATACAGAGGAAAGATGAAAGGCTGAGCCAACTCAGCAGGGCTATTCGGTCACCACAGCAACAAGCACAGTCACAGGTGGCAGGGCCGAGAAAATACAGCGCAGCAAACGTAAAGGCACATTTTCCAGCATTAAAGCAAAGCGTTCCAACCGACTCAGTGACCTCCAAAGGTCAAAATATCCTTTGACAGACTTAAAGAGAAGTTATGTTGCATTCAAAGCTGCAATAACTTCTTTTCTACTTTTCTGTATGAAGTAATGAAGATATTTCTCTCTCAGATGACTCAATGCCTGAGATATTTTGTATAATCATTTCTATAAAGTCCCCTTCGCATGAGTTTGCAAGGGTTGTTGTTGATTTCATTTCTATACTTCTGTTGCTGTATAACTCTCAGAGAAATAATACAAAAGGTGGATGGAATTTCCAAAGCTCTGTGTTCCTTGATGCACTGTGGTGGCTGGCTGATTGTTACTGGATTCCTGCATGTTTCATAGCACAATAAGTCTTCTTTTAACCTCTGTGTTATATGTTTTCTAGTCTTTCATGTTCTTTCATGTTTCTGTGTTTTACACTTAATGGAAAAGTAAAAGAATAGTTCCAGGATTTAATCGCAGATTACCCTGGACTCAATCTAAGCTGTTATAAATGTTTTCTTCCAGATAGAGTAAATAAGGTGTAATTCTTAATTGCTACACTTTCAAGCTATATCTCTCACTGTGATAAATATTTTCAGGAATTCAAGTTTACTCCTGAGGCATCTATCTCTTCCCCACACCCCAGCGTTAGTGGAAAATTCTTAAATGCTTTTCACTGGTTGTTTACATGTCACCATCATAATCTAACTTTGTTATATGAAATATTCAATTGGTCCTGTAATTTCAGTAAATCACCTCAAGGTTTCTAAACACTTATAGCCACAGACTCCATTGCCCAATGAAATAAACTCATCTGCAGATTGCACACTTCAAGTACAGAAAGATATCCCTCAACCAAAGAATAAAACTAAACACCCTCATTTCATAGCTAGCCTAAAATCATTCCAAAACAGAGACAAATTATAAAGAGAGAGCCCTCTCTGATTACAGTGTGGCTAGGCACTGTAATCCAAAGATTGGTTAGTGGTTACCCCGGCCGTATTCCCTTGGGAGTCATAGGGAACAACCTGGGTGTTAACATAATTGGCGACTCCACTGGGGAATGCTTAGGATTTTCCAATTTCTATACATCCCTCAAAGCCTGAAATCAAGCCTGAAACAAGTCAGGAGGCCTTCAAAACTGTTTCTGTGTAACATTGACAGTTTTAGGGAAGAGCTCTTTCAGTGAATCTTCATCTCAGCTTTGAAATATATATAGCCATTCCAAAATCTTTATCCAGTCCTTACAGATATAAAAACTTCCTATAAAATCCAAAAAACAGCTAGAAGCTGGCTCCCAAGAAAAATCCACGGCATACTAGGGCAAATCCTGACCCTAATCCACCCATCATTGTTGATAATCCAAATACCATCCCTAGAAACATTAGGAGGCAGCAAAGGCATGAGCAGCCTGCTGATATAACCTCAGATTCAGATCATCCCAGCCTTATCTCTACCCCATGCAAGGTCCTCTTCCGGTCTATCCCTAATTCCCCTAGTTCACCATCCACATCTCAAAGTCCTCCTCTCACATCTTCATCTACTGCACATATCCCCTTGACCAACACACTAGGTTCACCCCTACTTGTCTCCCCTGTGGTACCCACTGTTCCTATTATGCCAGCTGCCCCTGTTAATCCTCTAAACCCTGTAAATATGGCTAACAAATATGCACCTTTGCAGATACCAGCTAATGCTGCAGCTCTACCCCAAGATTACCAAACCAAAATCTCATATTTTGACTCCAATGGTCCTCTGACAGCTGTCCAACATGCTAAGAGGATGCAAGACCATTTCGAGACCTATGAAATAGATGATGACAGCGTCAGAATGAGGATGTTTGTTCAAAGCCTAACTGGGGATGTAAGAACTTGGTTTAGATCCCTGAATGCAAATTCCATTACAACTCCTGATGAACTGTATCAAGCCTTTACTAGTAGATGGGAGAAGAAGAAAGATCCTCTGCACATACTTGGGGAGTATGACACTATCAAAAGAGGTCCCCAAGAGACTGTTTTGGAGTATTGTGCAAGATTCAACAATGTATATAACGCGATTCCACAAAATTTAAGACCTCCTCCTGATTTAGCCTTGTACAAATTCCCTGATGGTTTTGACCCTGACATGGCCTATCAATTGAAGGAAAGAGATCCTCAATCCCTTGCAGAGGCCCAAAGGGTTGCTGTCACAGTGGAAGCCAACCTAATTGCCAAAAGAAATAGGGCAAGGTTGGAAAAGAGGACTGCTTTCAAAGAGGAACCCTCTGCCTTTGATCAAAAGCTAGATGCAATTCTCACTGGAATGAAAAGATTGGGTGATAGAGTGGAATCGGTTGAAAGAAAATCATCATGGGAACCACCACAAAACAACCCTCCTAGGAATCCAAATTTTAGGAGAACTCAAAACCCAAATGTTGGCAAGACCAGTGCTGACCAAGACATAAGACCCCCTTTCCAAGAAAATTATGCAGAAACTTCCACATCAATAGAGCCCAATGAAGATCCTGAGATTAATTTAATGGGTCTAGATGGTGAAAGTCAAGTTTTCTTAACACAAGAAGATCATGAGGATGATGAAATCAAACTGTTCCAAACTAAATCAGGTGAATCCTTTGACTTCAAACAAGGCTATGATACTGCTGTCTATGAAGTCCATAAACAATACAAGCTGAGGAGCAGAACTGTAAATGTAAACCAGCCTGAAAAGATAAAGGATAATCAGCAGCTTGAAAGAGTCATAGTCACAGAGCCTAATGACAAAATAAATTCACCTACAAAAGAAGTGATTATTGAAGAGATCACTGAACCACTGTCTTTAAAACAACACCCTGTGGCCACTTCACCTTCTCAGCCTAATTTGAATGATACTCCCCAAGAGATGAGTAAAAGAGGCAAGTCCCAAAGTCAAGATAAAAATCAAGAAGAAGATTTAATGAACAAGGAAAGGACTGTTATCCATAACCCCAAGACCCAATCTGAAAAACCCTTTGACCTAGAGACTGAAATTGGCAAACTAAAGATAGCTATCCCGCTTTCAGAACTAGCCAAGCATGACATCTATAAACTACAGATCAAGAAGTCCCTTCAACTCACTAGCAACAAAGATGATGTCAATGTGCTGGATGACACCCCAGAACTCCTGTTTGGCCCAGAAGTGGATGGAAAAACGGTAGTCACAGGGGTATTACCTTTCTATGTCAGTTTACATATTCATGATAAAATATTACATAATGCAATGTTTGACTCAGGTGCCTCTCACAATCTCATGCCAAAAGCAGTCATGGAAAGATTGAATCTAGACATAACAAGACCATACAAGGACCTGTTTTCCTTTGACTCCAGCCAAGTCAAGTGTCTAGGTCTCATAAAAGATTTATGTGTGTCTCTGGTTCAGTACCCAAACAAGACAATCCTAATGGACGTGGTAGTTGCTGATATTCCACCTAAGTATGGGATGCTGTTATCAAGATCTTGGGGAGCTAAACTCCAAGGTTCCCTGCAATTAGACATGTCATATGCCACCATCTCTGTTTTTGGGCAACCAAAAAGACTGTACAGAGAAACACTCATGAAATACATGGTTAGCAGTGAAGAAAAGCCTCAAAACTTTCCCATATATGCTGTCCATTCAGACATAGACTCATACATTCTCTTCAATGACACCACAACTCCCTTAAAAGGTGAGGTTGACACCAAGATACTCATACAAGAGGAAGACTCAAATGAAAGAATTATCACCCATGAGACAACAGTCAATCAAACATTAGATACTGCTGTTGTTCTAACTATCAAACATACCCAATTAAATGATGAAACTGCCCTAGAAGACAAGTTAGATGAAAAACCACAACTTCTACTCACATTGCCAGCCCATGAACAGATCATTAAATCTCCTTCTCAACAGGATATTCTATGGTTCCTTGAATTCGATGGCTCAGTCAACAAGTTAGGGGCAGGAGCTGGAGTTTGGGTACACAATAAAGAAAACAGTCATGCAGAGGGCAGAGCCTATAGATTGAACTTCAGATGTACTAATAACATGGCAGAATATGAAGCTCTTTTACTAGGCCTCAAGTTAATAAAGTTCTTACAAGCTACCAGGGTTTCAATCATGGGTGATTCAGATTTAGTTATCCAACAAGTGAAGGGAAATTTTGTCACCAATGACAAAAGACTAAGGACTTATAGGTCTGCTGTTGCTGAGGTACTAAACTCTTTCTCCGAATTCCAAATCACTAAAATTCCTAGAACCCAAAATCTACATGCTCATAGTTTAGCCACCTTTGCAAGTACCTGCAAGCTGCCTTTTGAGCCCCATCACTGTTTTACAGCTGAGGTAAAACACAGACCCTCCATTCCAAACAATGTTAATGATTGGCAAGTATTTGAGGATGACAAGCAAATAAACCATTTTTTAACTCTGCAGCAAGAATTTGCAGGATTAAATATTGACACTGATACAACAAGTCAATCACAAATACTTGATACAGCAAGTCAATCACAAATACTTGATGGAGCAAGTCCATCACAAATACAGTTTCAACAGATTACTCACCCAATATCACCTAGAACAGCAAAACAAATGCTAAGTCCAACTATTTTCAATGAAGACAACATTCAGCAAATTCAATCAATCAATGGGGAGGAAGTGGCCAATGCTGAAACTGAAATCATAGAGCTGAAAGATAATTTTCTACCAGCAGGCCTAACCCCACTAGAGGATATCTTTGATTCAAATGATATCCCCAGAAAACCAAAAATACAGCCCTTAAATGCAGCCATTGAAGAATGCAACATAGGCACAATTGACAAACCCAAAATAATTAAATTGTCTGCTTCTTTACCTCCTGACCAAAGGCCTAAATACATTGACCTATTTAAAGAGTTCCAGGATGTCTTTGCATGGAGTTATGAGGACCTAAAGTCCTATGACACCTCTGTTATCCAGCATACAATTCCTCTAAAACCTGATCAAAAGCCCTTTAAACAAAAATTGAGGAGAATCAATCCTATGCTTCTCCCAGCAATGGAACAAGAGGTACAGAAAATGTTCAAGGCTGGCATCATAGCACCAATCAGATTCTCTGAATGGATCTCCAACTTAGTCCCTACAAGAAAGAAGACTGGTGAAATTAGGCTGTGTGTGGACTTAAGGAATCTAAACCAAGTATCCCTCAAAGACAACTATCCCTTACCCAAGATGGACCACATTCTCCAAAGGGCGGTAGGGACCTCAAGGATCTCATTACTGGATGGATTTTCAGGCTTCAATCAAATTCTGGTGCACCCTGATGATCAAGATAAAACAACATTCACTACCCCATGGGGAACTTTCAAATATGTAAAGATGCCTTTTGGATTGAAAAATGCAGGGGCAACTTTTCAAAGAGCAATGGATATTGCTTTTTCCAAAGAGATTCATGACTTTTTAGTCATTTACCTAGATGACCTTACACCTTTCTCAAAATCAGACCAAGAACATATAAAACATTTGAGACAGATCTTCCTAAAATGCAGAAAATATGGAATTTCCTTAAATCCCAAGAAATCCCTGTTTGGTTTAGAGGAAGGTAAGCTGTTGGGCCACATCATTTCTAAAGATGGCATTAGAATTGACCCAGATAGGATACAGGCTATCCTACAAATGCCACACCCAAGAAATGTCAAAGAGTTGTAAGGATTCTTGGGAAAAATCAATTTCTTGAGAAGGTTTATCCCAAACTTAGCAGAACTAATCAGATTATTAAATAACATGCTAAAGAAAGATTCAAAAGTCAAATGGACTGTTGAAGCCAATCAGGCCTTTGAAGGTATAAAACTGGCCCTTACCCAAACCCCAGTCTTGACCAATCCTCAATTTGACAGGGACTTTATCATTTTCTCTTTTGCCTCCCAGCATACTATTGCTGCTGTTTTATTGCAAAAAGATGACCAAGGAAATGAGAAGCCAATTGCTTTCTTTAGCAAAGCCCTTAGAGATGCACCTTTAAAGTATCAAATCATGGAAAAGCAGGCTTATGCTTTGGTCAAAGCCATTAAAGATTTTAGGATTTATATCCTTTATTCCCATGTTATAGCATATGTGCCAAGTCCTATTGTCAAAGACATTCTCACCCAAGAAAATTTAGAGGGCAGAAGAGGAAAGTGGATTGCCAACATCTTGGAATTTGACATTGAGATAAAACCTACAAAACTAATAAAAGGGCAAGGCTTGGCCAAATTAATGACAGAAGCAAATTTCCAAGCCTTAGACATTAATCAGCTGGACAGTGAACCAGAGCTGGCGACTCCAAAGATCAATGTAGCCTTTGAACAATCCCCTTGGTACTCTGATATATGTTATGTATTGCAAAACCTGTGTGCTCCCCCAGGATTGTCCAGAACTAAATGTAGGTTTTTAAAAATGAAAGCTTCTAAATTTTGTGTTATGGATGGAAATTTATTATGGAAAAACCATGAAGGAATATTGCTAAACTGCCTAATTGAGAATGAAACTGACAAAATCATAAAGGAATTTCATGCAGGTGATTGTGGTGGACACTTGTACTGGAAGTCCACTGTGGATAAAATACTAAGGGCGGGGTATTACTGGCCCACCATGTTCTTTGATGTCAAGAAATTCACTACCACATGTCATAAATGTCAAGTGTTTGAGGGAAAGAGACAGTTGCTGCCACTTCCCTTGAGGCCTATTGCAACAGAAAGACCTTTTCAACAATGGGGCTTGGATTTCATTGGGGAAATTCACCCCTCATCCTCAGGCCAACATAGATGGATCTTGACAGCCACAGACTACTTCACCAAGTGGATTGAAGCTGTTCCATGCAGACAAGCAAATGATTCCACTATCATTCAGTTCTTGGAGAACAACATATTGGCTAGATTTGGCTGTCCTGACAAAATAATAACAGACAATGCTGCTGCTTTCAGATCCAAGAAAATGGTGAACTTCTGCCATAAATTTCACATCACCTTGGGCCATTCTACTGCATACTATCCCCAAGGTAATGGCCTTGCTGAGTCATCAAATAAAAGTCTGGTAAACATCATAAAGAAAGTACTAGAAGAGAACAAAAAGAATTGGCATAAGAAGCTTGTGAATGCCCTATGGGCAGATAGACTAACAACCAAAAGATCAATTGGGACCAGCCCATATGAGTTGGTTTATGGATTAGAGGCCAAATTTCCTTCATCACTAGGGGTGCCTGTTATGAAACTTCTTCAAGAAAGCCAAGCTGAACCAAATGATATGCAAAGAAGAATCAATCAAATCATATGTTTACAGCAAACTAGAGACCAAGTTTTCAGCAGAGTTCAAATTCTACAAGAAAAATTAAAGAAGGCCTTTGATAGAAGAACTAAGGCAGAATATTTCAACATTGGTGACAAAGTCCTCAAGTGGGATTCAAGAAAAGAGGATAAGGGAAAACATGGAAAATTTGACTCCCTTTGGAGAGGACCATTTGCTGTCCAAGCAGTACAAGGAAACAACACTTATTTCCTTAAGAGTCTCAATGAAACTGATTTGGATGAAGGTCCTGTGAATGGCAGGATGCTGAAGCACTATTTTGAATATCACCCATAAAGTGCACCCTCAGTTTTCTTGTACATATCCAGATGTATATATTATTTTCTGTCAACATGTAGAAATGCAATTTCTCAAAGTTTTCCTAAACTACCAGCGAAAGGTGAATACAATCAGAAGTCCACCAAGAAGAGAAGCACACAATTTTGGCATTTTTTAAAAGCATCAAACTTCAAGGTTGGCAAGAGCAGTCAAGGAGCAAGGCAATCTGACCTGCTGTTCTTGGTCTTTCAAATGAAACACCACCCCCATGTGGAGCCACTGTTAGCTACCTATACCAATAGGTTTCATATTTCATGATTGGCTAGGAAAAGGTCCAAATATGCTCTGCTTTGATGATTCAAAGACCACATATTTCCAAGAGAATCCAATCTGTGTTTATAGCTTGGTATGGACTAAAATTTTGATGGATGGTCCAACAGTCTAATCTGGATCATGTCATGTTTTAAATTTTCAGTTGTAGAATAGAGAAAGGAGTCTGTCCAAACTGTTTAATCTTGGCAGACAAGTAGTTTAGGTAGAGAAAAAAGGCTCCCAACAGCTTAATCTGGGACCTTGGAAGAAATAAGGGTAGAAGTAGATAGAAAAACAAAAGAAAAAGCCAAAAGAAAAGAAAAGGCAAGTAAGGGTCTGCAAGTCCAAGTGCACCCTCCAAGAAGAAATAAAAAATGCTAGGCAATAGATGGGTAGGCAGTTGGGGTTGCAGAAAGGTCATTTATTATAAGTTGCATGTGTGCTAACTTTGTTTACCAAAGCAAAAACAATGAATTGAGAAGGTGTCATTCTTCATCAAGTTGCAGCAAGCAAGAAGCATGTCTAACCTCCCTTCTTCCCCTTTCCATTTCATTACTAACACTCCCTCATCAGCTGAGATTCATGGAAGAGATTATGGTTTCATGGTGGTTCTTAATCTTTTTAGAAGCCACATTTCTTGTCTAAAATTCTTTTCATTTTGATCTACTCCCTAAACTAAGTAAGTTTCAAATAAACTTAGTGACTTCCCCCTCATTCACATTTCCCCCCATATTAACTCTAACTCTACTATGTAAATCCCCTATGTTACCTTTCCCCTAATATTATTAACACCATGGTGTATAAACCCCAAATTTTGTATAAATATCCCTCCCCTTGGCATTATAGCCAATAAATCCTCTGTCAGGGATCAAATTGGCATCTGGTCACTTTGATGAACCTAAGCCTCACCCTTCTCCCTTCTTTGAAGTCATTCCACCCATTAAGCCTTTGATTGTAAAGAAAAACCTTGTAAAAACCCCTCCTACCCATAACCCCTTTGAAATTATGAAAAAACCCAAAAACCCACCTTTTACCGCTTTTCCAAAGGTTCGGCGCATATATTTGATTTTCCAAAATACATTGAAAACCTTACAAAAACCCATATCCTAATGTTTTCCGCCGGGCGCAGCTTTCAAAAACAAATAATAAATTAAACCCGCCCCCCTCCGTATTGTTCGATCACATCGCCCTTCCGTCAACCGTCGGATCGGACCCATGTGATCCGACGGCTCTCATTAATATCGGAGCGACCCCCACGCCTGACAGTTAGCGCCCGAGAAAATGATGAAGGGTTACGTCAGTCCTCGGCCACGCGTCACCCTCTCGAGTCTCTCAGAGCGGCCTCTGACAAAACCGGGGCCGTATCGTAAGCGGTCCGAGAAAAACTGTAACCACTATTGCAATTACCGCCCGGTTTGCTGGTCCCACGTCATGCCCATGTCAGAGCCACGTCGCCGCCACCCCACCATCGCATCAGTACTTTTGTCCGCCCCTGTGCCAGCGTGTCTGCCACCGCATCATCCCCGTGGACCAATAGCAGCTCGCCACCTCACCCGATGATGTCATGCTGACGTCATCCGAGCTTGACCCCACCCTATGATGTCATGCTGACGTCATCCGAGAAAAGGCGCCAAATTGCCAAAAGGTCCATATTTTGGCCAAAAATCACGTTTTGCATACTTTTTCGCTCATTCACTATTGTTTCCGCTGCATGGTCTTTTACGTCCAAAACTGTGCCACCCCGCTGGAATCGACCTGGAGACCTCCAGAGCACCAATTCTGCCCACATTTACGACCACTGCTCGCTGTTTGCCAGGTATTTCTCATCATTTATCCTCCATACGCCTAAATTGTCTGTAAATTACTCAGAAGACTCAAAGGACACTAAAACTCATCATTTTACCGGCAAATTCCCTCTGCAAAGCCTCTATTTCCAACTGCAAGCTCGAAAACCACCAGCTGAGCCTTGATTTCCCGAGTTCTTATCAAAAACTGTAAACTGCTCGTGCAATCGTGAGACTGTTGGTCAGTCCATTAAAAACCTGCCACAAAAGACAGAGTGAGACCAGACATTGGTCTTATTCGTAATTCAAACAGTATTTCAATTACTGTATGCTCATTTCACCCTCTGGTCCCTGAAATTCACACTTTCATTGCAAGTAATCACCTCTGTGTTGTTCTGTTTACTTCAACCAGTTCACCTGCAAGTCAGAAGCTTAATAGGCCATGGAAACTCCAATTGCACTGAACATCAAGCCTCTCAATACCCCTCATAGGGAGTTAGAATGGAAAGCTCTGGGAGATATGGATTATCAAATGTTGGATTGGTTTCCATTAGGCTCTAAATACAATATTCAGTTGCTAAATGAGTTGAAAGCCCAACACCTTAGTGGAGCTGATATCCTAGGGATTTGGGACTCAAACTTGCCCATCTACAACCTCCCCCAGGTAAATCCTATGCCAGAATTGGTCCACAGATGCCAGGAGTGCTATGATCCATGCCAAAGAGCTGTCCTCAGCCCCACAGGCTCAATTCTGTTCCATATCACCCCAGAGAGCATAAATGAGATGCTGCATTTCCACACTGCAAAACCATTGACCCCCCTCTACATGTAGAACTTGATAAAGAAGGGGACTAAGTTGTCAAATGACCAGATCATCAAAATCAACCAGCTGTTTGTACAACCAGGCTCTGAAGTCATCAGAACTCCTCCTATTGGATATGCATACTTAAATGAATTGGGCAGAATGCTAGTGGATTTGATCAGCTATGTCCTAGGGTTCAGGGGAGTGGAGGATGTGGATGATATTATAATGGCAATGCTGTCTATATTCTCTCCTGGAAAGCCTCCAGCTGTACATTATGACTATGCCACATATATTGCAGATAGGATCCATGACCAGCTAATGAATCTGCAAAGGGAGAGATTGTTCAGATACACTTCCTACATTTACCATCTATTCTTGTTTTATCAACTAGGCAGCTTCCTCATTCCCCTGAAACAAGTTAATGCCCATGGGAACCCAAGGTCAGTTGTGTTTTGGACCTCTGTTTTTCATTGCACCTCTGTATCACCATACACATACTGTGAGTTCATAGACTTATTCATTCATCCAGCTATGACATTATTGTATGGTGTTTCTCCTCCAAGGTTAACTGATGACATGAGGAGAATTCTACATCTAAACAAAACCTACAGCATTGGTAATTGGTACTTTTACCAAGACCACACAGTCATCAGAGTATATGGCTGTGAGTTGAAGCCTTACAGGCTGCCAAGGTATGTCCCTATGAGACTTTTTGCCCTAGAATATTTCAGGCAATTTGGGAATGCCGACTACCTCCACTTCCAAAGTAAGAACAAGAAAGCGCAGTTGAAGGTAAGGATCCAGCTGGGCCCTTTCCTATATAACAAAAAAGAGGAGGGATGGAAAGAGGCAAATAGTATCCTAGAGGCCCTCAAACTGCAAACTAGTTTTGAGTGGATACCCTATGACCCCAATCATTTTGTTTCCCTTAGGAGGATAAGATAAAAATTGGGTACCTATTCACATATGAGGCTGCCTGAGATTGAGCAGTATGCCAATGCATTGAGCTGGGAAGAGGGCATCCTAGAAGAGGAAATTACTAGTGAAGAGCTGCTAGAAAGAGAGGCTAGAAATATTAAAAAAGAAGCTGACTTAGAAACTTGTGGACAGGTCCCCCTCTCATATAAAAGACAACTTGGAGCAGCTGCCTCATCCTCAACAAAACATCAGCAAGCTGCCGTTAATACTCCACAGACATCCAGCAAAGGCAAAGAAAAGCAGGTGGAACAACCACCTCCTATGACAGAAGAGCAAATGGAAACCCTAGTGCAGCAACAAGAAGAGATGGAGTAGCAAGGAGAAGGGCAGCAGCTAGAAGAACAGCAACAACAGAAAGGACAAAGGCAGGAACAGCCTGTCCAGCAAGAGCAAACAGTGGAAGCCCCTAAATCCACTGAACAAACTGTGCCTCCAAGGCAAGAAACTTCAGCTGAGGCATCAATCCTCCAAACTCCACAAAAGGAGGATACAAGCAGGAAAAGGGACAGAGAGACTCCCCTTACAACATCAACAACTCATGGGGAGAAAAGACAGTGAATTAATCCCTTCTCAGAAGAAGAAATGCCAATAGGACAGTCTTTTGGTATGGTCCCACCCAGCAGGGAAGCATCAGCAAGTTCCTTTCAACAGGAACAGGATAGAGCAATGGGAGGAGAAGTGAGTTCCTCAAATCAGCAAAGAGAAGTTGGACCCAGCATCAAACAACAGTTCATCGACATTAAGAGGAGAAATGAGCCCATCAAGATACAGTTATATAACCATCTGTTAAACATGGCTCCCACCAATCAACAAAGACTCATGTCTGCATATGATGTGCAGGAAGGCAAAATGATCATGAGTCATTTTATGCCAACAGCAGTGCAGCCCCAATCTGCCTCTGACTACTTGAGGACTAACCTGGAAGTCCTAGCCAAGGATATCCACCCAATGGACAAGATAGAACTGCATAAGCAAATGGGTGAGATGGTCTATGCTTCCTTGGCAGACCAAACATTGGATAACTACAGGCTACAAAATAGCCTTAACAATACAGCCTCTCAGCTAGAATTGGAGAGAGCATCATCACAGGCTAAGGACAACAGAATTAGGTCCTTAGAAGATATAATTGTTGAAATTGGGCATGATCCCAAAGATATCAAGGGCATACAAGAGATATTAAAACTGAGGGATGCAGACATGGCAGCCTTGAGGAGAAAGATCAAACTCCCAGCCACAATTCACCCTCAAACAGATGATGTCGCCCAACAAAGACATGATCAAGAGGCCACAACCTTGTTGATATCTCTGTACAAGCAGCTAATCCAAACTCAGGAAAAGCTGGGAGAATCGGAGGCTGCAAAAGCAGCACTGCAGGCAGCCTTGAAACAAAGAGAAGAAGGGCAAACCTCCAAGCCTCCTCCTGAAGTAATCAACCTTGAGGAAACTGCTCCAACTACTGCCCCTCCTCCTCAGCAAACAGAACCTACAGCACCAACTACATCGACAGCTGCACCAACAACAGAGCAGACTCATAGTCTGGATATGCAGAAACTTCAAAATGAAATTCAAGTCCTGGAAGCTCAAATGTTAGAGCTTAATCAAGCCAAAGAATCTTTGGCTAAAGTAAATGAAAGATATGACAAGAGCAAACAGAATGTGGCTGAGAAGGAAAGAGATATAAAAGCTCTCAAAAAGAGAATAACTGAGCTTGAGAAAGAGCTCACACTAGATAAGGTGACAACAGAGCTCAAAACAGTCCTGTGGGCCAATATTGGCCAGTCAATTACTGATCAGTGGCAGTTCATTGAGACCATAGATGAACAGTCAGTACTCATTACAAAGGCAAATAGGGAAATACACAGAGCAAGAGCAAGCCTTGGCAACATGCCTGATGCTGCCAATAGAATGATCAACATATTGAATAACAGGACAAGCTCACAACTGGCCACCATGGGAATTGCTCACAGGACTGAGACAATCTCAATGGTTAAAAGGGTCCTGACATTAAGAAACCTGGTTGGAACATTGGAAAGGAGAACCCAAGACATGCAGACCGAAATCAACAAGTTCATGGACATGTTTCAGGTATTGCAAAACAGAGGCCTCCCCAGCCTACTAAGCAGTGTGGGAAGACTGCTTACCCATGAAAACTATGCTAAAAGGGTCAATGCCTTTGCTGCAAGTCAAATTGCAGGACAGCCCAGCACTTCAGCAGAATCAGGGCCAGCATCAGGGCAGACTCTATATAATAGGGTGGAAAACCTGTTTTTCATTATGAACGAGATCAATCATCTGTTCGATGTGCCTCCAAATTTCTATAAATATACAGAAGCAGATGAAACCATAGAGGCAATTGTCAAGCACCAATTGCCCACACAGGAAGTCTGGAATAAATTGACACAGATAATATTATCAAGCCAAAACCTGTAATGTTATGTTTTGTCCAATTTATAAATGATCATACACAGGGAAAATTTTGGTAGATAAGCATACAAAGGAAAGATGAAAGGCTGAGCCAACTCAGTAGGGCTATTCGGTCACCACAGCAGCAAGCACAGTCACAGGTGGCAGGGCCGAGAAAATACAGCGCAGCAAACGTAAAGGCACATTTTCCAGCATTAAAGCAAAGCGTTCCAACCGACTCAGTGACCTCCAAAGGTCAAAATATCCTCTGACAGACTTAAAGAGCAGTTATGTTGCATTCAAAGCTGCAATAACTTCTTTTCTACTTTTCTGTACGAAGTAATGAAGATATTTCTCTCTCAGATGACTCAATGCCTGAGATATTTTGTATAATCATTTCTATAAAGTCCCCTTCGCATGAGTTTGCAAGGGTTGTTGTTGATTTCATTTCTATACTTCTGTTGCTGTATAACTCTCAGAGAAATAATACAAAAGGTGGATGGAATTTCCAAAGCTCTGTGTTCCTTGATGCACTGTGGTGGTTGGCTGATTGTTACTGGATTCCTGCATGTTTCATAGCACAATAAGTCTTCTTTTAACCTCTGTGTTATATGTTTTCTAGTCTTTCATGTTCTTTCATGTTTCTGTGTTTTACACTTAATGGCAAAGTAAAAGAATAGTTCCAGGATTTAATCGCAGATTACCCTGGACTCAATCTAAGCTGTTATAAATGTTTTCTTCCAGATAGAGTAAATAAGGTGTAATTTTTAATTGCTACACTTTCAAGCTATATCTCTCACTGTGATAAATATTTTCAAGAATTCAAGTTTGCTCCTGAGGCATCTATCTCTTCCCCACACCCCAGCTTTAGTGGAAAATTCTTAAATGCTTTTCACTGGTTGTTTACATGTCACCATCATAATCTAACTTTGTTATATGAAATATTCAATTGGCCCTGTAATTTCAGTAAATCACCTCAAGGTTTCTAAACACTTATAGCCACAGACTCCATTGCCCAATGAAATAAACTCATCTGCAGATTGCACACTTCAAGTACAGAAAGATATCCCTCAACCAAAGCATAAAACTAAACACCCTCATTTCATAGCTAGCCTAAAATCATTCCAAAACAGAGACAAATTATAAAGAGAGAGCCCTCTCTGATTACAGTGTGGCTAGGCACTGTAATCCAAAGATTGGTTAGTGGTTACCCCGACCGTATTCCCTTGGGAGTCATAGGGAACAACCTGGGTGTTAACAGGACCACACAACCATAATCGATATTTTCCATGTAGTTCCAACCCTAAAGCTAATGGTCAGCAAAGGACCTCCCATGGGACTAGGTTACAAGGGTAACCACGAAATTGGGTAGTGGAAACAAGAATATGGACCTAACCCACTCTTTCTGCCGAACCCCCCCACAAATCCATGCCCAAAAGTGCCCATGACAAGTAAGGAAAATTACTCAATTATACTAATGAGAAGCCATACCTTTAGGGTCGGCAGGCTCACCTTCAAACATACAATCAATGCAAGTGGGTGTGGGACCACATGGCTGGGTTAGGTGGCTGAGACAATGGCGCATTGAGCTATTTGGTGGTTGCAAGGGGTTGTTGTATGCTAAATGAGGGACACGTAGGAGGAATTGTTTCTCCTATATACATTACCCATAGGTGGTGGGTAAGCTCTGGCTCCAACTGGGACATAATATCTCGAGAAAGGGTGCGAAGCTACTCGAATGGGAGGTCATGAGAACACCAACAATCTCTTGGTACTAAAGACCTATTACCTTCACATATAAAAGACCAATCACATGAGGCAACATGTTTTCATGGTGTCTTATGATCACCCATGCTTAGTATTAGGTCGTAAAAATCAATAAAGTAAAATGAAAATTTAATCTAAATGCAACTAATCTATCATGAGAAATATCATATGCTTTTAGTTCTAATGAGAAAATAAGCATGCAATGCACCCTACTCTAGCATGCATATGGTACAATGTCAAGTGCGCTCGGGTTAGTACTCTTTAAGGAGTTTCCCATTCACATGAAGAGGAATGGACTCCCCATAAAGATTCTCTAGATAGTAAGAATTGCCTGCTATATCGACTATCTTGTATGGACCTATGCATAAGTTATCCCATTTCTTATGCATGCCATACTTCTCTCTCCTTTTTTCCCACAAAAGCACAAGGCCATGCTTTCTTTCAGATACATTTATCAAAGGAAAATTTCATTTTATCGTGACTAAGACCAAGTTGTTCAAGGGCTTTGCTTCTATTTTCATCGGCCTTAATAATTTTTCTTTCTAGTCGGGGAAATATTTTAGGCTTTTGAGGGTGGAAAACTGGAGTTGGATAGCTAACTTGGCATCTAAACCATATACTGAAATGGACTAAAACAACTTGATGCTTTCACAGTTGTTCAGTCAACCCATAGAGAATACTTAATCTTTCTATTCCAATGCCTTTTATGCTCCCCGATAGTTCGTTTGATTATCGTTATGATGTTTTTATCACTAGACTCATCTTGGCCGTTTCCTTGAGGATACTAACTAGACGAATGCGACAATACATTATGCCAAATTTATTACACAGGGATGTTAAAACCATGGAGTCAAATTCCTTATCATAATTAGTAGCAATTTTCACAGGGACACCAAACATGATAATCATTTTATCTTCAAGGAAGTCCATAACTTCTTGATCATTTTCCTTTTTAGTTGTATAGCCTCAACCCATTTTGTGAAATAATCAAAAGATGTGAGAATTCATTTGTACCCATGGCTCGAATTTTCTTGGAGCTCACCAATAAAATCCAAACCCCATTGCTGGAAGGGTGCATCTGCAACAACATTTTGTAAATGCATGGCAATTAGTTGTTTTCTTCCAGTAAGTAATTGGTATGGTTGGCATCTTTTTACAAAGTTAAATGTGTTAGTGAAGATGGTGGTCCAATAGTAACCAACCCTCAAGATCTTGTGAGTAGTGGTTCAGGCGACATAATGTCCCCCACAAAATCTAGCGTGGAATTCTCTCACCAATTTTTTGGATTCTTCCTTACTAACACACTGAATCATTACTCCGTCAGGAGTCATCCAACTTAGGTCATATTAGGTCAAGGAAAACGTAGGTGAATTTAATCTCAAGGCTCTTCTTCTGTGATCAATTAAGTGAGGAGGGGCTGATAGGTTGTGAAAATAATAGATAATGTCCTTATACCAATCATCCTCTTCAAGTTCGATGGAAGTGTCACATACTTGCTCTTGTTCTCCTTCGTTAATGGCTTCATTATTTCTTTTAGTTAGCATTTCATCCAAGTCTTGACCTTTGATGATTTTCTTGGGACGGGTATCAAGGTCATACTCCTAGATTTTGGACATCCACTCCCCCCTGTACCCTAGGAAATTAGTTTGTGAAAACACATCTCTCACATTAGGGTAAGGGACATCGACATATATATTGTTGTATCCCACATATTCTCTAAAGTACTTGAGAGACTTGATAAGGGCATAAGCTTGTTTTTGTTGGGTCCCTATAATACTAGTGATTACCCCATTACTATTGTAGTTATACCCCTTATTTATATTGTTGTGCCCCTATTACCCCCATATTGTTATTTCTGTGCCCCATAGAATCCCTCTATTGTTATTTTTGTGGCTTTATATTATTATTGTTAGGTCGGCTGGATTATATTGTGACTCCTTAGACTCCTATATATAGAAAGGAGGTTTTGTCATTTGTATCATCCAAAAATTGTTCATTTATGTAATGTAAAGGAGGTTTCCCCCTCGAAGAGGCTGAATTCTAAGGCGTTGATCTTTCTTTTCTATCTTTTCTTGAGCTGGTTTCATAACATTTGGTATCAGAGCTTTGGATTCTAGGGTTTCGCTGCTCCAAACAGGTCATCGTGGAATTTTTGCTATAACTTTTTTTCTGTGACGTTTCAGAAGTCGCAAAAAAAACCCATTTGAGAAGAAATCACGCTGAACCTTGGGTCCAAATTTCAGAGCTTTTCGCGTGATATTTGCGGAGATATGATCTGAGGAAGTTGGTCTTTTTGCAGACTCCTGAATTACATTCAAAACAGGTGACCTGGGGAAAATCGTCATAACTTTCTCTCTGGGGATCGGATTGAAATTTTGTAAGAAGGTACAGAAAGAGGACGGACTGTAGTTTCTTGTGGGTGTTTTTCAGATCCAAAAGTCGAAACAGTGACTTGCGGCACGTCGTACAAGTTAGCTCTACTGAACTAGTCTATAATCAAGTCACTGTGGGAGATTTCGCATAACTCTTCCTTGGAGAATCCAATTTGGGTCAGACTTGTGGAATTGGAAAGAGGACACAGAGACAGGTCACAAGTTTAGAACTAGATGATTGGAAAGTACAGAGATACATCAGAGGCAATATCAAGCTCCTACAAAGTGAAAAAAGGTGTGTAGATTTTTTTTAAATTTTTGCTTAAGCTTGGTTTGAAAATTTATTTTGAAGGAATTCAAAGGGCATAGTAGAGCATTATTATCGGTAACTGATGCCCCGAGGAAAGAAAATGCAAACACCTAGTAAGGAACCTGAAAGCTCTAGCATGACTCATGAAGAAGAGGAAGAAATGCTACATGATATATCAAAATTACAAGAACAAGTGCAACAAATGTCACGCTCACAAAAGTTAACAGATGCTAAGATAAATGGCGTGGAAGCTAAGATAAATGGCATGGAAGCTAAGATGGACAATTTGAAGATAGATTTGAACAAAAATTTGAAGACATGCATGGCAGATTTGAAGACAGATTTGACTAATTTTCTACAAGAAATACTTACTAATGGTGAAAAGGTAGTAAAGGAAACTCATGATGAGAACAAAAGAAATGTTAATCATGATTCCATAGATCTAATGTTGGATCGAAGAATCACCACATTCCAAAAATCGATATGAGGAAGTTTGATGGCAAGGATCCCGCCACATGGATATTACAGATGGAGCAATTCTTCGATCTCAATAATGTGCAAAACACACAAAAGGTACGTATGGCAACTTTATATTTGGAACCAAATCAGTTTGTATGGTATCAATGGCTTTGTTCTCGTAAACAATTTATCACTTGGGCAATTTTTACGGAAGAATTGATAGCACATTATGAGGATACAAAAAGCAACACTTTTTTTAGCCAATTGATAAGTCTCAAACAAAAGGGTTCAATAATGGAGCACATTGAGGAGTTCCAAAAATTGAACATAAGGGTAAAAGATATTCCAGAGGAGCATAGGATTGATGTGTTCATAGGGTCTTTAAAGGATAATATCCAACATGATGTGCGCCTTTGGGAACCTGATTCATTAGAGAAGGCATTCAGGTTAGCAAGAAAAATGGAAAGCAAAATTATGGCAACTAGGAAGCATACCATTCACAACTATAAAGACGGAAGTGTTGTTGCCCATAGTCTTCCACAACCTACAAGGTTGACACCACAACAATTGGAAGAAAAAAGAGCAAAAGGGCTTTGTTACAATTGTGATAGCAAATACACAAAAGGTCATAAGTGTGCTGAGAAGAAATTATTCTACATAGATTGTGAAAAAGAAAAGGAGCAAGAAAGGTCAAAAGAAGAGGATATATTCCAGGAACAAAGCCTAGATGAAGAACAAATAAGTCCGACCATATCTTGTAATGCATTGGCGGGAATTACCACTCCTCAAACCATCAAGATAGAAGGACAAATCAAGAAGAAAAAGGTAATAGTGTTGATTGATTCAGGAAGCACCCACAATTTTATTCATTGTAGGGTAGCAAAAGAATTGAATTGCTTCCTATATCCAGCACCAGAGTGTCAAGTGATGATTGCAAATGGAGGAACAATAAATTGTTCTGGAAAGTGCCATAATATCAAGCTATCCATGGGAGAATATGTATTGACTAGCCCAATGCTTTCCATTCCAATGGGAGGTGCTGATGTTGTACTAGGAGTCCAATGGCTACAATCCTTGGGTACAATAGCTTTTAATTTTCAAGAACTTTTCATGAAATTTTCTGTGGAAGGAAAGGAAGTTGAATTAAGGGGTATTGCAGGGAAACCAGGAAAGATAATCAGCTCTAATGGCATGACAAAGCTTCTAAAAAAGGAGCAAAGAGGTGTAATTGCACAATTATGTTCGCTAGATGTTTCCACATTGGAATCATCTATTTCTCCAGATCTCCAAAAAGTCCTGGACAATCATTCCAAGGTATTTGAGACTCCCAAAGGTCTCCCACCTATGCGTGATCATGATCATGCTATTCATCTGATTCCAGGAAGTGTTCCTCCAAACATCAGGCCGTACAGATATCCCTATGTCCAAAAAAGTGAAATTGAACGTATGGTTGCAGAAATGCTAGAGGCTGGTATAATTCAACCGAGTCAAAGTTCTTTCTCAGCTCCAGTAGTATTGGTGCACAAGAAGGATGGATCATGGCGCATGTGTCCAGATTATAGGGAGCTCAACAAGCTCACTATTAAAGATAAGTTCCCCATTCCTGTCATTGATGAATTACTGGATGAATTGCATGGATCAATTTACTTCACCAAGTTGGATCTTCGTTCGGGATATCATCAAATCAGAATGAAGATTGAAGACATTCCGAAAACGGCATTTAGAACTCATGAGGGTCATTATGAATTTTTGGTCATGCCTTTTGGCCTTACCAATGCACCTTCAACATTTCAAGGTTTGATGAATTCAATTTTCAAACCATTCCTTAGAAAATTTGTGTTAGTATTTTTTGATGATATACTAATCTACAGCAAGTCTTGGAAGGATCATGTTGAACATGTTGACAAGGTGCTACAACTATTGGAGGAGAAACAATTATATGCAAAAAGATCCAAATGTTTCTTTGGAGTCCAGGAGGTGGAATATTTGGGTCATATTGTATCTCATGAAGGAGTTAAGGTAGACCCTAGCAAAATTAAAGCCATTAAGGAATGGAAAATCCCCACATCCATAAAGCATCTGCGAGGATTTCTTGGGTTGACAGGGTATTATCGCAAGTTTGTTAAGAATTATGGGAGAATAGCAGCACCTCTAACAACATTATTGAAGAAAGATTCATTTTCATGGACTCCGGAAGCAACAAAGGCCTTTGAACATCTTAAAGAGGCAATGTGCCAAGCACCGGTCTTAGCTACACCGGACTTCACAAAAACCTTTATTGTGGAATGTGATGCTTCAGGAAATGGAATTGGTGTTGTTCTAATGCAAGATGAAAGACCCATTGCTTTTGAAAGTCGTCCAATCAAGGGAAAGTTTTTAAGCAAAGCTATTTATGAGAAGGAAATGTTGGCAATACTCCATGCACTTAAGAAATGGCGACCCTACCTAATGGGAAGACACTTCAAGGTAAAAACGGATCATGATAGCCTTAAATACTTTTTAGAACAAAGATTATCCTCTGAAGAGCAACAAAAGTGGGTCACAAAGATGTTGGGTTATGACTTTGAAATCATCTACAAAAAAGGGAAGCAAAATGTGGTGGCAGATGCACTCTCAAGAAAGGATGAGGATGTGGAAGCATTGTTGTGTGCCATTTCTATTATCCAACCAGATTGGATAAACGAAGCAAAGGAGGAATGGAAGAATGACGAAGAAGTGTGGGCACTTATTCGAAAGCTACAACAAGATTCCAGTACTTCTGATACATTTAGCTGGCAAAATGATTCGTTATGGTACAAAGATCGCTTATACCTCTGTAAGAATTCCCAGCTAAAACAAAAGATTCTTATGGAATTGCACACTTCTCCCTTAGGAGGGCACTCAGGATTTTTAAAAACTTACCACAGGGTTAAGAAGGAATTTTTTTGGGATGGCCTTAAATCAGATATTCAAAAGTTTGTGGCGGAATGTTTGGTTTGCCAACAAAATAAAGTTGAAACAATTAAGACACCGGGTCTATTACAACCTTTATCCATTCCAAGCCAACGTTGGGAGGAGGTTTCAATGGATTTTATCACAGGTTTACCCAAGTCTGAGGGAAAGAGTGTCATCATGGTGGTAGTTGACAGACTTACCAAGTATGCACACTTTTGTGCATTATCACATCCATTTAAAGCCAGTACAGTTTCTACTGCATTTATGGAAACAGTTCAAAAGCTACATGGAAACCCAAAGATTATTGTAAGTGACAGAGATCCCATTTTCACTGGAAATTTTTGGACAGAATTATTTTCTTGTCTTGGTACTCAGTTAGCTCATAGCTCATCTTATCATCCTCAATCTGATGGGCAAACTGAGATAGTAAACAAATGTTTGGAAGGATATCTTCGTTGCTTTGTATCTGATAAACAGACACAATGGGTCAAATGGTTGCCTCTGGCTGAATGGTGGTATAACACTTCCTTCCATACAGCAACAAAAATGACCCCATTTATGGCACTTTATGGGTATCAACCACCATCCATCACATCATATTTAAGAGAAAATTCTAAGGTTCAGGCAGTGGAACATCACATCGAACATCAACAACAAGTCCTCCAACTCTTAAAGGATAACCTCGTGTTGGCACAAAATAGAATGAAACAACAGGCAGATCAACATCGCAGTGAAAGAAGTTTTGATGTAGGTGATTGGGTATTCCTACGGCTACAACCATATAAGCAAATGTCCCTAAAGCAAGCTAAGAAGGATAATAAATTATCACCAAAGTATTATGGTCCGTACAAGGTGTTGGAAAAGATTGGTACTATGGCATACAAATTGGAGCTTCCTGCAGCTTCTCGATTGCACCCAGTTTTCCATGTTTCATGTTTAAAGAAGGTTATAGGCGACAAGCTCCCAGTTCAAACAATATTGCCAGAACTTGACGAGGAAGGAAAAATTATATTGGAACCGGAAGCAGTCACAGAAACAAGAACTCGACAGCTACGAAATCGATCAATTTCAGAGTATCTTATCAAGTGGAAGAACTTATCCGCTGAAGATTCCACATGGGAGGATGAGAATTTTATGCAGAAGTATCCAGAACTGCTCAAGCGTTGAGGACAACACTTTTTTGAAGGAGAGGGGCATGTTGGGTCCCTATAATACTAGTGATTACCCCATTACTATTGTAGTTATACCCCTTATTTATATTGTTGTGCCCCTATTACCCCCATATTGTTATTTCTGTGCCCCATAGAATCCCTCTATTGTTATTTTTGTGGCTTTATATTATTATTGTTAGGTCGGCTGGATTATATTGTGACTCCTTAGACTCCTATATATAGAAAGGAGGTTTTGTCATTTGTATCATCCAAAAATTGTTCATTTATGTAATGTAAAGGAGGTTGCCCCCTCTAAGAGGCTGAATTCTAAGGCGTTGATCTTTCTTTTTTATCTTTTCTTGAGCTGGTTTCATAACAGTTTTTCAGTGATATTGTATCTTGTATTTGTATCACGGAGTGGTTTACTCATGAAAGCTATGGGCCTTTCTCTCCCTTCATCATCCTTTTGCATAAGTACACCAATAATAATATATCTAGAGGAAAAATAATAGATGATGAAATCCTTGGTATAGTTAGGGTTGGCAAGGACAGGGGTAGAGGTGATTCTTTCTTTGATTTCTTCAAAGGCCCTATTCTTTGTATGGTTCCATATATAAGGGGAAATTTTATTTAGGAGGTCATTCATGGGCCTTACGATCTTGGAGAAATTTGCTATAAATATTCTCACGAAGTTGATATTTTCGAAGAAAGACCTTAGGGCTCCTTGATCCTTTGGGGAAGGGATATCTTTGATTACCTGGATCCTTTCAGGGTTAATGCTAATCCCATAGTTGGAGACTATGTGCCCGATAAATTTACCTTTGTAAACACCAAAGACCAAATTATTAGGGTTGTGGGATATGCTATGTTGTCTACATTTCTCGAATACATTACTCAAGTGTTTACAATGGTATTTTCTTTCCTTGGAAGCTACAATAAAATCATCTTGATAGATTTCCATGATCTCCAAATGAGGTCCTTGAAAATGAAATCCATGGCCCTTTGAAAGGTGGATCCTGCATTGAGTAGACCAAAGGGAATCCTAAGATACATGCATGTTCCCCATGGTGTAGTGAAGACAGTTCTCAAACGATCTTCTCCTTTACAATGATTTGGTTGTACCTAGAAAACCCATCTAAAAATGACATCATTTGTGCCCGAGTTATTCTTTGCAATATATTTTCCATGTTAGGCAACAAGTAATTATCCTTCAAGCACACTTGGTTGAGATCCCTAAAGTCAATGCACATCCTGACATTACTGGTCTTCTTGTCAGTGATCACAAGGTTAGAAATTGAGGATGAGTGTCGTATGGGAGCAATGATTCTAGCATCAACCATCTTTTGGATTTCTCTAACCAAAGGGGCGAGTTTGGGGTTTATTCATCTTAACTTTTTCTTAACAGGATTTTCCCCTTCCTTGAGTGGAATGGTATGTTGAATGATTTCGAGGCTATAGGATTTTAGATCGTCATAAGACCAAGCAAACACATCCTTGAACTACCTTAGAAAACTTTCGAGTTCACTCATTTCTTCTTTAGACAAGCCCTTTCCAATCTTAATTATTTGAGGGGAGGTTTCAGATGCAAGGTTGAGGTCCAATATGTTAGGTGACTCTTTATTATCGGACTTGGTCACGCTACGATCATTCCTATTGAAATTTTTCTCGTTGATTATATCTCTTGTCCTTGTGAGGGGTTCATCATGATTTCGAAGGAAGTTTTTTATGTCTTTTTCGTCTGTGAAAACAGGTCAATGGCCTTCATAATAACGAACAGAAGGTCTATGAATAGTGTCAACCACACATATTCCTAGTTTTAATGTGTCATCGTCAATTATGGAAGAAGTAGATGCTGCCCTGGTAAGGGTACCGGCTAAGCAGTTTAGGTGTTGATCGAAAACTCGGAAGGAAACTTCATTAAATCCCTTTATCATGTGAACGATCCTTTCCATATATGGTATGGGGTTTTGGTGTTTGGTGTTGAAAGTTCCTCTTATTTGTGACACAATCAGGTTAGAATCTCCTATGATTAATAGTTGTTGAATTTTCTTGGCTTGGGCAGCTTCAAGGCCTAACAATAGGGCTTCATATTCTACCATGTTGTTGTGTATGTCAATTGGATTCTCAAAGAAAATATAAAATATTCCTCAGATGGGGAAAGAAGGATAGTACCATCCCTGAATCCTGCCTTCGAACAAGCCCCATCAAAATACATGACCTGAATTCCTTGTTGGGGGGGAAGCTTTAACATGTTCATTCTTGAAAATCCTCCATTCCCCAAGCTTAATGTTTTCTTCTTCTAGGTCTTTGTCAGAGTCTTGGGAGGAAGCGATCGTGGGGCCAAAAAGTTCATGCCTAGGAATGGATGCATAAGACTTTTATCTCCAAGGCAGGTATATAGTGGATTTTTCTTCACTAATGGACACATTTGTATCCTCAATCAGTCGCCTAGACACAATCATCCCCCATGTAGGGTTCATCTTCACTATGACTATGTTTATGGTGAATTTGTTTTTTCAGGATATGTATGAAAAAATGTCTTTTCTCCTTCCACTATACCACATACCTTAAACTCACAATTTAGGACTATCTTATTGGGGCATTCTCTCAAAAGATTTAGCCCAAGTATCTTCATTATACTTAATGACATGATGTGGATTGGACTCCCAGAGTTCAAAATACAATTTCTTAAGGTGTGACCATTTATCCCAAGGGAAATATAAAAGGGGTCATTCATGTTCCAAGCTAGCCTTAGGGGAAGTCTCAAGGTAGCAAGGTTAGGAGGTTTCTTTTTGTAACTTTTCCTTGTTTTCTTGCTAGTCTTAAGAAACTTATTGTTATTACGAAGGGATGATTATTTTTTATTTGTAGGCATTCTAGGGTCATCAATTTTCACCATGTTAATAGAGTTTTTCCTCATGGCTTGATCGAGATCAAAAGTGATGTATTGATCATGGAGGAGGTTAGTAGGGTTCTTGTTTATCACATTGAAGGCCAACTTTCCTATGAGAGCATTAAAGTATGTGGCTAGGGTCACCTCCTTTATGGAGGTGAGCTTTGGGGGAATAGAATGGATAACCATGTTAAATATTTGGTTGAATTCAACAATGGATTCACTATCACCCTTTTTCCTAGACAAGATACCTTTGTATAATTCAACTACATCCTTTTCACCAGACCACCTCTTTTTAAATATGTCAACAAAATCCCCCCAGGAAGAATGGAAGATGAGGGAAAATATAGATAGAATACTCAGGCATCCCCTACTAATGACAAGGCAAAGGAGGTCATAGGAGTGAATTCATTATAAGGTGCACCACGTGTTTGATATTCAAATTTTAAGAGATTATCTTGAGGTCCTCTTTCCCAGTGTATTTGGGCCTATCAAGATATTTAGGAGGAGAAATAAACGTGACTCTAATCATGTTGGAAAGGTTTAAAGGGATGAAAAATTTGTGTTTTTCCTTCCTTTTATATATCCTTTTGTCAAAGAATGGACTGTGGGGTTTTTCATCCTTTCTTTGATGGTATGTCATGGTTTCAGGGCTCTCCATTCTAAGAAGGATTTTGTGGAGTCACTAGAGTAATAATTAGAATGTCATTTATGAATCAATTCTTCAATGGTTCGCCAGGGAGGTGGACCTATTTCCTCCCCAGAAACGACGCCAAAAATGTTACCACTCAAACTAGCAGGGGTCCTAGGAGGGGATCCTAAAGGAAAATTACTAGGTCAAGGGCAACAATGGAGCGATAGCCCATTGCCACCTCAGATAAGGCTCCCTACTCTTTACGAACTTTCATCGATGGTAGGAGACATGAGATAAAAGAGAATCACTATATTAATAGGTCAATAAGAGGACGAGGAGTGATTTCTAAGGCCTATTCACAAGAGGGACTCAATTGCATGGTTTTCTTTCTTAGGAAGCAAGGTGATAGACTCTCCAGGAATGGCTAAGAGAGATTTTGAGGTTAGGTTTTGAGAATATGTCTTATCAAGGAAGCCCCTGGACTCAAAATGCCTTATGAATGCTTGAATTCTAAGTGGTCTTTGTGGAATTGGAGTCAACAAATTGTAGGATCACAAAGGGCCAAGTGGACTCAAATCAGGTCAAGCATATGAAGTTGATCAACCAAGGATGTACTTGAACTAATTATGGAAGATAATAATATCAAAGAAAGAATCTTCCTTTGATGATTTAATTCTATGATCCTAATGAGGTCACTAGCAAATGGGAAACCAAGGGAAAGAATCGATCTTTGAGCTAGGGCTTGGAATATCTCAATATCCCACTGTAAAAATTTTGTGAAACTTGTAGGACATATAGAGGACACACCAATGCAATTATGGGCAAGAAATCAAATTATTTTGATTGCTAAATCGTGAGAAAAGTGATGCCCTAGGTGACCTATGGAGGCTAGGCCTAGAAAAAGAAGGGAAGATGAGATAAATTCTCTTTGAAAATGATAACCTATGGAAGGATCAATGCCTTATCCTTTGGGGAAGATGGAGTAAAGACAAAATTTATGATTTATAGGAACTACACCCAATCAAGGAACCTTCTAGACAACTTCGCATGGAAATTAGGACATGACAACAACTGCTAGAAGAATTTATACTTCAAACTTGCAATAATTGATGCCTTATCAAGGTGTGTTCAATAGAAACAATATCTAGAAACATTCACCTTTTTTCACACGTGATACATGAGATGTTGTAACACTACAAATGATTAAATTTCCACAATTTCACATAAGAAAAGCAATAAATTTCAGACCTAGTATAGCGAAAATCTCTACAACATTCATGTACTAAAGAAAATAACAAGAATATACATGAGAAGAACACTTAAATGTGTAAAAGAGTATATCTAGTCACGAAATTATGCCAATAATGAAGCTCCAAGACAAGAGAGAGATATCCAAACATCAAAATTCATCTAAAATATCCAAAATCCTCCTCCAAAAGGGAATGCAAAATTCTCAAGAAGCTACTAAGACCCAAATCCAAGTGATGATGAAAGAGAGATAATTACTTTATTATTTATAGAATCCTCTAAGGGGTTCAAATGGCATAAATTGGACTAATAATGCACCTAAAATAAAATATTGTGCATAATAACAATAATTTTGGTGAGAAACCTACCAAATAGCTCAATACCATAAGAATAAACCTCTCAAGAGTGCATAATGATCAATATAGTGAGTATCTTGACCTTTGAGGAGGCCTAATGAAGTCCAAGGGGTGCCATGATGAAGAGATAGACTCCAAACATAGTGGACAAGGGGTTGGCCCATTATTTTCCAAGCAAGAACCTTTGGTGCTCCCAATTGGGTGTGGGGGTACAATGAAATTCTCATGGGTGTCCAAGTGGATCGAAGATTCCTATAGATCGTCTGTAAGGAATAGGATGATGATATAAGATCTCTCTACAGCGGGAGACATCCTATGGACCCTGGAACATCTTCCACGTGTATGGTGCAAGTGTGGAGCCGACTGGGCATGGTGAATCAGGTGCATCATCCTCATCCGAAAGGTGGAACATGAGAAATCAATGAACATTGTTGGGGATTCATGAAGTAATATTTTGTATGGTGGATGCCCATGGCTCTCAACTCTCACTCTACAAGTGCTAATGTGGCCCTCTTGAGGGTTAGGATCCCGTATAGGGAGACCAAGCCCCAAATGGAGACCCACCTATAATCCTACATAAGATCTGATGCATCCCCGTTTCCATCCAATACAACAAATCATTAGAATAATCAAGCAAAAGAGCTTACAAGTCATGGAATCAATGGGGCACTTCATGGAGGCATGACCTTCCATAGTGGGATTTTGCATGTACTAGTGTATCTAAGATCAATAAGGGGGTTACTCAAGGACCCTATTAGGTGGTTTCAACCTTTAAAGGGGTGTGACATGTCCATGGTACATCCCTGAAATGGTAGGTGGAAAATGATATAATAAAGGAGTGGAGTGGGAATCATGGGAATCATCCAGGTCACATGTCATGGTACAAGGGTAGCTATAATAAGGGAAACCAACAGCTGGGTATATGAGTGTAGGAGGGAGAAACACAAGGGATTCACTAGGGTAGAAATACCATATCACGTGCATTCATATTGGGATAAATTTATTGAGGAAAAAACTACATAATATATTGGGGATATATAGGGGGTAAAGGGTTTTTGTATTGGTAGGTATAAAAAAATGGAGCTTAAAGTTAATGACAAAATATAAAGGGGTATAAAAAATGTTAATGAAAAAATGGATACCTACAATATATAGTGAAAGCAAGGGTTTTTTAAATTTGGAAGGTGTATTGGGTTTGTATTTGTAGGGGGTTAAAAAATGTTATTTTCCAATATGTAGTCAAATTAAGGGATTGTTTAATATGCCATGAACACACGTGATATGTCAGAGGTTCATTGTGTGAAACCCCTGTGGGGAGAAAATTGTGGTACATGAGTTACCCCAACCCTTTTTTTCCACCCTTTTGCGTATGCCGTTTTCCTTTGATTGATTTTTCTTCATAACTTCTCTGGGATCTAGGTGATAAGAGCATGATGTGTAATATGTGGCAATAGATACCCCCTTAAGGTGGGGCAGTTCATCACCCACTAGGGTTCAGGACAATGATGGGTTCCTTAATGATGGAAGGGGATCATATAGGGCCCATATGAACTGTGGTGATGGCCATGGATAAGGGATATAGCTCATGTCTGGCTTTTCCCCACGTGCTAGATTTGTATGTCCCTACCATCTTCTACATATTGTGGTACATTTTTGGTTGAGAGTGGTCAAATTATGGTTTTTCTTTTCTTTTTAGTTGCATCAACCTCCGAGGCATTGTTCCAAGACCAACCCAAGGTGTGGATAAGGGGAAGGGGAGCTTGACCCTATGTGCGCCCAATGGACATGTGGACCCAAATGGGAAAGAGATTAGTGAGGCTAAAATGAGTGGAAGGGGAATATAGATGGTGTCGGGAAGTGGGACCACACAACCAAAATCGAGATTTCCCACGTAGTGCCAACCCTAAAGCTAATGGTTAGTAAAGGAGTTCCCAAGGGACTAGAATACAAAGGTAACCATGAAATGATGTAGTGGAAACAAGAATACATACCTAATCCACCCTTTCTGCCGAATCTCCCCTCAAATCCATGCCCAAAAGTGCCCATGACAAGTAAGGAAAATTACTCAATTATATTAATGAAAAGCCATACCTTTGGGGTCGAGAGGCCCACCTTCAAATATAAAGTCATAACAAGTGTGTGAGAGACCACATAGTTGGGTGAGGTGGTAGAGACGATGGAACATCGAGCTATCTAGTGGCTACAAGGGGTTGCTGGCTACTGATTGAGGACCATATTGGAGAAATTTTTTCTCCTATATACATTACCAATAGGTGTTGGGTAACAGGTCCTTCCTCGAAAATTTTCTGGTAATTTTCTTTTAAGGAAGGGTTTACAATGAAGAAACCCTTTGAGCATAAGTAGATATCATATTCTGTAGTCTTGCTTGTGTAGATCCATTGGTATAGATCCTCAGTTTTTGGCCAAGAACCATTGAATATACAAATTACGACATCTTTATGAAAATAAGAGAACATGTTATTTAACTGTGAGTTATGGATCTTGATGTGTGGGTGTTTCTCCATATTTTCCACTATGGAAGGCTTGAACAATGTCCTGGACGAGGCTGTGGCCTTAGCATGTTCTACACTCCCTTTGACTACTTCTTTGTAGGAGGTTGAAGGGATAGGTGCTGAACTTCCGCTTAATCTCGATACCAAAAATAGAGTGGAGCCTCTGCATATTTTGTAATCTTTGCGGGTCCTCTTATCTTGTAGGAGTGTCCCTTCTTACTGGTGTTGTATTTTTTTTTTGAAATTCTCCACTAAATCCTTGTCATTGACCCATATTAATATGGATCTTCCAACTAGGGTTTTGATGAATATCTGGTAAGTGATATCCTGCTTTGTGCAAAAAAATTCTTTTGATCTAGACTTGCAATCATATTTGCTTAGATCCAGGGTCCATAAAATGTGAAGTGTTTGGATATGTGCATGCAGGGTTGAAACTGCACTTGGAAGTTTTCTGGGGTTGGAATGGTTCATATAACCCTTCATCCAGCCCCAACGAAGGGGCAATAAGACTTTTTCTAGACAGATCAACCCCGATTAGAAGGCAAAAAGGTGAAAAACTTGAAAACCAAATAATTCGAGCAGTAAAGACCCCAAATGCCGGATAAAAGAGTTGGGGGAAAGAGAAAAGTAAATCTCATCTTTGGTAGGTTCCCTCACCTTATCCATCTCAAGGATAGCATAAAAAAACCCATTAAATTACGACCCATTACCAGTGTTCATGGCTTGGTCTTGAGCACAAAAAGAAGCCAAATTTGAAAGGAGTAAACACCTCTTGCTCATCTAATGCCCACACAAACAAGAAATGAGCTACTGCAGATGTGTAATCATTCACAACAAACAAAATCCTTTGCACGCCTCTGAATTTTCCCATGACCGCATCCATGGTTGAAGGTCGACCATATTCATCACCCTAGGCAAAACCAAATGCAACAACCTCTAATCGTGGTTCCTCTCCAGCTCTAGGATCAATATGGTGTTTTCTTGTGTTTGCACATCCCTGCACTAAGAAAAAACACCAACGTGCTGCTTCATCCATGTGAAATTGCCTCTTAGGCCATTGTTCCCTGTAGGGGAGATAAAATGTGGTCCATGGATATGTAGTAGCATCATCGACTAGGAGAAAACTAGTGGAAGAAACCCTTGCACCACATGCGTTCACCATCATTCCCCTTTCACTTCGACATAAGGTTGTTAACTAAATAACACTATAACTAAAGAACATTATTAAATATTCAATCGAAATATATACATTTAAAATCTAATTATAATAAATAACTTGTACATTTTAGAAGATTTTGTTTAAAATGCAACATTTTTATAGTCATAATTGAAAAATAAGAAAATAAATATTTTTTAACAATTTTTTATATATATTTTAATAGATATCGTGAATGAAATTAACAATATTAATGTTATTTAGAGAAATGAAAGCCGTTAATATAATATAATATGGTAAATAACATATTAAAAGTATTTATCATAAAACAACACTATATAGATACTTATTTTTAATGTAAAATTTCAAAATCAAAACTTTATAAAACAACTCATCACTATTTTGTTAAATTAAACATCATGTTTAAGCATATCTTATAGCTAATAAATAATATCAGATATACTATATCATCATTCTATACACCATCATTTTCAAGAACTTGACTTTCTTCTTGAAGACCATTTTGTTCTTCCATTGGGTTTTGTGTATCTACAAATTTGTCCAAATGATCGTTTACAAACAACTTTGTCAATGGTGGTTATGCTCCTTTGACATTTTTTTACACTTGATTCACTAAATCTCATTTCTTCAAACCAATTTCTTTCATTTTATTTGGAAATGCTCTGACAATATTAGTTATTTTCTTAATAACTTTACATTTTAGTGTACCATTTTCAATGGATATGCAATTTTTCCTTTTTGTAAGCAACATGATAGTGTTGTATCTAATCACCAAATACAAAAAAAGGTAAAAAATAAAGTGAAATAGCATATACAAAAAATAATTAAAAATCATAAGATTGAAATGTGATTTTTTATATTTCTAAAATCTTAAATTTTACAACTAAGAAAAAATTAAAACACAACCTCCTTCATTGGAAAATGTTGGATTGTTTGAATGCTCCACCCAATTCATCAACTATACACCGCCTATTCCTTCTAGTCTTATTGTTCGCCTGACCCATAGTAAGTAAGTAAGTAAGCAAGTTTATCCACGTGGTGACTTCTTATTAAGGTGCCAAAGAAGTACCTTAATAAGCATCAATTGGGAGAACACCCTTTCCATTGTTTACCATCGTACCTATACAATAATTAATTAGTGTTGGGGGGTCTTGATAAATGTTTACATTCTCTCCATTCAAAACTTTTTCTTTATATGTTAACCTTCGAACCATAATATTATATGTCAATAATTGACTATGCTTGTCTTCGTCTTTTTCATTGATAAAAATAAGACATAGCTATCATGTTTTGGTTGGTATCCAAGATGTATATTTTTGATATCGCTCGTATACTTTCGATATCGCTCATAAATGGATTGCTATTAGAGCTATAAATATGAAGCTTGTGCTTGTAACTTAAATAAACAAGAATTTAATTAACTTATAAATAACTAGAATTGGTGTTTAACTTTATCGCTAAATAGTACATTTTAAATGTTTTATCATTAAAATCGCTTCCTTGAATTCACTTTACCTTTGGCGGTTAATAACATTAATCCTACTTGTATGTCTAAATCAAAATCCACAAATATGAAAAATGATGAAAATGTAACATCTACAAATCCCATAACCACTTTATTCAATGATTATTGTATAAGGTTCACTATCATAATCAAATTTTTGGATATTGTAACCACAAGGGATATCTACAATAACTACCCTCCTTTATAAGAACAAGATTTGCAATGTTTTCATAGTTACCTAATATTACTTTATATTGCATGGTTTCGATCCATTCCAAATGTAATGATCAATGTTGTCATCAAGTTGAATATTTTCAAGACATTGGCTTCTTTGCCTTTAAAACTTGGCTCTTTGAATATAGCTTTTGAAGGTCTTCAACACTCCATCTATACTAGCATTTAATATCTTTTATGAAAAATAAATAAATAAATAAATAAATAAATAAATATAAATTAATTAACAAATCAATAAAATGAATATAATAAATCAACATATTTTCTTGAAGGCAACAAAAAAAAATGTTTGTTATAGGGTTGTTGTAAAACTTTAATTTGGATGGTTGCATCAAACATCATCCCAAGTCTCTTAATTCACCATTATAACCTTTTGCTCTTATATTCTGATATGAACCATGTGAATGCATAAATATAACAAATGGTGTTATAATGATATCTATAAAAGAAAACTTATAGCATTAATATGTTAAATTCAATAAATAAATTTTATAAGTCTAATGTTGATAAAGATAACCCAATAGGTTTACTTCTTAAACTCATTAGAAATTTTTTCCATCGATATAATTCATTTGACCTTACACATGAGAATATGGAGTGATTTTTTTCCTTACACTTTGCATTGATATACAAAGCATTATATCCATATCTTTCGACATATTATTGATTTTATGCATGCCTTAGTGATGCTACATCCTAAAGTTTTATATTTTTTTTTTATTGCTTATTACAATATTCTCCAATAAGCTAAAGATTTCATTAATCAAATCCCATGTTTATTTAGTTTTAAATCCCATTTGAAAAAAAACTATCTAGAGTATTGAATGCATCACCTTGCGACATTTTTATTTCACATTTTCCTCATCAATTAGGAAGCCTATTTCTAATAACTTTTTTCCTAGAAACATACATCAACCTTTGATGGGTTCCCATCACATATTTCTTGTAATTCATAATAAATAAATATTACTCTTTGAATGATTTTCATGTAATCACTATCCATGTTATGATCTCATGTCAAAAGTTACTCTATTTTTGTATTTTTTAAACCGACATAGATAATACATTTGAATATTTCAAAAATAGGTTTATGAGGACACTCTTGCATCAGTTGTCATTCAACCTCTATACAATTACCCCCAAATCACATAATATTTATAGTCATACATTTTCATCGATTGAATGCATCCATATTAGGAACCTACATTGGGTGAACAAGACGCAGGGAGTCAACCACATGCTCATATGGATTGCACTTTATTGATGTTTTCAATTTGTAAATATGCAAGTCGTGTGATTTTCTAATTTGATATTTCTCTTGGAATTTTGTGGATATATACAAATGTTTCTATTCAATTGAAACATATGGCCATTTTCAACCAAGTTGTTCCTCCTCGAGCGATCTTTAATGGTATTTGTGCTGATTTGATAACATTAACACCTATAGATTAGCATCTAGCAATATGATTTCCTTACTACATGTAGAATTCTTACTATGATATTCAAATCCAATCGTAACTTTTTCATCATTACCAATAACACAATTTCTCCTTTTATGATTTGAAGGAGTTTCATCTAAGTCAATAATGTATTCATCATAAATAAAAATAGAAATATCTTAATCATAGTTCTTTTGTGTTTTTCTTATTCCTTTTCCTTTTCCTTTTGAGCAAGAGTGATGACATCGTTGGCACCCATATTAACATCATCGTTACTTTGGGTTGCTAAATGTTTCAACATTACCTTTCTAACCATATTAGATTGTCATATTTTCTTTCTTTATATTTTTTATGTCTGCACTCATGTAGTTTTAACTTCTAGTATTATCTATTTACGTTTCCTAGTTGTTTATGCATTGTTAATCTAAAAGGAAATGATTTCATACATAATAATTTATTCTATAGAATAAAGCCTCACCAACATAAGTGAATGTGGCATAAAAAATACTACTAAAAGATATAACATTTTTGTATTAAATAAAATGCAAATAAGAATAAACAAACTTGCATTGTAACAAAGTTGGGGTTCAACCAAGGTTCTTCTCAAAGTCTTAGTGAAGAGTTTTTCTAGCCATGATGAAACACCAGGTACCTTGGTTGCAAGGAATGTCAGGCTTCTGTTTCCAACAACAAACCTAACTTCTGGAGTTGATTCAAATGAAAATAGAACATCTTGCCCATCGAGGATAAAACAACAAACCTAACTTCTGGAGTTGATTCAAATGAAAATAGAACAACTTTCCCATCGAGGATTGGGATAAATCGAAGCTGGTAATATAATGATCTTGACAATCCTAGGCCTGAGAGTTTGATTGATGAAACCACTTTCTAGGACTGATCACATGGGTTTCTTCCATTTGTACTCCATCCAACAAACCCCAATTTAAGAGGGGAATCATAAGTAAATTGCAACAGATTCAACCTTTCTTGTAAAATGACCAATGAGTGGGCATCCCCTCACAAATTGAAGGTTTTAACAAGCCCCAGTGTATAGGTGCTTCCAACTTTGTAACTTGCCCTACTTGGACCTTTCTTCCTGGATTTGTCATAAGAGCCAGGGGTTTTCTATCCTTAAATGCCTGCTTTTGAGGAGCTACATTACGTAGTTTGGGCCTAGTAGAGACCATGATATCTTTCCTCCTATTAGGAAATTTGTGGTCCATCTGTAGTTATATCACACTTTTTCCGGTGTGGGTGGTGAAGTGTTCTGGGCTTTCCTGCTCCTTCTACAACTTCCCTTTGAGTGTCTTCTGACTACAACTTCTCTTGAGGATCAACCAGAGATATTCCTTTGGGAAATTAAATTTTCAAGTCTGTTCTCGCCTCCTCATCTTCTTGAAGTTTCTTTTATTGAGAGTAACTAGGTTTATTTGGAGTAAGTTGCTTTTATCTCTTTTTTTTTTAATTTCATTTTTTTTTTTTATTAATACTTATTTTCCTTTTTTTATATTAATATTAATAATATCAAAATGGTCAATTTTCCCATCGTCTCTTTGATAATTTTATCCTCTCTCTAACCTATAGGAGACAATTAGGAGAGAGTAAATAAGAACTCCAAACTCAAAAAATGGGGGACATTACATGATGTGGTAGGAGTTTTCCAGTGACTTTTACATGGTGATGTTGTATTAATTGTGTCACTAGGAGCAAGTGTTTTACATTGTCCTCTTGTGTTGGAAGTGTGGTGGGGACATACTTGATGACTGGATGAGTTAGCATTTTCTATTATCTATTTCTCTTAATATCATGTTGATGTGTGGTTGGATTATGCATGTTGTGGTAGTGCACTTTACCTTAGTGAGATTTTCTTGGGTGATATGAGTTTATGTTGTAACATTTTCTTGGTACATAGATGGAAGTGTGTTTGATGATGTAGTACCCTTGTTGATGTACTTTTTTTGTATGTTTGAAGTAAATGGTGGGGAGGGAGGGTACTACATACTTCTTAGAACATTAACCTTTAACCTTAGCATGTTATAACATTAAACTTTGTTAGAACATTAACCTTTGTGGAAAGATGTTGAGGTTGACTTAACCATTTAATGGTTAATTCAATCTATTTTATCTAGATTAAGTTAAGTTGCTTGAATGCCATACTTGGTAGTTATCATACTTTAAGGGGTTTATTTGGAGGAGACTTAGGTTTTTACATGGAACACTCCTTTCTTGGTAGTCTGAAATGGAAAGCAATAAATGGAGACTTAGCTTCTTATGTGAAGTCACTAATGGGGTTTATTTGTAGTGAGTAGAGTCATTAAGATTAAGACCAATTGGTTGGTTGAGTTTGTTGTCTCTATAGTTTGCTTCCTTCGACCTGGTGGCTTCATAGCTTAGTGCAAGGGTGGCATATATCCTAAATACCTATGGATTGGTAGAAATGACTCACACAGAGTCAATTTTTTGACTTTCCCTTGGTGGGAAGACACGTCTTTATCTTTGTTATTTTAGAATTTTCTTCTTTATTTTGTGTCATGGTTATGAATTTGTGCATTTTGTGCATGTGAATGTGCCTAACTTTGGTTATAAGCATGGTTTCCTTGAATCTCAATAATCCTCAATGAAGTTTCCTTGCATTTCTGCACATGCATTTGCATATTATTTTGGGTCATTAATTTTTTCCCAAAGAAAACAACCTAATCATCTTATTTATAGAGGGAGTACCTATATATGGATTCTTAGCTTGTACAAGTGTAAAATAGTAACTTTTCATTGGTTCCATATTTTCCAGAGTTTAGTTCATAGTAGATGTCCATTACATGAAGTATTTCATCCATATTTTTGCTAAAAAGGATGTTTATTTAGTGAAAAGAACACCCCCTACACTGAAATAGTCAACAAGAGACCATGGTAATACATGTGTTTGGGAGGGGCTACTTAAATAATTAGCTTAACTTCTATTCATATAATCAAAATAGGACTCTGGTACATGGAAGGGAGAGACCCTCCAGTGTGCTCTTGATCTGTAACTTGGGGGAACTGTCACAACATGAACTGCTAGTTGTTATGCTTCACTGTTAAACTCATATGAGTAAGAGATTAGGATGGAATTTGGAAACAATATCGAATGTAGTTCTTACTTGTGCTTGATGGTAAATATTAATAAATGTGGAGTCACCCGAAATCCAACCTAGAACCACTTGTGAGTGCCCATAGATTTCCAAATCTCTAATGTGATCTACCAAGCAATATCGAGAAGTGTGCACATTGTGATGAGCTATGCTATATTGTTGGTGGGACTTCCAAGTCCATGTTTGAAAGATAATGTCTCACTTGAGGGTGTTAAGAGCCATCCTCTAGTGTTGTTGAGTCTCTGTGTTCCCTTGAGAGGCACCATCAAAATATCCTCTAGAAATTTTAGAATTGTATTTCAAAGGTATGATAGTGCAAGGAAGCCTCATATTTGGTGAGGTGCGCAATAAGTGAATGCTTGTCTTCAACATGTAGAAAATATTGTAGACATTTGGAGGTTTATTTTGGAATACACCATTGTTTTGAGCTAGCCAAATGGATTAGATCACCTCTAGAACCAAAATTTTGTTCTCTTCTATTTTAGTTGTAGTCCATTCATTTAATGCCTCAATGTTGTTTCATTTTACATAGTCTATGAGTGATGGCCCATATCTCATTGGTGATATTACAGTGAATCAAAAGGTGTTTTCATGCTTTCGTGTTATTCCCTTAAAAGTGCATGTGTTAGGACTTGTCCATCCTCTTCTTCTAAGCATGTTTATGTTGGGATTGCACCCTTGATTTGAGATTTGGGGCCCCAACATTGGTTGTAGATAGTGTTCTTGCATATAGAGGGTCTAGACTTGTGCTTGAATACCTTATTTGGTGCAAACGTATCAATAGAGATTCATCAATTGATTTTCCATCATCATATAGATCAATTTATATGTCATTTTATATACATGCACATAATCAATCTTCTGAAAAAATGGTTGATATTTGTGTGCCTTAAACCATTAAATTCCACAAATCATAGTGAAATGTGCTTGAGTGTGGGTTGACTAATTGCATTGTGGGAGAACTAATATGCATCTACAATGTATATCAAAAGAAGAAAGGTGCATAGTAGAATGCATGTGGGGTCATAAGAGAGGCATCATGTCATTATACTAGTGATATAAATATAAAGGGGTATAAAAAATGTTAATGAAAAAATGGATACCTATAATATCTAGTGAAAGTAGGGGTTTTTTAAATTGGGAAGGTGTATTGGGTTTGTATTGGAAGGGGGTTAAATAAAGTGATTTTTAGAGGTATTTTCCAATATGTAGTCAAATTAAGGGTATTGTTTAGTATGTCACGAACGCACGTGCTATGTCAGAGATTCATTGAGTGAAGCCCCCGTGCTTCTAACTCAACTCTAGTAACATCCTTCATGTAACTTATTTTATATATAAATCAATTTTTTATTTTATAAACTTGATATGGTAACATGAATCTTCCTTTTTAAATCATATGACACAAAAAAATATGAAGGAACAACATCAATCAATAAGAATTATGTCACAATTTAACATATACTTACCATTGGTATTTTCCCCTTCTATCTCAGGCATCTAGAACTAGTGATTCCATTCTCAATATATTTCCTATTGATGTTGTTAAAGTAGCTGATATTCTCCTAGGAAGATGACTTTAACTATATTTCTCAACTTCCAATCGCTACATCCATCAAGTCAAATGTCACTATTATCAACAAACTCATTGAATGGTTAACTTTTTGATTGAAAATTTCATTCTACATGGTAATATTTGGTTCTTCATTTTTGCATTAAAAACTATATTTAGATGTCTTCATTGCTCCATGATTTTCCTTCAAGTATTCCTACCAAATAAACATAATACTTCGACTAGGTTGATCAAATCGATCAGGTCAACTAGATAGACTAGTTCTTTGTTAGTCAAAATCAACAATACTCAAAATAACATCTTTTCACTACAATTATAAATAACTATGATATCTTCATAGTTAATATATTATGGACTTTTCAAATTTCAGCATTCAACCATTGACTTATGACATTGTTGAATGCTCATTATGGACTTTTCAAATTTTAGCATTCAACCATATTTGTGACTTTATTTAATCATTCATTAGGATAGTTTACGCATTTACCATTTATACTTACATGTACCTTTGCATTTATATATTTTCTTGATATATTTTATCTAAAGTGTGATGAAATTACATGAGCCTAAGAGGCCTCTCAATAGGGTTAGACTTCCAAATTTGTTGGTTCATCTATGGAACAAGGAGGTGTTGGGGGTAATTGGTAACTGTATGGATGAATTTTTCCAATAATGAAATTGATTATGCATTATAAATATGTGCCTATATTATTCTTTAAAACCATTAGGATTATATTTAAAATCCAAAAAGGGTGAATTATATGTGCCAAGATTATAGAGATCACATATAAAACTATGATATAGTCTAGTATGAAACATGTATCATTGTATTACAATTTGGAGAAGGTTTAAAACATGTAAACATTAAAGGTACAACTTATATAACCTATGAATGGTTTTTAGGGATGAGATGATAGATATGTATCCTATTGAATGATGCATTTCTTGAGATGAGATTTGTATGCCTCAAAGAGAAAATGCATGCTTCAAATTGGCATTATGTGTTTTCTACATGAAAACATGGCATGATATAAAATGCATGACCTAGAGTGAAATATGGAAGCGTTTTGTTAGAATATGCATGATAATTGTTGAAAATGGTTTTTATTGATGTCAAAGGTTATCCAAACATGCCCATTTGGATAACCTAGCTTTGAAGGATTTTTTACTCCAATTGCCTAGCTCAAATGGGAGCACAAGATATATGGTTGGAAATATTATTTTGGGACCTTTCCAATGATATATGGCATGCCTTCTAAATCCTCACAGTTGAGGAGAAATGGATTTTTGAATATTCATTATGCATTCTTCTAGTCAGCCCAACCAGTGGACAAGTTGGGCTAGTTTACACCCCATATGCACTATAAATAGGCATAAGAAGGAGCATTTATAGCCATTGATTAATCAATTTGGAGCTATTTTTAGGATAGAAAAGGAGCATGCATGAGGTTCATACCTCATGAACCAACAAGAAGTGAAGTGAAGCTGAGTTGGAGAAGCTTTCTATGTAAGGGTTTTTGGTATGATTCTTGGGAAGGGTTTATATTCTATTGGACCTATTTGAGGCAAAGTTTCTGTCATGGTGTGAGGTCGAGTTACAGTCCAAGTTATAGGCCAATTCGAAGTCCTAGTTAGAGGCTAAATTATAGACTTGTTTTAGTTGGAGGCCAAGTTTTGTTGGAGATTGAGTTTTAGTCCTTGTGGAGGATGAATTCTAGTCTGAGTTGGGTACAAGTTGTTAGGAGGGAAAACCTTCTTTTGAACAATTTCTAAGACTAAATATTATCCCTTGAATAATAACATAGTTATAATTTGGTGCTTCCTAAGGATTGGTATCCTCGTCTTCATGTTAGGTTGGAGCCTATTATTTTTGTAAGTTGGTGCTTATAGAGGATTGTGTTGAAAATGGAAACAAGAAAATCGTGATTTAATTTTTCCTTGAATTAAATTAGGAGAAAATTGTAATTCCACATCACAAGACAACAAGAATGAGTTAACTAAGTTAATTTCACTTAGTTGGCTTAGTTAATTCGAGTTGATGGCCTAACTTGAGTCATGTAGAGTGGTTCCTAAATTTTAGGATCCTAGGTTGAGTTTAATTTGAGTTGTAATAGTTTAATTCAGTCAAACTGAGTTAATGTTAGTTAAACTGGTTCCAATTGTTGGAGGAACTAGTAGGAGGCCTAGTAGGTTGATGCAACTTCATGTGTTCAACCATTTAACTAACAAATCAAACATAATTGATTCATGCATGCATGGAATTCGAGTTACCCAGTTGAGATTGGAGTTCAAGGGAAGTGTACTATCAGTTGTACAATTTTCCAAGTTGTACAGGTGGTGCATGCAGTCAGAGAAGGACTTATAGGGATTGTGAAATTCAAAATGGGGATTTCCCCAATTAATATGGGAGATAATTCCTTGAGAAAGAACACAAGGAAATAGGAGCTTGGTAGGCAACATTATTGGCTAAGTATTGGTCAGAGTCAGCTTGTGAGGTAGTGAGATAGATTGTACTAGTGCAGAGGTTGCTCAGGCTCTAGAAAGCATGGTAAATATTCTCTATTTTCTGATCTAATACAATTAGCAGTTTGAATCTACAAGGAATGTCTACATGGTATCAAAGCTTAAATCACAATAGAAGAGAAGAATACAAGTTTGTCTTTGTAGGTGAAATCGAATTTGCAACATCATTCTTCAAAGCCAATAGGATGTCATTATATTGATTCAGACTTGAATATGCCCTTGAGGGTAATTTGAATTATATTTCTTGGAAGGACAGGATGGAGGTAGTTTTGGAAGACAACAGGCTGAAGGAATTCATAGACAATGATATTCGTATGTCTTCAACAACCGATGCTCAAGATCTAGTAGAGTGGAAGAAATGTGTGGCAAAGGCGAGGAGGATCATACTAGAAGGAGATCGATATCATGTTGTCTCTAATATCCACAGGAAGAATATACCATATGTATTGTGGTAAGCCTTGATAGACTTGTTTTAGAACAACAGTGACCACATGAAGCTGGCACTGAAGGACAAGCTTTGAAAGATCAAAATGGAGAAGGGTGACATAATACCACAGTACTTGAGAAAGTTCACCCAATGTCACGATGAGCTTGGGAGCATTGGTATTATAGTTATTGAATATGATCTGGTCAATCTAACACTTTTAGGACTTCCTAAGAGCTGGCACAACTACCAGGATTCAGTACATGGGAGGGAGCATCTACCAAAGTGGGAGTGGTTATGGTCTGACTTGGTACAAGAAGAGATAAGGTGGAACACCAGATATGGGACCTCATCCAAAGAAGTGGAAGAAGACTTTCCATTAGTCAGCAAAGGAAATGATTCCAAGGGAAAGAAGTCCCAAGGTGAGGAAGGAAAGAAGAAAGATTTGCCCAACATCAAGTGCTTTCATTGTCATGAATTCAAACACTATGCCATGAAATGTCCACAGAATAAGGAAACAATAAGGAGCCTGTAGTAGAAGCTTCAAGTGAAGATCTAGCTTCACAATTCAAGCTTAATTTTACTCTCATTGCATGCATTGAAAGCACAGTAATGGGAAGCATGTGGTATCTTGATAGTGGCACATTGTTCCATATGATGGGGAATAGAGATCTCTTTAGTGATTTGGAGGAGAAATACCTAAGCAAAACAATGAGTTTGGAGATGAAAGGAGGTATAACATGACCAATATTGGTACTGCTAATTTTTAGAGAGAGTTGGCTCCCCTCTCAGACTCAAGGATACGATGTTTGTTCTGGGTGTAAAGAAGAATCTTGTTTTCGTTGTAGTATTGTAATATCGTGGCTATGTTGTGATATTTAGAAAATGAAAAGTTTTCCTTAGACACATCACCACAGGACAGATGAAGCAGATCAATGTGCGATTCAAGAACTTGTATGCACTTGAGGTTGAAGATGCATGAAAATCCTTGAGAATCAATGCAAAGGTTAGAGACTTGGTGGTTGAGAGGGAGCATAATTTACCTCTCAAAATGGCGCCTCAAAAGTAGCCTTAGAAAGTTGTGGAGAGGCTGCAATTGGAGAAGCAGAGAGGAGATAGAGTGGAAACATCCACAAAAGCAGAGACCTCTAGTAGGGGGGAATTTCGAGCTAAGTTGGTAGAGGGATAATATTCAACCATACCTCTAGGTGTGAGGTGGGGTGATGTGAAGCAGTAGTGCCAAGAGTTGTAGGAATTTGAGAAGGGTCCATTGAGGTGTTTTTGTCTCATGGATCATTACCTTTCTACGAGGGCCGAAATATTTAGTAGTATGAGGATCAATTTCAATCAAATACTGAGGAGTGGAGAGTAGTTTTGATAGCAAAGCATGAGGCTCAGTATTAGAATCAACAAAAACACATATTTCCGAGTAGATAGTTGCAGATTGATTCAGTGATTATTTTTATTTATTTTTTATGCTCTTTACTTCCAGTAGCAACAAAAACAGTGAGAATTGTTGCATGAAATACATTCCAAAGGTGATGGATAGGGGTAGATGTGAATCCCTTTCTTGTTTAGAGGGAATGTTCAAAATGGAAATAAGAAATCCTGATTAATTTTCCCTTGAATTAAATTAGGAGAAAATTGTAATTCCACATCACAAGACAACAAAAAATGAGTTAAATAAGTTAATTTCACTTAGTTGGTTCAATTAATTTGAGTTGAGGGCCTAACTTGAGTCATGTAGATTTTTTCCTAAATTTTAGGAGCCCATGTTTAGTTTAATTTGAGTTGTAATAGTCTAATTCAGTCAAATTGAGTGAATGTCAGTTAAACTAGTTCCAACTGTTGGAGGAACTAGTAGGAGGTCTAGCAATGGGGTGTAGCTTCATGTGTTTAACCAGTTAACTGATAAATCAACCATAATTGACTCATACATGCATGGAATTTGAGTTACCTAGTTTAGATTGGAGTTCAAGGGTAGCATACTCCGTTGTATAATTTTTTGAGTTATATAGGTGGTGCATGCAGTCAGAGAAGGACCTATAGGGGTTGCGCAATTCAGGATGGATATTCCCTAATTAATAGGGGGATAATTCCTTGAGAAAAAATGCAAGGAAATAGGATCTTGGTAGGCAACAAAATTGTCTAAGTATTGGCCATATTTAGCTTGTGAGGTAGTGAGATAGAATGTACTAGTGTAGAGGTTTCTCAGGCTTGAGCAAGCATTGTAAATCTTCTCTATTTTTCTGATCTAATATAATTAGCAGTTTGAATCTACAAGGAATTTCTACAAATTGGTGTCCTCACAAAGCATTCAAGTATCCATTCTTCAATTTTGGATTTCCACTCTAATCTCTATGTCCATGCATTATGTTGATGATTGATTATGTGATGTGATTTCAGCATTAAGATTAATAAAGTGAGAGTACTTTAATTTCTGTGAAATTGATTCACCCCCATCTCAGTATAATTGTGTATTTCCAATAATTGGTATCAGAGTAGGCTTCTTCAAGAATAGTATAACAGCTAGAAGAAGATCTTACAAGGGCCATGGCCAGTCGAGAAGCATTAATCAAAATTCCTTTCTTTGATAGAACAATTTTTTCCTTTCAGAAGATAAGAATGAAAACCCACTTGATGTTTCTTGGTGTTGAAGTTTGGTAGTATATTATATATGGATATAAGGTTCCATATTCTTTCCCAACTAATCAATATGGGAGAAAGGATAATGTATCAAATGCAAAATTTATGAACTCCATTTTAAGTGGTTTTTCAAATTCAAAATTTGTTAAAGTTATGCAAAGTGAATTAGCTAAAGAGATGTGGGACAAACTTGTAAGAAAATATGAAGGAGATGAAAAAGTAAAGAAGGTAAGCTTTAGACTTTTCAGATACAATGTGAAATCTTGAAAATTAGTGATGAAGAAGATGTTGTTTCTTATTTTATTCAATTATGAAATGGTTAATTATCTCAAAGGATTTGGTGACAAAGTTGAAGAAATAATAGTTGTTCAAAAAATTCAGAGGTTTCTTCCTCTACGTTTTGATGCAAAAGTATCTTCCATAGAAGAATTAAAGGATTTGGAAAATATAACAATGAACGAGCTTTATGGAATTCTCATTGCATACAAAATGAGGACGGGAAAGTCATCACATAAGGGAGTAACATTTAAAGCATCTAATAACTTAAGAAAATGCAAGTTTGGTGATTGGTCCAATGATGAATTTGATATATAAATGGCTCAAATAGTTAGTAAACTAAAGAAAAGATCTAGATTCAAAGGTAACTTATCTATCATACATTTTAATTATGGTAATATAGGACATTTTGTTGTTGAGTATCCTTTCAAGGAAGAAAGTGATGATGAGGAAGAAACCTAAAAAAAAGGGCATTCAAAGGAAAATATTTGAAAAAGAAAAATATCTACTCCAAAGAGGATAATGATATTTCTGAAGAAGAAGAGAATGATTCCGAAAATGATTGAATGTAGATCTTATCTTAGCCACAATGAAGAATCCAACATAGACAAATCAGAGGAACAAAAAGAAAAAGAAAAAGAAGAAGGCATTGAAGGTGTAGTGGATCTTGAAGTAGAACTCATCAATGCATTAGAATAGATTGATAACCTCAGGAAGAAGAACAAAATACTATCCAAGGAAATAATAATCATCAAGACTAAAAAAGAGGAAGAAAAAATAGTGGAACAATTGTTGAATAGTCAGCTAAAAGAAGTAAGAAATTTGTGAAAAGATTGAAGAAGAAATTGTCTCGTTAATGAAAGAGCTAGATAATTCCAACAAAAACATGAAAATAAATAAAACCCTAGATGATGTTTTCCATTGCATGAGGTTTCTATTTGGCAAACTCTATCAAGGCATCAAGACGTGTGGTTTTTTAAAAGAATGTAGGAAACTTTTTTTCTTTAAATGTAAAAAACAATTCGTGTAGAAGCTTAACCAAAAGACTAGCTTTCAACCATGACATATAAAAATAAGCTGAAGATGATGAAGGAATATTGTAGAAATATAACATATAACATTTATAATTTCCTAAATATATCAACTATATAGTATAGTAAGAAAGCACATAGAATAACACTAATGGCTCAACAAAAGAACAAATATTAATCACATGAAATTAGGGTAATAATCAATGGTGATAGAGGTACAATACAAACAACCTATAAATATTATAATTCTCAATATTAAACATAAATTTTCCAGGAGAATTAAGGGAGGTTATCCTTAGCTTAGCCTCTCAAGAATTTCATACAATTTAAATGCGTTCAAATTAATAGATCATGAAAATTACAAGAAATGACACTCACAAAAGGAACAAATTTCCATATGTTGAAAGAAGAATATTTTGATTAAAATATTCTAAATTCAAAGACTTCACATAAAAATTACAAGAATTTTCTCCAAAATCTAACTCTTCATTCGAATTTCTTTTAATCTTTTTTATAAAAAAATTACAAAACAACTTATTGTTGTGAAAAAAAAGGATCTACAAATAAAAATAGACAGTGACTTCTCACTTCAATCCTGAATTTACACTTGTGGTCATTTTCTAGATTCTATTATAGCGGTTGAGAAATTCATGGAACTAATTTAGCCAATTTCTCCCATTCATATCCAGTTAGATAATTGTATGATATCATTTTCCTATAATTTGCAACCAAATAGATATAGTTTTGATATGTTGGTTTGATAGGAAAGAGAATTCTAACAATTTCTTCTCATTTAAACACTTATTTTTGTTTCCTTTGAATCACTTGAATACACTTGTCATTTTTTTGTTGATAGGTTGACATGGATGGGTCATGCGCTGATTTCCAAAGTGGAATTAGGGAGGATATGCCTCAATTCCTTCCACTATAAAAAGTGGGCTTTGATAGCCGAAAAATATTGACCCCCCTTTCGTTAAATCTTGAACGATCAGAGGGGCCGTGGGGTGCCTCTCCCATCATTGATTTTCATTTAGAAGCTAGATAATCTTCGAAATATGCTCGTTATTTATAATGGTGCTAGTGATTTATTACAAAATAAAATTAAACTTTATAAAAAATATAATAAAGTTTAATCACGTTATTTGTTTTTACAAATAAATATTTCCAAATTTTGACACTTTGTAAAAACAAGGATACAACATCGGCTCCATCTAGGGATTTCATCTTCTGGTAGGATTTTGAGAACCAAAACTAGTGTCTTCACCTCAGGCTATGGAGTAAAAAATCTATAGAAATTTATCACACTTGCTTTGGAAAATAAAATCACCTTGGCTATTTATAATTAAAATGAGATAAGAATCCTCAAATTCTTGAATATTGTATGAATGATTTCAAACACTTCCCATTTATAGGAAGTGATAAGATCTCACCATCCAAGTTCTACAAAATGAATTTGTTGTTCCCTTTTTCTTCAACCACTTTGAAATGACCTAACCAAAGATTGTCAAATTTACCATGCTTTACCTTTTCTTGTCTTCTAACATCCCACTTGAGCACTAGATCACCTTGATTGAAATATTTTTCTCTGGCCTTTCTATCAAACAAAGTCTTAATTGTGTCCTATTATTGTTGTAGATTAACTTGCACCTATTCTCTATCATGTTCCAATGCATTAAGTTAATGCATTCTTCTTGTAAAGTCATTTGGTTCATAATAATATCGCAAAATATTAATAACAGGAAATGCCATATTAGTAGGAAAAATTGATTCAATACCATAAACTAATTGAAAAGGATATTTACATGTTGCTAAGTTTAGTAGAAACTCTGTCATCCCAAATATAAAATTTGAAATGAACATCCCATCTCTTTTTATGATCAACTAAGACCTTCTTAATCACCTTGACCAAACTCTTGTTTGAGGATTCAACCAGTCCACTGCCTTGAGGATAATATGTTGTAGAATAATTAAGAGTAATATGATATTGTTGAAAAAATTCAATCATTTTGATAGAGATAAAATATTGAGCATTATCAGTAATAATTTCCTTTGGGAAACCAAATATGGACAAAATATTTTCTTCTAAAACTTGATCATTACCGTAATTGTTACAGGCCTTGTTGGAATCACCTCCACGCACTTAGTAAAGTAATTTTTTGTAGTTAGAATCCATTTATGTTGATTACTAGATGGTGGGTGTATCTCTCCAATGGAATCTAAGCTCGATTGCACAAAAGGAGCTTCCACCAAGACCAGAATTAATGGAAGATATGGTAATTTTTCCTCCCTTACAAAAAATTGGCATGGAACATAGTTGTTGACTTTAGCTCCAACCTCAAAAAAAAATTTGGCCAATATAAACATGCTCTCAAAATTTTATTTGCTGTAGTTCTCTAGGCATAAAGTCCCCCATATGCACCTTTATGAAATTCACCTATGTCTCTTTCTATTTCATATTCAGTTAAACATAGCCAAAACATACCCATAGGGTCTTTCCAATACAAATTTTCATTAATAATGTAGAACTTAGTTTCCTTGAGTTTAAGATATTTAGCTTGACTTATGTTTAATTTTGAAGGACAATGAAACTTTTGTGGCAAGAAGGCAATATCCTTATACCATGTAGATAAAGAAAATATATCCTTTACTTTTAGACAAGGTTCTTGTGTATTCTCCTCTAAAGTGAATCTGAAAGTTGCATCACAAAGTTGATACATAAAATTCTACAATTGGATTACTACCAAGATTTTAGCCAATCCTTGACCTTTTATTAGTTTAGTTGGCTTAATATCTAGGTCAAATTCCTTAATATTTATGATCCATTTACCTCTATTGACATCATTGTCTTCCTAAGTTAAAATTGTTTTCGTTGTATTGTTTAGCACATATGAAACTATTTTTGAAGGTAAAAAATAAGTCCTAGTGACATAAGAACTTTAACCAAAGAATATGTATGCTTCTCAACAATATCATATTGTAACTCTGCATCCCTCATCGTCTTGCTGAAAAATGTTATTGGTTTCTCTTAATTATCCTCACTTTTTTGCAATAAGACTACTACTACTATTGAATTTGAAGCAAATGAAAAGATATTGAAAGTCTTACCATAATCAAGACTAGCTACAACTGGTACTTCTATGAGTGCCTTTTTAATTTGTGAGAGAATATAACTTTGATTGCACTATCCATCTAACTTCTTTATCCTTTTTTAGCATATTTGTAATATCTTTCACTATCTCTGCATTGTTAGGAATAAGCCTCCTCAAAAAAATTAGTTTACCAAGGAAAGATTATATCTTCATTTTGTTTCTAGGTGGGCTTATAACCTGAATGTTTGAGGATCAATTTTAACTCCATATCTAGAAACAATATGCCCTAGGACTTTACCCTCTTTCATGGAAAAAATTGATTTTTCTGGATTAAATGAAATCCAAAATTTCTTTCATTTTTGAATTTTTTGTTGAAAATGTTTCAAATGTTGTGAGTTTAAATTGGAAAATATAGAAATATCATCAAGATAAATTACAATAAACATGTTATTTTCACTAAAAAAATCGGAATCCATGGCTCTCTGAAAGGTTGCTCCAATGTTCATTAGGTAAAAAGGCATATTGGCTTACATAAATGTGCCCCAAGGTGTAGTAAAGGCTATTTTACTTTGATCTTATTTTTGTATTGCAATTTTCTTGTATCCAAAAAAACTGTCTTATTAAAATCATGTCTAGCCCAATCACCTTTTGAAGAAGGAAATCCATCTTTGGAAGTGGATATTTGTATTTAAGAGATGCCTTGTTCAAGTTCTTGAAATCTACACATACTTTGCTTTCTCCATTCTTCTTTCTTAGAAGAACTGAGTTAGCAATCCATTCAGAATATGAGTCCATGGCACTATGATTTTAGCGTCCAATCAAATTTTCACCTCTTGCTCAATTATAGGCAATAAAATAGGATTAACTTGCCTAAGCTTATGTCCAAAAGGTTTGACACCAAGCTTCAAAGGAATTTTATGTTGAATAAAAGAGGTATCATAGGTTTTTAAATATTCATATTTCCAAAAAAACACATCAATGTACTATTTGAACAAACCTATGTACTTGTCTTTGACCTCTTGTGGTAATAACTTAGAAATTTATATATCTTGGTTCTTCTTCTATTCCCACATTCCAATCTTGTATGTCTTATGGTTTATGCTTGATAGTTTCTCTAGTAGGAATATCATTCTCATCAAATAACTTATCTAAAGGAACTAATCCCTTGGGAATATAATTATTTTATAGTTGAATTATCTTATGATCTATTATTTTATTCTTGAGCTATGCACCTTGATCTGTAATGTCTTTTTCAATTTCCTGATATATGTCTTGATCAATATAAGAAGAGTTAGAAAATAGGAAAATACTGAGAGGGGAGTGAATCAATACTTTAAAAATTTAAAAATTATTTGCTCAAAGTAAAATTACTCAACTACATGGTAATAAATAAAAACACACAAATTTCATAAAGTCTGAACACAATATATTAACATGGAAACCCAAAAAAAAGATACATTTTATTTTTTATTATGATGTAAAATAAAGCTCCAACTTCAAATTACATCAATTTGTGTAGGCTACAACCCACAGAAGGCTCCAAATTCCTTTTTTTTTGAAAGCACCAACTTGCTGATTTTTATAGGCATCAACTTGAAGGAAGCACCAACTCCCTATTGTGCAAGTATCTACCAACACAGACTTTCAATCCTTCTTTCATAAATTTTCAAACTTAGATTTGAGGCTTCTTTTTCATAAAATAATTCTTCATCAATTTCCTCTTCTCATATCTGCTCTTCATCCCAACACACACATCTATGTCTCTATTCATTTGTTTTATATTCAATGTTGTTGCTACTTATAAACCTTTACAACCACTTCTATTCTTGACTGATTTTCTACTTTAAATTTTAGCTTGCAATTAGGATTTAGATATGTTTTATATTAGTTTTTGTACTAGCTGCTATTTCTACTACTCTCATATTTTCATTCTTTAATTGTTCAATTAGTGAACTCGTGCTTCAACAATTTTATTGTTGGCCTAAATGTGAATAACATGTTTACATTCCCTCTTAAAAATAGAACTCTAGCTTCTTCAGCTTGTTTTTCCAAATTTGGTATTCATACTACAGTTGTTCTTTTTCCAAATTTGGTTCTCAAATTCCAAATTTGCAGAAAGCCAAATTTTCCTAAAATGTCAATTTTTCTTTAGCACCTTTGTTATTAGTATCATCTTTACTCTGAAAAACCATGGGTCATTTCCACTATTTAGCCCTACAACGCTTAACTTGTTCGTTTCACAAAACCTGATATCTAGTTCATTTTATTTTTGGACTAAATGTCGGTATGCATGATGTCCCAGATTGTCGACTAGCTCGATGATTTGGATGGGTCAGATGGCTAAATGGCACGATCAACAGTTGATATTCATTTCAAACCCCCTCTTCATATTAGCCCTTTTCCCCATAGAAGCGTGGGTTGAAACCTTAGGCCTGGCTCCCAGGGCACTTATCCTTGATCAAATTACCTAACGGCTAAACAAATGACATCTTTAATTGGTTCTCCTCTTATATTGATTTGATTAATGGTCAATATCAATCCTGGGGCCTTCCCACATACTCAATGGTTAATAGAGTGGTGAGAGGGTCTGGGATTTTTCACTTTTGCGACCAACTCTCTGCTACTTTCCCCAAGTGTGCAAATGTGCTTCGTTGGCCAGTTCAATCAAATGGATAAAACACCATATCAGGGCCCCCTTGAATTTCTGACTTTTAGAAGGGGGGCGAGGTTCTTGAGATTTGTCATATTCTCCCTAACATAACATGGCACTACATTATATGGCCCCAAATTCCATGTCATGCTACCAATGCATTCTACCACATCACGCTACCATGTCATTGTCAAAGCTGATGGCATTATGCATTCATGGTGAATTCATCCTTCCATGTGGCATCCTCTGAGTAGTGCCACGAGTCACCCAAAAATAGGCCACTTGGCCACCCAAAATGATCCGAATTGGATCCATGAAGAATAATCAAAGCACCACAACTGTATCAAATTAGGACAAAACTTCGAATTCAAAGAGCACAGAGCAATCAGGAAGACCTCTGAACAGTGGCAGTTGGTAGCTAGCGAGGAATGACGAGGACCTCGGTTAAAACACGCTGACCGAGGCCCATGGAGACCGCGTAAGAGGTGAAACTAGCACCTGGGAAGCCCGGATCGGGAAAAGGAGGCAGTTTCTGATGCGCGATTAGCGCTTAGCGCTAATCGTGCATCGCTGGGAAAAACCCCTCGAGAAGGAAAGCCCTGAAGCGCTCGGTCGCATGGAAGCCGGGAAAACCATGGGGAAAGCGCTAAAGGCTAAAGGTGGGACCCGCGCTCCAAAACTGGCGATATTTATTGGGGGCACCCTTGGGTGGTAAGCGGAATTGAAGAAAAGTGAGCGATTCCATTCAATGCTCGACGCGTGGCAGGCGGAGGAGAGAGAAAACTGCTGCTCATCACGCGCTAACGGTCGAGCAAGTCAACCGCGCAAAATGAGAAAATGGTGTCGGATCTGGGGGCTCCAGATCTAATGGCTGAGATCGCACCCGATGGGGGGACTGGATTTAACAAGGGATTAAGTTACGATGTATAAGGATTTGAGGTCCGATTTGACCACTGAGGTGGCAGATGAGTCATTTCCTGACGTAACCGAAGAACCGAACCGATGAGGAAAAGATGGCGCAGTTCGTAGGAGGACAAGTGGCCACTCCCTGTGAGCCGTTGATGAAGACGTAGAGACAGGGAACCCCAAGCGAGCAGCAGAGGGTGACCTGACGGGGGAGGGAAGGGGAATCGAGCAGTCATGAGATCGATTGGCTTCAAAGCCATGAATAGACAGAACAAAACACACAGAGAAAGGAGAACACAGAACAAAGAGAAGAAGAAGAAGACAGAGAAAAGAAGAGACAATGAAGCAAAGAGCAGAAAGACAGAAAGCTGAGCTGACCTGCAGCATAAGGCAACATCGAGCCATCCCTGAGAGGATCTGTCGGGGAATTGAGCACCACATTGGGATCCTCCCATTAAAGACCAGAGAGGTCAAGAGCTGGTAAGGAAAAGAGTTTGTGCACTCTAGTGGCTTGGGGAATCCAAGAACCACCCTGCCAAGCAATTCTATTTCAGGAGACTCAGTTTGAGCTCCTCATTGTAATTCTCTGCTTTAAAGACACAATAAAAGAAGGCCACCACTGAAAGCTGGACTGGAGACGTAGCCCTAGAGGATAGGGTGAACTCCTTATTAATTTGTTGTGTTCTTGTATTTGCTTACTGTGTTTCTCTTGTTGTTTTCTATTTCCAGTGTCTGTGTATTTTGCAATCTGATCGATCCGTTGCCTAAAATAACATGGACACACACCAACACATGAGTTTGTAATACCTTCATTCAATAATTAATTAACTGAGGTCACTCAAGGGTGATTTTTAGATCAAGTGGTATTAGAGCTCTAGGCTGTAAAGGTTAGACAAGCTTGTGTTGGTTTAGCTGTTGAATGCTAACTAGATCAAAGCTCAAATTAGGACAAGGAGAGTTGGTTGAAACTAATCCTGAGATTGGGAGAGTCTATCCTCAGAAGACAATGTCAGAGGAAGGTTCTATGGGACCAGACCCTCAATTCATAGATAGTTTCCTAGCCATAATGTCCATGGTAGAGGAAATGTATAAGGACTTTAAAAGACATAAGGATGAAGATGCATCAGGCTCTAAACAAGACAAAGGAGAAGATGAGTCTCACTTCCATGACCACTCAAAAGCCAAAGGGAAAGAAGAAAACTTTCTCACACCTCCTAATAGCTTTGTACATAACAAGAAGGCATCTTTGATTAAGCTAGATGTTAAATTTGATTTGCCTATATATGATGGAGAGTTGAATGCACAAAAGTTGGACAATTGGATTAGACAAATTAATGTTTATTGCAGAGTATAGAAGATCAACTCAGACAAGAGCAAGATTCAGCTGGCAAGCCTACACCTAGGAGGCACTGCCTTGGTTTGGTGGGAAGGCAGGACCCAAGCTGACCTGAAGAGACATGGTAAGACCATCTCTGTCTGGAGTGAATTTGTTTTTGCAATCAAAAAGCAGTTCTATCCATTGGCCTACATGCAGCAAGCCATGATGAGTTGGAAAAATCTTCGACAGTTGAAGGGGAAAAGTGTGCGAGGGTACACTCAAGAATTTAGAAAGAGAGCATTGATTCTAGGGATCTCATTAAACTCACCAGAGACTTTGTTGAAGTACATTGGTGGTCTACACAGCTGCATGAGGCACACCATCCTCATGTTTAATCCCACTAGTATAGATGAGGTATCTGTACAAGCTACTCATCTAGAAGCTAGAGGAAAGAATGGAAAGCTAGAAGTTGGGGGACCATCCAAACCCACTGCAAGCAAGAATAAGGAGAAAAGAAAGCAGAAATGGAAAGCAAGGAAGGCTAATACTGCACAGAAATGCAAAGCTTCATGCACTCACTGTAAAAAGGATGGGCATGATGATGAGCATTGTTGGATTCTGCATCCAGAGCTGAGACCTAAGAAGTTCGAGGGCAAGAAGAAGAAGAATGCTACAACTATTCAGAAGGATTTGGGGCCAGACTCAGGAGATGAAACAACTATTGCAGCCACAGGTATAAAAGGTAAGAATTTTGAAGCATCTACTAGTAATTTTGCTCAATCTATTATTGATGAAGAAAATGAGAGAAAAAGACATGAGCTTTTCCATATTCGGGTTGTTTCCAAACATCAAAAGATTGATACTTTGTTTTTTAGTGGCTCACAAGTAAATTTAATTTCTGAAGCAATTGTAAAGAAGTTGGGATTAGTAACTACACCTCACAAGAAACCATATCCATTAGGATGGTTGAATGATAAAGCACAACTACAAGTGACTAGACAATGCAAACTCAAGTTTTCTTTTGGGTCAGCATTTGTAGATGAGGTTGAGTTAGACATAATTCCTTTGGATATATGTGGAATTGTTTTAGGAAGTCCTTACTTGTATGATAGAAAAGCTATTTTGTATAGAGCTGAGAACAAGTATCTACTTGTTAAAGATGGAATCAAATACTTTGTAAGAGCTCATAAGCTCAAGAATAATTATACTCTCATAAACTCAGGGCAGATGAAACGAATGATAAATTCATGTAAACAATTCTTTCTGATGGTTGTAAAGGAAAATAAACCTGATAAAACCAATGTATTTGAGGGCTGTAATGCTGAACAACAAGCTTATTTAGAAAAGGTTGTTTTAGAGTATGATATCTTGTTTCAAGAACCTAAAGGTCTGCCACCCAAAAAGGAAATAGTACATGATATTGTTTTGCAGCAAGATGCTCCATTGCCTAACATTGGAATGTACAGGTTGTCTGCTTTATAGAATGCTGAAATCAAGAAGAAGGTGCAGGAGTTGCTTGAGAAAGGGTTCATCAGGCCTAGCACATCACCATGTGGGTCACCAATCGTTTTGGTGAGAAAGAAATATGGCTCGTGGAGAATGTGCATTGATTACCGAGCACTAAATAAGATAACAATAAAAAATCGTTATCCCCGTCCTCGCATAGATGATCTTTTGGATCAATTGAAAGAAGCTATTTACTTTTCCAAGTTAGACTTGCACAGTGGATACCATCAGGTTAGAGTTACAGAACAAGATGCATGGAAGACTGCTTTCAAAACAAAGCAGGGATTGTATGAGTGGCTAGTTATGCCTTTTGGCTTAACTAAAGCTCCTGCTACTTTCATGAGATTAATGAATGATGTACTCAGACCTTTTCTTGATGATTTTGTTATCGTGTATCTGGATGACATTCTGATATTTAGCAAAACATGGGAAGAACACTTAAAGCATGTTAAGCAGACATTAGATGTTTTGAAAAGAGAAAAACTTCATGTTAAACTCTCAAAATGTGAATTTGGCAAAACATCTCTGAATTATTTGGGTCATATAGTAGGGGGTGGTGAATTGAAGATAGATCCCTCTAAGGTGGTAGTCATTGTGAACTGGCCAAAACCCAAGTCTGCTACAGAAGTGAGAAGATTCTTAGGAGCAGCACAATATTGGAGGAGGTTCATTTCTAACTTTTCCTCAATTGCAGCTCCCTTACATGCTTTAACAGGATTGAACAAGGTGTTTCAGTGGGGAGGAAAACATCAGAAAGCCTTCGACACCTTGAAAGAAAAGATTAGTACAGCACCTGTACTAGCACTGCCTGATCTTCAAAGACCATTTGAGATCCAAACAGATGCTAGTGACTATGCCATGGGAGCAGTGTTGACACAGCACGGTAAACCCATATGTTATCATTCTGAGACATTTAATTCTGCAGTAGTTAACTATCCTACATATGATAAAGAATTGTATGCATTAGTACAGAGTGTGAAAAAGTGGAAACATTACTTAATGGGCAAAGAGACAATAATATAGACTGATCATCAACCACTTCAATATCTACACTCCCAAACTAAGCTGCAGTAATCTAGACACTACAGATGGATGGGTTTTCTACAACAATTTCATTTAGTAACCAGATATAAAAAAGGAATGCATAATAAAGTTGCAGACATGTTATTGAGACCCATTATAAATGCATCTACTATACTTGAGCATAATTCTGTGTTACATGAAAGCTACATTGAACAATATGCTCAAGATATAGACTTTCAAGATGTATATGCAACTTTAAGTCAAGGAAAAAGAGTAGAAGAATTGGACTATCATGTAAAGGACCAACTCTTATACCATTGTGGGAAGTTATGCATTTCAAAAACTGAAAGAGTAAAGATAATTAGAGAAGCACACACTTCTCTAATATCAGGTCACTTTGGGGTAAGTAAAACAGTTGCACAGCTACAAAGATTTTGTTATTGGCCAAAAATGAATGAGACAGTTTCTAGATATGTAAGAGGGTGTACTATGTGTGCTAAGAGCAAGCCCAACAATAGACAACTAGGCTTGTACACTCCATTACTAGTTCATTCTCACCCTTGGGAAAGTGTTTCCATGGATTTGGTTGGAGGACTGCCTAAATCTAGGAACGGTCATGATTATCTATATGTTGTTGTGGATAGGTTCAACAAAATGTGTATTTTGATACCTTGTAATAAGTAGATTACAACTGAACAAGCTGAAAAACTGTTCTTTGAACATGTATGGGTTCATTTTGGATTACCTACTTCCATTGTATTTGATCGAGACACCCGATTTGTGGGGAAGTTTTGGTCAAGTTTGTGGGAACTGATGGACACCAAACTAAAGAAAAGCACAACTTTTAATCCACAAACTGATGGCCAGACAGAAGTAGTTAACAAGATAGTGATCCAGTTACTCAGAGGATATTGCAGCAAACATCCTAAGCTTTGGGATGAACATTTGTGTTATGTGCAACATGCTTACAACAGAGAAAAACATTTTTCTACACAGAGATCTCCTTTTGAGACCTGTTTTGGTTTCACACCAAGGTCTCCTTTGGATTTTGTCTTTGGTAAAGATACCATAGTTGATGGACGCAGTGATGTGGACAAGGCAAATAGGTTCATTGAACAAATCTAGGATATCCACCAGGCAGTACATGAAAAGCTGGAAAAGAGCCAAGCCAAATACAAGGCAAGGCATGACAAGCATCTGATGGAGCATAGTTTTCAAGTTGGTGACCAAGTCTAGCTGTACATCAGCAAAGACAGGATGTAAGGTGAAGGTAAAAGGCTGAAGCCTATCAGGTATGGACCTTCAGGATACTTGAGAAGATTGGTGAGAATGCTTTTCGCCTTGATCTACCAGCTTACATGCACATCCACTCAGTCGTAAATGCATATTGCTTGAGATTGTTTGAACCTTCACTGATTGAGGATCCCAAAGAGCAGACTCAGTTACCTTCTATTGATGACCTGCTACTTGAATATCTTAATGAATTGCAGGAAGACACAGTGCTGGATAGGAAGGTGAGGGCAACGCGCAGGGGAGATGTTGAGTACCTCAGAATTGGGCTCAAAGGTTCAAAGCTAAGTAGTGCAAAGTGGATAGAGATTGGACAAGTGAGAAAATTGTACCCTCACTTAGTCGATGCTTGAAAACCAACTTTTGGTGGTCCAAAAGATTTTTCAGTGGGAAGGCCATGATCCGAATTGGATCCATGAAGAATAATCAAAGCACCATGACTGTATCAAATTAGGACAAAACTTTGAATTCAAAGAGCACAGAGCGATTAGGAAGACTTTTGAACAGTGGCAGTTGGCAGCCAGCGAGGAACGACGAGGACCTCTGTCAAAGTGCACTAACCGAGGCCCATGGAGATCGCGCAAGAGGCGAAACTAGCACCTGGGAAGCCCGGATCGGGAAAAGGAGGTAGTTTCTGATGCGCGATTAGTGCTTAGTGCTAATTGTGCATTGCTAGGAAAAACCGCTCGAGAAGGAAAGCCCTGAAGCCCTCGGTTGCATGGAAGCTGGGTAAACCATGGGGAAAGCGCTAAAGGCTAAAGGCAGGACCCACGCTCCAATACCAGTGATATTTATCGGGGGCACCCTTGGGAGGTAAGCAGAATTGAAGAAAAGTGAGTGATTCCATTCCGTGCCCGACACGTGGCAGGCAGAGGAGAGAGAAAAACACTGCTCATCGCATGCTAACGGTCGAGCAAGTCAACCGCGTGAAATGAGCCAATGGCGTCGGATCTAGGGGCTCCAGATCTAACGGCTGAGATCGCGCCCGATTGGGGAACCGATTTAACAGGGGATTAAGCCGTGATGTATAAAGATTTGAGGTCCGATTTGACCGCTGAGGTGGTGGACGAGTCATTTTCTGATGTAACTGAAGAACCAAACCGACGCGGAAAAGCTGGCGCAGTTCGTAGGAGGACAAGTGGCCACTCCCTATGAGTCGTTGATGAAGATGCAGAGACAGGGAACCCCAAGCGAGCAACAGCAGGCCACCTAACAGGGGATGGAAGGGGAATCGAGCAGTCATGAGATCGATTGGATTCAAACACATAAACAAAACAACAAAACACATAGAGAAAGGAGAACAGAGAATGGAGAGAAGAAGACGAAGACAGAGAAAAGAAGAGATAGTGAAGCAAAGAGCAGAAAGACAAAAATCCGAGTTGACCTGTAGCATAAGGCAGCATCGAGCCATCCCAGAGAGGATCTGTCGGGGAATTGAGCACCACATTGGGCTCCTCCCATTAAAGACTAGAGAGGTCAAGAGCTGGTAAGGAAAAGAGTATGTGCACTCTAGTGGCTTGGGGAATCCAAGAACCACCCTGCCAAGCAATTCTGTTTCAGGAGACCCAGTTTGAGCTCCTCAGTGTAATTCTCTGCTTTAAAGACACAATAAAATAAGGCCACCACTGAAAGCTGGGCTGGAGACGCAGCCCTAGAGGATAGGGTGAACTCCTTATTAATTTGTTGTGTTCTTGTATTTGCTTACTGTGCTTCTCTTGTTGTTTTCTATTTCCAGTGTTTGTGTATTTTGCAATCTGATCGATCTGTTGCCTAAAATAACATGGAAACACACCATCACATGAGTTTGTAATACCTTCATTCAATAATTAATTAACCAAGGTCACTCAAGGGTGATTTTCAGATCACAAAAGGATAAATCTACCTACCATGGGTCACATTGATAGTGTGCCACATCAGCTACTCGTTATGTCATCCAACTATCTACCACCTATCTGCCACATTGGCATCGTCAACCACTCAATATCTGCCACCCATTGCTACTTCCACATCACCACCAATCCAAAGAAATCCAGTATTCAATATTTTCCTTTCGTAAATCTCTGTTATCTTTTCAATGGGCCTAGATGCTCGAATACACCCTTCACTGTAGGACCACAAGCACTTGAAACTATGACCTAAAATGTTAGAAATATGTTGTCATTGGAGGCAAAGGAGAAGAAAATGATGGAAAATAAAGAGATGGTTGCAAGCAGATATGGTCAAGCTGTAGAGACTTTGGAGCCATTTCTAGTATAGCAGGGAATCTCAAGTGTTGTTGGAAACTACTCAGATGGATAGATCTTTGAAATATATTTCTAGTGGTATATGGAAGTCTATAAATGGCCTCTTGGACCAGAAGTTATTTCAAGTCAAAGATTAGAAGCCTTAAAGTCAAAGGTTGCAGCTAAAGTTGGTGTTAGAGCCAAAATGGTGAAAATTTGGAGTTTTTTCAAAGTCAACGGAACAATTGGCGGAGTAGAGCGATGTTATAAATTGGGCAACTTTATTAATGGATGAGTGCCACACATCAACCATGACCCATCGTATAAATTGCATGGGGAAATGCTTGCCTAAGGGTTAATGGTAAGGGGGGGTTTCACATTGGGCAGTATTAGCCAAAACATTGATTGGGAGAATCGATGACCCAGAATGAAAGCATAGTATAGTAAGGAAATGATGCAAAATAGCATGGTAGGTGTGTATTGGCTTAGTGGGGTGGCACAAATAGGTGAACGCTGACCAACGAGAAGTTAACACATGGCATTTTTTCATTAGATCACAAAGGTGAAGTGGAGACACAGGTGGATGATGATGTCAACATAACATCCGTTGGTAGCAAAAGGTTATTCTCAGGTTTCGGGAATTGATTATGGTGATATTTTTTCTCCTGTTGCCAAGGTATATTCTATTCTATTATTTTTATTTGTTTTTGCTGCTTTTGATTTTGAGGTAGAACAGATGGATGTGAAGACAACATTTCTTCACGGCGACCTGGAAGAAGAGATATACATGAAGAAACTTGGAGGCTTTACGGTGAAGGGTAAGAAAGAACTGGTATGCAAGTTAAAATATTCTTTGTATGGGTTAAAACAGTCATCAAGGATGTGGTATAAAAAAATTGATGCATGTATATGGGGACTTGGCTTCACTAGAAGAAAAGCAGATCACTATGTGTATTTTAAATTAATTGGTGACCATGTTATTTATCTGGTCTTGTATGTGGATGATATGTTTCTAGTTGGAAATGACAAAGAAATTATCCAGGATTTAAAGCCCCAATTGTCCTACAAATTCTACAATTAAAGATCTTGGTGCTGCAAACTATATTTTGGGCATGGAAATTAAACGAGATCAGGCAAAGAGGAAGCTCTGGTTAAACCAGAGGAGGTATGTTGAGACAATACTGCAGATGTTCAATATGTAGGATAGTAAATCGATGAAGGTTATTATTCCTATAGGTGTAAAGTTATCTGTTGAACAGTGTCCCAAGACACAAGAAGAGGAAGAGGACATGTCTCGTGTTCCATATGCAAGTGCAGTCGGTAGCCTGATTTATGAAATGGTATGTACTAGACCAGATAGTGCACATCTAGTGGGAGTATTGAGTAGGTTTATGTCAAAACTAGGGAAGGAACATAGGATAGCAGTGAAGCGGGTTTTCAGGTATTTGCGTGGCACTAGTTATTATGGTTTGTGCTACCAAGGAAGACCAGGATTGTACAAAGTTTTGGACATATGTGGCTTTGTTGATGCAGTATGGGCTGGAGATCTGGATCAGAGAAGATCTACAAGTGGGTATGTGTTTAACCTATTTGGAGGTGCAGTCAGTTGGATGAGTAAGAGACAATCTGTAATGACACTCTCAACTATAGAGGCAGCATAAATGGCAACCACTCATGCATGCAGGAAGCAGTTTGGTTGCAGAGATTGTGTTCAAGAATGGGGTTAGTAGAGTGAGATATAAGGATATGATGTGGTAGCCAAAGTGAAATTTTCTTGGCAAAGAAGCCTACTTATCATTCAAAGACAAAGCACATTGATGTTCAGTATCACTTTGTGAGGGATATGATTGAGGATAAAAAGGTGTTTTTGGTAAAGGTGGACACTTTGAAGAATATTATAGATGCATTAATAAACTATGTGAGCACTTACAAGTTATCTTGGTGTAGAGAAACAATGGGAATTGCAGGGAGGTGGACCAATGAGTAAGCTCTCCTGTAGGCCCCTGTGGAAATAAAACAACAAGTGGGAGAATTTTGGGTGTGTGTTATATTATTTCCACGACTACCCCTTGTGTGGGGGGTCACAGGGGGGTGGTAGTCCCCCCTGTATGTTGCACCAAGCACAACAGAGGGTTCACAGGGGGGTGGTAGCCCCCCTTGTATGCTGCGCCAGGCGCAACAGGGGGTTCACAGTGGGGCGACAGCCCCCCTTGTTGGGGGATTTGGAGTGGGGTGGTATCCCCCCTGCACAGGGTTTGGGCGAGCACCTCGAGGATTTTTTTTTGGACCCTATATTAGGTGGTCAGACCTACCTATGGTTTTTTTCATAGATTTCGCACATGGTTTTGGGCACGATGGTTTTCTGTCCATGGTATTTTGTAGATACAATCAAGGGAACTATGATTATGTTCTAATCCAGGGTTAATGGATTGGGGTTTATGGATACTTTGGCATGTATATATATGTATTGTAACATTGAAAGGAATATAATGAAAAAATCAATTTGGTAGTCACGGTTTTGGGATCCAGGGGAAAATCTTTGTGTATATTTGTTTTATGTTTTATGCTTTCACCATTGTTTATTTTTTGTTTTTTAGAATTTGTATGTAGGTAATTTATGTATAGGATTAAAACCTACATTTGGCATCAGAGCCAAATATTGGCTTCAGAGGGATGCCTTTTTTGTCAAGGGTTAATAAGGTCTGGCAAATTAAGCATCATAAGGAGATCATTGCAGATTGTTTACAAATATGGAAGTAGGTTATCCATTGGGGTATAATTTGCATTGAATCTATGATCGTGGACATTTTTTAAAGTAAAAGAGGAGGTGGCTATGAAACACCTGGATGTAGAAACTACCATTGGGTAAAATACGGGAGCATCACCACCCGCCTATCAAGGAAGAGATGTCCTAGCAACATGCCATGGAAAAGTACCTGCTATTTTTCCAAAGATTTATTTAATGGCTGTGAAGCATACTAGGTGTTTTCTCTAAGCAATAATGAGAGAATTGAAAGGAATGCACAAGGGATGTATGCGGATTCCCTTGGCTAAAGACATAAAACTAAAATTTATTTCATATTCCATGGCGAGAGCGATCAAACACTAAAAGGAAATCATGCTCATTGGTGCTTAAAGGAGCAGTAACGATGATGCATGCAACATGGATCTGCACATGTGGTGGCTACGAAGGGGATGCTACATGGCTTGGTCAAGAAATGACTTGCTAGAGTGGTGAAGGAAGGCGCGGATGATGTTGTTGAATCAACCAGGGAAAATGGAGTCCTCAACACTCAAATACTTGCAAAGGTTGATCGTTGTGGAGGATGGGGAAAATCTACAACGAAAGAGAAGGGAAAAAATGATAGTAGAGAGGATACGACTAGAGCCACTGATGGTTTGCATGATTAATAGTCGCATCTTTGGTACATGTAGCACAAGGAAGAGAACTTAGTGCTGGCAGGGAGTAGTAGGTTTATGCGTTCGGAGTCGAGGCACAATACATAACAGTTGTATGAAGTTCGTAAGTCTGCCAGTATCATGAAAATGTGGTATGATGGCCAACACATGGAATCACAACAGGAATGGAGGAGCTTCAAAGAAATGCCAACTACGAAATAGATTGAGGTGAGTTTCTTGAATTTGTGGATTGACATATCAGATCAAAGAGAAAGTGTTGAAGCCGTAGGTAGGTGGCTAGGGAATGCAGTGTCACAAATGGGGATAGATTCACCCGTGGTGGCAACGACCTATGGAGGTTAATGTGGATACTTTCACAGAAGACAAGATTAGTTGCAAGACAGAGAGATCTAAGAGAGTCGACAAAAGGCTGGACATCAACATCAATGACAATGGCGATGATGTCTTGGTAGGAAAATCTGTGGTCTTATATTTTTTGACTGTTGGATCTGAGGGAGCATATGCCAAGTCCGGGAACAGAGATTGAATGTAGGTCATGAGAGATGAGAAGATGGTTATAAAAAAACAACAATCAAGGGTTTTGGTAAAGGGAGGAGAGCATAAGAAAAAGTGAAACAAGAGAATGTGTTAATAATAATAATAATAATAATAATTGCATGTAAATGGGCATACTACTATAAGGCCTGGTATGGCATGCATACCCTAGGGTAATCAATGGTAAAGTGTCGGTTAGACCTAGGTGATACGGGTGATCTTGGGTTAACTAATACCCCATGTATTAGACTTTGAGGGGGGTAAGGGCCAAAGTGAGTAGGGCTAGGCTAACTCAGTTGGTAAGGTTGGCTAGATTTAGTAAAGGAACCCCAAGTCAAATTTAAGGGGGGAATGTTAGGTAAAATTGACTCGGGGTTAGAGTCAAATTTGACCGGGTTAAACAATGATGGTTTTGGGCACATGGTATAGTGTACCAATGGTATTTCTGCCTATGGTATTACATGTAATGGACCCTATAAAAGACTGAGAATACTTCATTGTAATACAGGCCAGGTAGGTGAGCAACGAAGGCTCACTTGGCAGGGTTGGCCAGGGTTTTGGCCAAGGATAATGGAATTTCATTAGGATGGGTTTTCCCAGGAGTTGGGGTTTTTCCCGGTTAAATATTGTTTGTATTGTTTATGTATTTTTTTGCTGGTTGTTTCTCTTAGTAAATCTCAACAATTAATTAATATCTCCAATAATCTTTTCTTCAACATCAATAGTGACATGGCACTTATGAGGGTGTGACACATGGCATGCAAATTCAACATTTTTAGGTGACCAAGTGGGCTAAATATGAGTGACGTGTGGCACCACTCATTAGCCACTATGAGGTATAGATCATGAAAGGATGACATTAGTAAGATGATGTGGTAGTCCCTAAGAGTTCACGCCAGAAAATATGTTCATAAATATTTTCTTATGTATTGATTTTAGGTAAAAATCAAATAAATTAGAGCTGAAGGTCGAGACTCTGTGCTAGTCAGGACTCCAACATAGTAAGAGGAAAATGCTAGCATGTATCAGGGATTTTAGGCCAAACCCTGAATCCTGCTTGCATTGAAATTCATTCCAGGAAATAGTTTTGGAAAATTTTCAGTCAGAAGTCGGGAAGTCGGCAAAGAAACAGAAAATTGGCAAGCTCTGAACTCATTTAGGCCTTCAACTTGTTCAGACTTGGTCACAACTCTGATTCGTATGGGAAAATCACTAACAGATAAGGCTTAACAACAATTGGTAGTGAAAGGAGTTAGTTAAGAGAATTTTTGGCAAAATATGTCATATCTAATAGTTTGGCCAAATTTGGTGGTGCGCCAAATTTAGAAAGCCACTGATAAAACCTATAAAAATTCTAGAATTCTAGAATTGGGAATTTTAACTTAGGTTTTCTTATAGAGAAAAGGGATAATAATTAGAAGACCTACAAACCACATTCAAAAGACTTGATACAAGTGGTAGATAGCCAAAAATAATTATTTATGTGTGATATAGAGTGGAAGTGAACTAGAGTTTGAAAAACTAACAATATCAGCTCAAATTTATTTATAATCATAATCGAATCTTCAATATTAGGAAAAGATGTGTTTTAAGATGTGAGTGAAGGTATATATGTATGGTTTTTTTTATCAGTGATTAGGGATCGTTGAAGGTGATTTTATGGTGTTTGGGGTGAGTAATTGAGCTTAGTAATTATTTGTTTTATGCAAGGAAGTGGCCTTCGCGATTTGAGTTTGAAAATGGAATGAAAGATGAATCAAGGAGTTAAAGCAAGTACCAACTTTAAAATTAGGTATTGTATCTCCTTCCAGTAGTGGCTGGTAAATATTTAGGGGTTTTTACTCCTTTCAGTTGTAGATGATAAACTAGGGGTTGTTGCTCCTTTCAATTGTAGCTGATAATTCAGGGAGTAGTAGCTTCCTTCTGGTTGCAGCTAGAGTACTTTGTAACACTAAGTAGAAGCTTTCCTTTGTTAAATAAATTGAAGAAAAAGTTTGAAGAATCTATGTGTGATATTTTGTGCTTCTTATGTTGTCTCTTGTGATGCTCATATTAACTATTTTTTAAGTACATATTGGTGTCCGAGTAATCTTTACTAGTGAAAGAAAAATTTTAAATTCCTACAATACTTATTCACCCCCCCTCTCAATATTTTCCTAGTTTATAACATAAAATACCTTCAACAGAAATACGGATCCGAAATAATAATGAAACACCTAGATTATATGGATACAAAAAAATTAGATACTTTTCACTTCCTCGATAAGTCTGAATGAATTATTCATTTAGCTCTTTCTTCCACACATTAACTTGTTTGCACCTTGGATTTCCCGGATGCCCCAAATTATTTGAATCCTTCTCGTACTTCAAAACATGCCTTCACTTAAAAATGTTTTTTCTCCCCAATCTTTGGGAGTTTGAGGAGTTGGAAAAAGTTTAATATACCATTGGAAAGGTCTCTGAGTGGACTAATCAACTACACACTTTGCAAGAGTAATTAAACAAATTTTTACATGTATACAAAATGACTTCAAAGATATGCTAAATATCATGAGTAATAATCATCATCAAACTCACCCTTAACTTGTATTCACTTATTCACTTGACATCAATAACTAGACTTGACATCGGTGACAACACTTTTCTCAACAATATCCCCTTTTTGCATTGATGGAAATACCACCAAACATTGAAACTCATTGATGGAAACTCCATCACTTGGCCACACTGATCTTGCTACTAGTTGAAAATTCTCCAATTTTGTTTTTTTCTCACTCTCCCCCTTTGATTCTAAGAAGCCAATAACCACATTTCATCATACCTTATCGATGTTTGCTTCCTCTCCCCCTGAATATCTTCTTATTAATAAACACAAGGCATCACAACATGCCATTGTTTTCTCACTCTCCCCCTTTGACATCAATGGAAAGGGGTTTAGGAACTCCCCTTGAGTTTATTCTACTCCTATAGACCTATCAACTCCCCCTAAGCTTGATTTATGTTATTCAATTATCCATACACATATTTGGTCATCTTCCCTCTTTGCTTGTGAATAAGGTTAGTTAAGAGAGGAGAGATAAATTACTCCCAACTTCTTCCTTAAATAATAAAAAGGTGTTGGAAATAATACTGAGAGGGGGGGGGGGGGGGTGAATCAGTATTATCTTGTTCTTTGAATTAGTTTTGCATGTCAGTACCATAAAATAATGAGCATGAACAAAGAAAACAGATAGTCACACCAAAGAACACAAGATGTAAGGTGGAAACCCAATGTGGGTGAAAACCACCTGCTGCAATATGTCTCTATCTTCTTTCAAATTAGAAACTCCTTTTACAATGGTTTTGTACTAGTGCAGTCCTTTACCAGTACGTAGGCTGCAACCTGCAGAGAGCTACAACTCTCTCTCGTTTTCCAGTCTCTCCTGGAAGGGAGCTACAACCCCCTACTTCTTTTCTTACAAGGACCACTTTTCATAAATTTTCAAACTGGATCCATAAGCATCAAATGATCATCAAGTATAAGAGAATCACCCAATCAATTGTAGTAACCAGATAAACAATAATAGGACCAAACCCAGAGCACAACAATGATAAACAAAGATTTTAAGAGAAGTAAGCACCCTGCTCAACTGCTCGCCTGCTTACGTAAGCACCCTGCTCAACTGCTGGCCTGCTTACAGTACTCACCCTGCTCAACTGCTTGCCTGCTTACAGTACGCACCCTGCTCAACTGCTAGCCTGCTTATGTACGCACCCTGCTCAACTGCTAGCCTGCGTACCTCGCTCTGAGTCCATTGAACTGCCTGCGGACCTCCGCACCTGCAACCCTTCTGTGCCTGCGTATGTACGCACCTGCAACCCTTCTGTGCCTGCGTATGTACGCACCTGCAGCCCTTTTGTGCCTGCGTACCTCCGCACCTTCAACCCTTCTGTGCCTGCGTACCTCCGCACCTGAAACCCTTCTGTGCCTGCGTACCGGCGCACCTGAAACGCTTCGTTCCTGCGTATGTACGCACTTTTCTCTCACTGTACCTGCGTACCTTCGGGCATAGATGATTTCAAGACTTCAGAAATAACCCAGACAGTCAGATCTACAGATCTGAACATGCGCCGAAGAGATCTCGGTCCATCAGTAGATTCGCCTTCTTTAGATCTAGACCAGATCTAGCCCTCATAAGATATTCAACCAAAGACATGCTCAAGCCAAATGATCTCCTTTGCTTTATATAGGAAAGCTCTTCCTTAAAACATGGATCAATACCACGAGCCGACACCATAATAACCCAATACCGTCGGCTAAATACCAAGAGTAAAACATAAGAAAACCCCACATGTGAATTTCTTTGCCTTGAAATGTGTGCACTGGGGGTACGCACCTCCTGAACGGTTGACCTGCGGGTATGTACGCACTCTATGTAACTCCGACCTGCGTGTACGCACCTTATGTAAGGTGTACCTGTGTACCCCTTATTTTCTTCAATATTTGATAGCTGATCATCAATCTCTGCTGCTGACTTGAAGTACTGTGATCTATCACCTGAATGGGTTGCCATCAAGGACAACACTTTAGCCATAATGCCAACAATCTCCCCCTTTGGACTTGATGGCAACCTCAAAACTTCTCCCCCTTTGACATCAAGGGCAAAGGGTTATGCTCCCCCTAAGAACATGCTCCCCCTAAGAATATGAACTAGATCTGCAACGAAGAACCATAATCCACCATGAAAGAGATAGAGACATATTGCAGCTACTTCCAAGATCTCCTTCTGCACATCCTCCATAATGCCAACAATGCATTATATGCTCCCCCTGAACCTGTACCATCAATCAGAAGAGGTTCAGCAATAAGATGATGCATCAACAACCCCCAGCTTTTGCCTGAGGTATTCAAAAGTGTCCCTGGGCAATGGTTTGGTGAGAATATCAGCAACTTGTTCCTTAGAAGGAACATACTCCAACTTGACCTTCTGTTCAAGCACTTGTTCCCGGAGAAAATGATACTTGATTGGTATGTGCTTGGTTTTTGAATGCATAACAGGATTCTTTGAGATGCTGATTGCACTTGTGTTATCACATAAGATGGGGATTGGTGGTGTACAAGTGATTTGAAAATCCTGCAAAGTCTGCATCATCCAAAGGAGTTGGGTGCAACAAGATGCAGCAGCAACATATTCCGCTTCAGCTGTAGACAAGGCAATTGAACTCTGTTTCTTGTTGAACCAAGATACCAGTCTGGAACCCATAAAGAACACGCCACCACTTGTGCTTTTCCTGTCATCCACGCTTCCGGCCCAATCTTCATCTGTATAAGCATGAAGTGTAAGATCTGTATCTCTAGGATACCATAAGCCATAATTTTGAGTCCCTTGAAGATATTTGAAAATTCTCTTCACTGCCTGAAGATGAGTCTCCTTCGGATTTGCCTGAAATCTTCCAACTATTCCAACTGCATGCATGATGTCTGGGCGGGTACCTGTCAAATAAAGTAAACTTCCAATCATAGATCTGTAGGTTGGTTGATGTACTGCTGCAGATTCATCATTTGCACTGAGGCTACATCCTGTGACCATGGGTGTACATACTGGTTTTGCATCTTCCATACCATATTTCTTCAAAATCTGTTTGAGATACTTGGTTTGAGATAAAAAGATTCCTCCTTCTTTTTGTTGGATTTGCAAACCAAGGAAATATGTCAGTTCTCCTAGCAAGGACATTTCAAATTCTTTCTGCATGACCAAGGCAAAGTTTTGACTCATAGCTTCTTCATTGCTCCCAAAAATAATGTCATCTACATACACAACAAGTATTAGCAATTTGTCATTTTCAACTTTTATATAAAGATTGCTATCTGCCGATCCTTTTGAAAAGCCTTGTTGATGAAGATATTTGTCCAAACGGTAGTACCAAGCCCTTGGAGCTTGTTTGAGACCATAGAGAGCCTTTTTCAATCTGCATACAAGATTTGGATCATTTCCAAGAATGAACCCATCTGGCTGTTCAATGTACACTTCTTCTTCCAAGTCTCCATTCAGAAAGGCTGATTTCACGTCCATTTGAAATACTTTGAAGTTTTGAAAACTTGAGAGAGCAAGGAACATTCGGATGGCCTCAAGTCTTGCAACAGGAGCAAAGGTTTCTTCAAAGTCTATTCCTTCTTGCTGCGCATACCCTTTACAAACAAGTCTGGCTTTGTTTCTAATTACTTCTCCATTTTCATTCAATTTGTTTTTGAAGACCCATTTTGTCTCGATAACATTCTTATCTTTTGGTCTAGGAACCAGCTCCCAAGTGTTGTTCTTTTCGATCTGCTCAAGTTCTTCATCCATTGCTTTCACCCAACATTCATCTTTGCATGCCTCTTTCACATTTTGTGGTTCAGTAGAGGAGAGTAATGCCAAATAGCTTGAAGCTTCTGCAACTGTTCTTCTTGTTTGTACACCTGCTTCTTTCTGCCCCATAATCTGAGATTCTGGATGATTCTTCTGAACATATCTGGATGGAGTCTTTTCTTCTATTCTTGTTTGCTCCTCTGGTTCTTCTTGAGGTTCTTCTTCTTCATCATTCTGTCATTGGGGGTAGCCTTCATCTTCTTCTTCATGATGTACTTGCCTAGGAATGTATCCCTTCTCATCAACCACTACATCAATGCTGTCAACAATTCTGCCAAGTCTTTTATTGTAGCATTTGTATGCTTTGCTATGTGGAGAGTAACCAAGAAGAATGCCTTCATCTGCTCTAGGTTCAAGTTTGCCAAGCTGCTCATCAGTATTCTTGATATAGCATTTGCTCCCAAAGATTTTGAAGTGCTTTACCGAAGGAGTCCTACCACTCCAGAGCTCATGAGGAGTTTGAGTGCTGTTCACCCGGACATTTGTTTTGTTGAGAATAACAACCGCAGCATGTGCAGCTTCACCCCAGAAAGTTGCGGGAGTTCCTGACTCATCAAGCATAGCACGAGCCATTTGTTGGACTGTTCTGTTCATTCTTTCCACAACTCCATTTTGCTGAGGGGTTCTTGCTGTAGAGAATTCTCTTCTTATCCCATGTTCTTCACAGAAATCGAAAAATTCATTTGAAGTAAATTCCCCACCTCTGTCGGATCTGAGGCACTTAATTTTGTGACCTGATTCATTTTCAACCAAGGCTTTGAAGGATTTGAATTTTTCGAATGCTTCATCTTTGTGCTTCATAAGTCCTAACCAGACAAACCTGGAGAAATCGTCAATGAATAATATCAAGTATTCTTCTCCTCGAGGTGTTCTTTTCCTGAAAGGACCGCATGTATCTGTATGTACTAGCTCAAGAGGCATGCTAGCTGATCCTTCTTTCTCTGGAAAGTTAGTTCTGGTTTGTTTTCCAAACTGACATGATTTGCATATGGTGTTGTCAGGAATTTTGATATCTGGAAGATCGCGAACTGCCTGATATTTGCATGCTTTCCTTATTTGTGAAAAGCTTAGATGTCCCAACCTCCGATGCCATAACCAGTGCTCATCATCCTTGCTCAGATAGCATTGTTGTTGTCCTTCTTCAAATATGTACAGATTATTTGGAGTTCTTTTGCCTTTGATCACTGTTTTACCTGTATCAAGATCACGAACAAGACATCCATTTGATCTGAATATAACCTCGGTTCTTTGATCACACATCTGGCTGACACTTAGAAGATTATGCTTCAATCCATCAACATACAAAACATTTCCAGCCTTGACCTTTTCTTTTAACTGAGCAATGCCTTTTCCTTTTATAGTTGCAGGAGTATCATTTCCAAAAGAGACTTTCTTTCCTTTTTCTAGAGCAGAAAATGACTCAAGTTTTTCTTTATCACCTGTCATATGCTTCGAACATCCACTGTCAATGTACCATAGATTTTCCTGTCCCTCTGCATAAAATGCTATCCCACATCTTTCTGTTTGTGGTTCCTTTATTCTCCATGTTTTGGTGCTTGAGGCTTGTTCCTTTTTCTGCTGAAACCTGCTCCTGCATTCAGAGTCTTCATGACCAAAGTTATTGCAAATAGAACATTCAACTTCATTTTCAAGAACCGAAAAGTTGTTATAGGTCCTTTTTGTAATCCCGGTCATACTTCTTTTTTTTTGAGCTTCCCTAGTCATGATTGTTTTATATGCAACACATTGAGCTGCTTTGTGACCAAAGTTATGGCAAGAAAAGCATTGTCCATTGAAGAAACTTCTGCGGTTATCGAATCTACCAGCCAATTGATTGTAATTTCTATTGTCATCTATTCTTGAACCAAATTGAGAAGATTTTACCTGTGGCTGGTTGTAGCTTTTGTTCACCCTTAAGATGGATTGCCCCTGATAGTTTCTGTTTGTAATTCGTCCCTGTTTTACCTGATGATCTTCATTGTGCTTTTGCTCATTTCTTCTTGCTGCATCAAGATAACTTTTTGAGGTGGATGCTTGAGAAGTTTCTCCATTATAGCCCAGACCTGTCTTGTTTAGTGGAGACCGCTGCACATTGATAATCTCATCCAAAGTTTCAGATCCTTTGACAAACTTGAGATTAATAGCTTTTGTTTTCTCAATCTCTTTTCTAAGACCAACAATTTCACCTTCTAATTTTTCAAGATGTTTTTCCTTTTCATCAATTTGAAATTGTAGAGTATCAATGATCATGTTCTTTTCTTCTATACATCTCTTGAGTCTAGTAATTTCATCATAAAGGTTATCCACATCTATAGCATCCATATAATCATCATCTTCAAATGCCATTAACAACTTATATTCATTACCTTGTTCATCTTCATCATTGTTTGATAGACCATCACTATCTTCATGAGTGTAGTAGCTTTTCTTATTTGCATTCTGTTTCTTGTTCCATCTAGCAGGTTCCTTTCCTTTATCCTTATAAGGACATTTTGCAGCATAATGACCTACTCTTCCACAAGCAAAGCATTTAAAAGGTAACTTACCTCTGAACCTTCCAGAACCCCTTTGAAGATTTCTGACAAAATTTGATTCTTCTTCCTCTTCTTCTGGGACGTGGCTTGCTTCATAATAATCTCCTTTGCCTGATGCCTTGAAAGCAGCTTCTATTCTGTCTGATGGACCTCCCTTTCTCATTTCATAAGCAGTTAGAATTCCATGTAGCTGAGACATAGTAAGAATTCGTAGATTTTCCTTTTCTTCTATTGCAGATACTTTAGATTCAAACTTGGGGGACAATGATCTTAGAACCTTTTCAACCACAATAGCCTTTTTCATTTCTTCACCCAAATTTTTCATACAATTAACAACCTCATCTACCCGAAGAAAATAGTTAGCCACACTTTCATCATTATACATTTTGAGAGTCTCATACTGAATTCTGAGAGTTTGAAGTTTAGCACGCTTTACCTGTTCATCTCCTTCATAGCTCATGACAATTTTGTCCCATATCTCTTTTGCGGATTTATAGTGCATTACCTTCATGAATTCTGATTGAGATATACATCCTAATAGAGTACTGACTGCTTTCGCATTTGTTTCATACTTCTTTTTCTCAGCTGCATCTGTAGGAGTAGCTGAAGGAAAAGCGTAGCCTGTCTCTACGATGTCCCAAACTTTTGTACCAAGAGATTGAAGATAGGCAGTAACTCTTACCTTCCAATAATTGAAGTTTGTCCCATCAAAAACTGGTGGCCTGATTGATGCTTCTCTCTCGTAGTTGCTCATGATGAACGATCTACCTTCAAGCGATCAAGCTTCTTTGAAGAACCTGCTCTGATACCAATTGTTGGAAATAATACTGAGAGGGGGGGGGGGTGAATCAGTATTATCTTGTTCTTTGAATTAGTTTTGCATGTCAGTACCATAAAATAATGAGCATGAACAAAGAAAACAGATAGTCACACCAAAGAACACAAGATGTAAGGTGGAAACCCAATGTGGGTGAAAACCACCTGCTGCAATATGTCTCTATCTTCTTTCAAATTAGAAACTCCTTTTACAATGGTTTTGTACTGGTGCAGTCCTTTACCAGTACGCAGGCTGCAACCTGCAGAGAGCTACAACTCTCTCTCGTTTTCCAGTCTCTCCTGGAAGGGAGCTACAACCCCCTACTTCTTTTCTTACAAGGACCACTTTTCATAAATTTTCAAACTGGATCCATAAGCATCAAATGATCATCAAGTATAAGAGAATCACCCAATCAACTGTAGTAACCAGATCAACAATAATAGGACCAAACCCAGAGCACAACAATGATAAACAAAGATTTTAAGAGAAGTAAGCACCCTGCTCAACTGCTCGCCTGCTTACGTAAGCACCCTGCTCAACTGCTGGCCTGCTTACAGTACTCACCCTGCTCAACTGCTTTCCTGCTTACAGTACGCACCCTGCTCAACTGCTAGCCTGCTTATGTACGCACCCTGCTCAACTGCTAGCCTGCGTACCTCGCTCTGAGTCCATTGAACTGCCTGCGGACCTCCGCACCTACAACCCTTCTGTGCCTGCGTATGTACGCACCTGCAACCCTTCTGTGCCTGCGTATGTACGCACTTGCAGCCCTTCTGTGCCTGCGTACCTCTGCACCTTCAACCCTTCTGTGCCTGCGTACCTCCGCACCTGAAACCCTTCTGTGCCTGCGTACCGGCGCACCTGAAACGCTTCGTTCCTGCGTATGTACGCACTTTTCTCTCACTGTACCTGCGTACCTTCAGGCATAGATGATTTCAAGACTTCAGAAATAACCCAGACAGTCAGATCTACAGATCTGAACATGCGCCGAAGAGATCTCGGTCCATCAGTAGATTCGCCTTCTTTAGATCTAGACCAGATCTAGCCCTCATAAGATATTCAACCAAAGACATGCTTAAGCCAAATGATCTCCTTTGCTTTATATAGGAAAGCTCTTCCTTAAAACATGGATCAATACCACGAGCCGACACCATAATAACCCAATACCGTCGGCTAAATACCAAGAGTAAAACATAAGAAAACCCCACATGTGAATTTCTTTGCCTTGAAATGTGTGCACTGGGGGTACGCACCTCCTGAACGGCTGACCTGCGGGTATGTATGCACTCTATGTAACTCCGACCTGCGTGTATGCACCTTATGTAAGGTGTACCTGCGTACCCCTTATTTTCTTCAATATTTGATAGCTGATCATCAATCTCTGCTGCTGACTTGAAGTACTGTGATCTATCACCTGAATGGGTTGCCATCAAGGACAACACTTTAGCCATAATGCCAACAAAAGGTTCTCGGGAAAGAGGCTTGATGAATATGTTAGAAACTTATTCTTTTGTGGAAATATACTCCAACATCAAAATCTGATTGGCAACCTATTCTCTAATACAGTGGTACTTTATGGGAATATGCTTGGTTTTTTAATGTAGAATAGGATTCTTAGATATGATGATAGCACTTGGGTTATCATAAATAATGGGAATAGGATATGCATAATTTATCTTCATATCCTATAAAGTTTTCTTCATCCACAAAATTTGAGTGCAACTAGTTCCTGCTACAATGTACTCAACTTCAGTAGTAGAAAGAGAGATAATTGTTTTCTTTTTTCTCAACCAAGCCATTAGGAACTCTCTGAGAATGAAATCACCTCCACTTGTGTTTTTCCTATCATAGATATTTCCAACTGAATTAGAATATATATATGGAGCTAATGATACTTCCTCTCCACTACATTCCCCAAGTGTGCCAAATTTGCTTCCATGGCTAGTTCAATCGAATAGCTAAAACACCATCTTGGGGACCCCTCGAATTTTTGACTTTTAGCAAAAAGCGGGGAGGGGGTGAGGTTCTAAGATTTTTCATATTCACCCTAACACAACATGGCACCACATCGAATGGCCCCAACTATCATGTCATACTACCACAACATTCCACCACATCACGCTACCACATCACTCTTCCATGTCACTATCAAAGATGATGTCATTATGTTGTCATGGTGACTTCATCCTTCCATATGGCATCCTATAAGTGGTGCCACATGTAATTTGAAAATAGGCCACTTTTCCACCCAAAATGGCCAAACATACCTAATGCATGTCATGCTAACAATGAACCATGTCAACTACTTGTTATGTCATCACCACTTTTCTGCCACCTATATGCCACATTTTCTTTATCAACCACTCAGGATCTGCCACTTTTTGTTATTTCGACATCACCATTAATCCAAAAAAATATGGTATCTGGAAATTTCCATTCATAGCTCTCTGTTGTTAAAAAATGGAGCAAGAAAGGCTCAATTTGACTTTAGCCTTAGTCAAAATGAGTAAATCAAATTTCCACATCAACATGAAAACTTGGAGACAGTTAACTAGTGTGACATGTCTATTTTCACTTAGTTATCTTATTAAATTTGAGTTAGGGGTTTGGAGTTAAGTTATGCATGTATTGATTGCTAAATTTTAGCAATCTAGTTCATTTATTTTCAGTTGTATTCAGTTAACTAGCCTCTAACTATTGATAGAGTCAGTTGAAGGCCAATTGTGTAATGGGACATCAATCTAACTCATAGATCTATCAGTTAATTGATCAATCAACCCAAATTAGCTAATGCATGCATCAAATTTTAATTCCTTATCTGAAGTGGAGATGACAAGGCTAGTGTAACATGAGTTATATACTAGTTTGAGTGTATAGGCATTGCATAATTTAGGAGATAAATCCTTTGGAATTACGCAAGAAAATAGGAGGAAATTCCTATATTTTAGGAGCTAATTTCCTCAAGGATTACGTAAGGAAATAGGAGGCTAGATGATAAAATAATTGGCTAAGTGTTGGCCAGATTTTCTCATTCAACAGAGAGATCAGTTATTCTTTTGTAGGTTGTGCTCAAAGCTGGAGGAAGCATTTGTAATAGTTTCTCTATTCAACTAATTAATGCAAAGAGGCTTGAGGGTTTTTCCTGATTTGGGTTAGCCTAGAAATCACTTTTTACTTGTGGTTTTTCTTGTTGCATGTCTATGCATGTTGGTCTAAGTTGTAATTTCCATTCCGCAGATCAGTAGAGTAGAATTGTGTCTCTTGTTTTTTAGTTTGAAATCTTTAGCAGTTGCAATTTCTATCAAATTTCTACATGGTATCGAATCCCTGAAATCACATTAGAACCAGTATTTTGAACTTGTCTCTCTGGAATTTCGAATTTTCAACTTTAATGTAGCAATTTTTCTTCAAGATCGAGAGAATGTGTTTCAACATACTGAGATTGGAGTATGCCCTAGAGGGTAGCTTGAGTTTCATAGCTTGGAAGGATTGAATGGAAGAAATGCTCGATGATAATGGTGTGTTAGAATATATTAAAATTGATATTGCAAAACCTCCACAGTCGGATGCACAACAATTAGCCTAATGGAAGAAGGATGTTGAAAAGGCCAAGAGAATTCTTCTGGAAGGTGTGAGAGACCATGTGGTCTCAAACCTCCATGGAAAAGATACATCACTTTATATGTGGAACACACTAATGAGATGTTCGAAAATGGAAGTGACCACAAAAAATTGGCCTTGAAAGATCAACTTCGAAACATAAGGGTGTAGAAAAATGGCATTATTCCACAATATCTCTCCATGTTTACACAAGTTTGAGATGAGCTTGGAGGGGTTTGGTAGAATGTTCCAGAAGATGAACTAGTGAGCCTAGCTCTTCTAGGCCTTCCAAAATCCTGGCACAACTACCATGACTCTATGAATGGAATGGAAAAATTACCAAATTGGGAAAGGTTGTGGTCGAATTTGGGTCAAGAAACGTTCACAAGAAATACCAGAGATGGAACATCATCCAGAGATGAGGATGAAGATAATTCTTCCTTGGTTGGAAAGGAAAAGAAGGGAAAAGGAATGAAGAACCAAATAATACTTGAATCCAGTAAAAATAATGGAAAGAAGAAATACTTGAGCAAGATAAAATGTTTCCACTACCACAAATTCGGGCACTATAAAACAAAATGTCCGCACAAGAACTCTACCAAGAAGCCTTCAAGAGGAGCGGGAGGTGAAGCATTGGCTTCAAAGTTTGAATTAGAATTCACCCTAATAGCATGCATGGACAACACTGTTATGGGGAGTGTGTGGAACCTTGATTATGGTGCCTCATTCCATATTACAGGGTGCAAGGAGTTTTTCAGTAGCCTAGAGGAGAAGGATCTCTAGATGCATATCGAAGTGGGGGAAGATGATAGGCATAGTGCTACAGGAATTGGTACTGCCACCTTTGATAGTGAAAAATCCTCTCCTCTTTTCCTCAAAGATGTTAGATTTGTACATGGACTAAAGAATAACCTGATCTATGTAGCAGTATTGGAGGAGAGAGGCTATGATTTTATTTTTAGTAAAGGGAAAGCATTTTTGAGATACATGGCTACCGGGAAAGTGAATAAAATTGGGGTTTGAGTGAAGAAACTATACAAACTTGAGGTGGGAGGTTGCACTACATTAAGTAGTAAGGTTGAAAAAGTGTAGAGTCGATATGTTGGAGAACTCTGACACTGGAGATTGGGTCATCTACACCATGGTCCCTTAAAACTCATGATGTAAACTACCATTGATCTCCCTAAAGGCTCCCTTGACTAGAAGGATGTATTCAAGGGTTACACATTGGGGAAATATGTCAAATCCACTTTCCATGACCGAGATAGCAAAGCAGATGCAATCTTGGAGCAAGTTCGCTGATGTTTGGGGAACCTTTTCTATAGCCTCCACAAAAAAACATAAGTACTATGTTAATTTTATTGATGATTTATCTGGAAAATGTTGGACCTTATTCATGTATAAGAAGGATGATTTTTTCTCAAAATTTGTTGAATTCAAGGAATTGTTGAGAAGGAGACTAGGAAGAAGGTGAAGGCTCTCAGGAGAAACAATGGAGGTGAATTTGTTTCACATTCCTTCAAGTATTTTTTGTGCTAAAGAAGGTATTCGAAGAGAACTGATAGCACCCCATAACTCACAACAAAATGGGGTTGTTGAAAATAATAGCATAAGCATAGTGATAGCAGCAAGGGCCGTGTTGCATGATCAAGGGATGGTTTTAAATCTATGGGTGGAATCATGCAACACCACAGTCTACTTGTTGAATCAAAGTCCTCATAGAATACTTGGTATGATCATACTAGAGGAATCTTTCTCTAGGAGAAATCTTGATGTGTCTCATTTCATACTTTTTGGAGCTTTAATTTATTTCCATGTCTCCAAGGATTCGATGAGGAAACTTGAGCCTACAATAGAGTTAGTATTTTTTGTAGGATACAATGAAACTCCACACAATTACTGGGTGTATTTACCGTCACTGAGGATGACAATTGTGAGGAGAGATGTCAAGTTCGATGAGGATAAGGATATGATATGATCTCTGGAATGAGAGTTGAGTATCCCACTAGAGCAAGAGCTTCTATCTCCAAAGGAAGAGCCTCCAGATGATCTTTAAGAGGTTTTGGAGTAGCCACATGTAGCATAGCAGACAAGAGGCAAAGTGGAGGCACCCATTCAACCATAATCTTCTAGAGAAGGGATAAAGAGAACTAGAGAAGTAGAAATTCTTTCCTAGGATGTTAGGGAGAATGTGGGAGCACCTACATCAGTACATAGGTAGAGGAGGTCACCTAAGAGGACACTAGTTACATGGCTCTCATGACAGAGCTCATTGAGACAAAGCCTTCTTAATTTGAGGAAGCATTTTATCAACTTGTTTGTGTTGATTCCATGGTGGAAGAAAATGAATCCATCATGAAGAACAGTGTATGGGAGGTGGTGTCGATACCAAAAGACAAATCAGTGTTTGGTTCTAGATGGATCTACAAAGTGAAGCATGTAGATGATGGGAGAATTGAGAAGTACAAAGACATATTTGTGGCCAAAGGATTCTCTCAGGTAAAGGGAGTGGACTATGAGGAAACATTTTCATGAGTTACAAGATATTCCTCAATCATATCCATTCTAGCATTGGTTGTGTAGATGGGGTGGAAAATCCACCAGATGGATGCGAAGACCGCCTTTCTCAATGGTGTTGTTAAGGAGGAAATTTACATAAAGAAGCTAGAATGATTTGAGACATATTATCAGGAGTCACATGTGTGCAGACTTGGGAGATCATTGTATGGTCTCAAACAGATGCCTCAATCATGGTACACTCAGATCGAAAATTATCTCAGTGGATTGGGCTTCACCAAAAGTGAAGCAGATGTGAACCTCTATCACATTGTGGTATATGGTATGTTGCATATTCTTGTTTTTTATGTTATTGATTTAATATTGATAGGTGATGAGAAGTTGATCCAATCTTGCAAAGAGGATATTGCAATGGAATTTGAGATGAAATACATGGGCCTAATGCATTACTTCCTCAGGCTAGAAGTATGGCAAGGTGATGGTGATTTTTTTTTGTCTCAAGGGGATTATTCCTCTGAAATACTTCAGAGGTTTCGTATGGATAATTTTAAGCCCATGGACACACCTCTAGCTACAAACTGGAGGAAGGAGAATCACACTTTAGGTGAAGACGCTGATGTCACCATTTACATGAAGCTTGTGGGGTCTTTGATGTATCTTATGAACATGAGACCCGACATGTGCTATGTGGTAAACAAACCGACTCAAGCTATGGTGAGGCCTACCAAGTTGTATTGGAAGGAAACAAAGAATGTGTTACAGTACCTCAATGGCACTATCGAGTATGATATAGGAGATAGAGGGAGTGAAGCTCCAAGGCTTCACTGATGAAAATTAGATAGGGATTCTATTAGGCAGGAAAATTACTTCAGGTGCTATCTTCAGTGTTGGGTCTGCAAATATTTCCTCATACAATGAGAAGTAGAGGCTTGTGGCACTCATCTCAGTAGTGGTTGAATACACGGCTGCAATTCAAGCAAAATGTGAGGCCATATGGATGAGGAAAATACTTGTGGGTATTTTCAGTGAGGAGATGGATCTGACAGTGATATATTGTGATAATCAGAGTTGGATTAAGCTCACTGAGAATCTGGTATTCCATGACAGGTCCAAGCACATTGATATCTGCTATCATCATTTGCGGGACTCTGTGCATAAGAGAATTATATTGCTACAATACATTCTAAATGAGGAGCAAGATATTGACATCTTGACAAAGGCATTGTTAGGAGGTAAATTCGAATTCCACATGTCTAGGGTAGGGGTGGTGAAAAATCCCTTTCTTCTTAAGAGGGAGTGTTAAAAAATGTAGCAAGAAAGGCTCAACTTGACTTTAGCCTTAGTCAAATTGAGTAAATCGAATTTCCACATCAACAAGACAACTTGGAGGAAGTTAAATAGTGTGACATGGCTCTTTTCACTTAGTTATCTCAATAAATTTGAGTTAGGGGCTTGGATTTCATTTATGCACATGTTAATTGCTAAATTTTAACAATCTATTTCAATAATTTTCAGTTGTATTCAGTTAACTGGCCTCTAACTATTTATAGAGTCAGTTGAAGGTAAGTTGTGTAGTGGGACATCAGTCTAACTCAGAGATCTGTCAGTTAACTGATTAATTATCCCAAAATAGCTAATGCATGCATGGAATTTGAATTCCTTAGAGGAAGCGGAGATGACAAGGCCAATGTAACATGAGTTTTATATTAGTTTGAGTGTACAAGTGTTGCATGAGTCAGTAGATCAATCCTTGGGAATTGCGCAAAAAATAGGAGGAAATTACTATATTTTAGGAGCTAATTTCCTCAAGGATTGTGCAAGGAAATAGGAGGCTAGATGAGTAGATAATTGGCTAAGTGTTGGCCAAAGTTTCTCATTCAATAGAGAGAACAGTTATTCTTTTACAGGTTGTGCTCAGAGTTGGAGCAAGAATTTTTAATAGTTTCTCTATTAAAATACGTAATGCAAAGAGGCTTGAGGGGATTTTACCAGTTGGGTTCCCCTAGAAATCATTGTGTAGTTGTGTTTTTGCTTGTTGCATGTCTATGCATGTTGTTCTAAATTGTGATTTCCATTCTATGGATCAGTAGAGTAGAATTGTGTCTCTTGTTTTTCAGTTTGAAGTCTTGAGCAGTTGTAATTTCTATCAAATTTTTACATTTTTCATGTCTTCAACAGGCCTAGATTTTTGGATACACCCTTCACTGCAGAACCACAAACACTTACAAATTTGACCCAAAATAACTTCAATGGAAATTTGGATTTGAAATAATAATAAAACCTACAGATTATCTAGATTCAAAAACTTCCTTATACTTCACACTTCCCAAATAAGTCCAGATGTTGCCACGTGCTAACTTGTTTACACCTCGGATTTCTTAGCAGCGCCAAATACTTTGAATCCTTCTCTTGCTACCAAACATCCTTTCGCTTCAAAAAAAAATTCTCCCCAATATTTTGGAGTTGGACTAAGTGTCATATATCGTTGGAAATGTATCTAAGAGGACTATCCAACTACACACTTTGCAAGAGAATTTAAACAATTTACCTATATAAAAAATGAAATCAAAGATAGGCTACATCTCATCGGTAATAATCATCAAAAAACTCCCCCTTAATTTTCATTCACTTGACATCAATGACTAGAATTTACATCAATGCAAACACTATTTTCAACAATATCCCCTTTTGGGATTGATGGGAATACCACCAAACAATGGAGGTCATTGACGAAAACTCCATCTCCTAGGTACTTTGATCCTCCTGTTGGTTGCGCATTCTCAAATTTTGTTTTTTTTTTTCTCACTCTCTGCCTTTGCTTCTGAGAAGCCAATAACCACATTGCATCATACATTGTCAATGTTTGCTTCATCTCCTCCTTAATATCTTCCTATCAATAAACACAATGCATCACATCATGTCAATGTTTTCTCACTCTCCCGCTCTGACATCAATGGAAATGGGTTTAGGAACTCCCTCTGAGTTTATTCTACTCCTACATACTTGTCATCTTCCTCTAATCTTGTTCTCTATTACTCAACTATCCCTACACTTATTTGTACAATTTCCCTCTTTTCTTGTGAAGAAAGCTAGTTAAGAGAGGAGAGAAATTACTCCCAACTTTTTCCTTAAATACTCAAAAGTTCTCAAGCAAGAGGCTTGGTTAAGATGTCAACAAATTGTTCTTTTTTGGAAATATACTCCAGCCTCACAATTTGATTAGAAACCTATTCTCTAATTAAGTGGTACTTTATGGGAATATGTTTGGTTTTTTAATGCAAAACATGATTCTTAGATATGTTCATAGCATGTGTGTTATTACAGATAATGGGAATAGGATCCATGTAAGTTATACTCATATCCTGTAAGGTTTGCTTCATCCATAAAATTTGAGGGTAACTAGTTGCAACTACAATGTACTCGGCTTCAATAGTAGAAAGATAAATATATGTTTGTTTTATGCTTAACCAAGCCAATAGGAACTCTCTAAGAAATAAATCACCTCCACATGTGCTTTTTCCAATCATCCATATTTACAACCCAATCAACATCTATACATGCAATTAATGAGAAGTTTTTACATCATATATACCATAACCCATATTCCATTGTAGCCCTCAAATATCTGAATATTATTTTGGCTGCTAAGGGATGACTTTGTTTGGTGGTTGATTGATATATGGAAACAACACCAACAACCTACTAATATTTGGTGTAGAAGTTGTTAAATATTAGAGGTTTCCTACTATTGACATATACATTGTAATCTGATCTTCCTCAGGTGACTCGTCATATTTTTTGAGCTCACATCCAGTTCCCACTGGAGTACTGAAAAGTGAGCATTCTTCCTTTCCAAATTTCTTCGACACTTCTTTGAGGTACTTGCCTTTGGAGATGAATATACCTCTTGTTGATTGTGTAATTTGTAAGCAAAGAGAGAATGAAATTTCCCCAAACATGGACATTTCAAATGTAGGTTGCATATCGGCTACAAAATTTTGACTAAGTGCATCTACATGAGTACCAAAAATAATGTCATCAACATAAACAACAAAAATTAAAAGATTGATTTTCATATTTGATATACAATTTATTTCTTGCTACTCCTCTTTCGAATCGATGTTGTAGTAGGTATTTATCTAATTTGGAACACCATGCCCTGGGTGCTTGTTTAAGTCCATATAATGCCTTTTTCAATTTGCATACTTCTTGAGAATTTTCTAGAAGTTGAAAACCTTCAGGTTAATAAATGTAAACCTCTTCTTCCATCTCACCATTCAAGAAAGTTGATTTCACATCCATCTAATATATCTTGAAATTTTTGTGATTGAAAATTACTAAAAACATTATGATAGCCTCTAATCTAGCTATAGGAGCAAAAGTTTCATCAAAATATAAACCTTCAACCTAAGAATAGCCTTCGCATACTAATCTTGCCTTATTTCTCACCACTTATCCATCCCCATTTATTTTATTCCTGGAGACCCATTTGGTGCCAATTACATTTTGTTTGTTGGTCTTGGAACCAATTCCCAAGTTTTATTTTTCTCAATTTGATCTAGTTCTTCATCATTTAGTTTACCCAATGTTCATCTTGGCTTGCTCGAGAGGAATATTTTGGTTCAATCATAGACATCATAGCAACATGTGCTTGATTGGGGGAATTCATCACTCTTCTTCTATTTTGGACTCTTTCATCCAAATTACCAACTATTTGATTTGAAGGATGATTCTTTTGTACATACCTTGAGGGATATTTTGGAAGGGGGCTCTCTACCTCTTCATTGATTTATTTTTCAACTTTTCCATCATCATCTTGATCGTTGGTTTGTTCTTTTGAGCAGATATATGTCTGATTCTTTTCTTTGATAGGAATAGACTCATCCACTCCTACATCAATGTTGTCAACTATTTTTATGATATTTTATTGTAATATATATAACCCTTACTCTTAGTTGAATATTCTAAAAATATTCCTCCATCTATTCTTGCATCAAAATTACCAATATTATCATCATTATTTTAATGTAATACTTGTTTCCAAATACTTTGAAGTGTTTTACCATTGTTGGTTTTCCATACCACATTTCATAGGGGGTCTTGTCACTATTTCGCTTGAAGTGAGCTTTATTTAAAATATGGAATATTGTATGAATAATTTCAGCCCAAAAGTTATTTTGTATATTTCTCTCATCCTTCAATGTTCTTTCCAATTGATGTACTGATCTATTCACCCTTTTAACCATGTTATTCTATCATGGAGTATTCTCAATGGTGAATTTCCTCTTTATGCCATGATCCCTACAAAAATCATCAAACTCGTTGGAAGTAAACTCTCCAACCATGTCTTATACACTTTAATTTGCAGTCAATTTCAATTTCAACCATGGAATTAAAGATTTTAATTTTTTCAAATGATTCTAACTTTTCATTTAAGAATGAAAAACAAGTAAGTTTGTTGTGATCATAAATAACTATAATAAAATATAGCTCACCACTTGGAGTCTCAGTTCTCGTGGAACCACATAAGTCCATTTGGACTAGTTGTAAAGGCATGGTGGATGTGTTTTCTTTGCTCATGAAGGACACTCAAATTTTCTTACCAACATGGCATGACCTACAAATTGTGTTACTTGGTTTAGAGATCTTTTGCAAGTTCCTTACAACTTTCGTTTTACCCGGCTTCACAATATGTTTGAAGTTGATGTGTCCTAACATTTTGTGCCATAAACAACTCTCATCATACTTCCCCAAACAATATTTATCATTTAAAATGTATACATTGTTTTCTAATTTGTTAGCTTTGGCCTCTACTTCTCCCGTGCCTGGCGTTTTTATTTCACAACTTTTGGAGCGAAAAGGAAATCCTATCCCTAGTAACACATTTGAATCACACTCAAATGGTTGTGTTTGAGTCCACCTACAAAAAGCACATTCTTAGGTTTGCATTTTCCATTTACCAGGCTAACTATACCTTTACCTGGAGCATCATTTCAAAAAGTGACATTGCCTATTTTGTGTTATTTTAAAGACAAGAATTTATTCTTTTTAACTTGGTATATGCCTTGAATATCCATTTTCTACATACCAATGACTACCCTAATTTTGGGCATACAACATAATGCCACATTTTTAGTTAATTTCTTTCTTTTTTTGTTGCCATACCTTGGGTTCTTCTTTAGCTTGCTTGATCTCAGGAGTTGGTCTGAATTTTCTAATATTACATTCAATTGTCTTATGCCCATAATTATGGAATTTATAACATTTAATCACATAAAACAAAGGGGAAAAAGAATTGTTGTCCCTGAGAACATTTCTTTTTAAATTGTCAAATATCCTATTTGGTTGATAGGATTTGTTTATCTAATCTCTTATTTACACATTTCTAAGATATGCTTTACAACTTGTAGCTTTATGTCCATAATTTGTGCATGTAAAGTAGTAACCATGAAATATATTCTCATACCTAGGAATCATTTGTTTGCTAATTTTTTGTTGGCTTCTTCTTTGAGACACAAAATATATTTGTTGATTTCTTTCTTAAACATTGTATCTTTTTGAATGGTTGTAACTTGTGTTCCATTGTTGCTTTTGATTTTAATTTGCCCATTTTTATCTTGCTACTATTCTTTTTCATTTAATCCTCATATTTTTTGTGATCATTTTCTTTAGCTACAACTATGTCTAGTCCCTTGACTACATGAACAAAGTTAATGGGTTCCTTGTATTCAAGTGCTTTTGAGCTTGACTCTCCTTCATAGCCCAAACTAGTCTTGATATGAGGTAATCTTTGGACACTCAAAATTCCATCCAACGTACTAGATCATTTGACAAATTTCTTACTTAGGTTGAGTTGTTCCTTAGTCCTTTCTAACTCTTTTCTAAGGGATACTACCTCCTCCCTGATATTTTCACAATCCTTTCCTTTTTATTTTGGTTGTTATAGCAAAATATCTTCAATATTCTTTGCTTCCTCGATTTCTAAAGGAAGAGGTTCCAAATTTTCAGAGTTACCTTTTTCGTTTTCAAAGTTTTCTAGCATCTCTTTTTTCATCTTATTCTTTTTCCTTATCCTTTGAATTTCTTCTAAACCACTGATTAGTTCACATTCCAAATCTACTTCAACCACGTCTTCATCAGAATCTACCTATTATTTTTCTAGAGTGTCTAAAGCCATGAGCATTAACTCTTTTGTACTTCCTTTAGCTTTGTCCTCATTAGAATATTTCTCATCTTCATCTTCTGAGAAACTATTATCATCTTGAGTATAGAAACTCTTCTTTTTTATATTCTTATCCTTTTGTACTTTTCTATACTTATCCTTATGTTCATGTTCATTCTTGTTTTTCTTTTGTGGACATTTAGATGCATAATGACATACTTTACCACAATTAAAAAAATTGAAAGGCAACTTATCTTTGTATTTTATGGATCCTCTCTTCAATTTTCTAAAAAACATTGCCTCATCTTAATCTGATCCATAGCTTGAGTCATATTCATCTTATTTACACTTTTTTCATCTTTGAAGGTTGCCTCCTTTGATTTAGTTCTACCCTTCAAAGTCCTCACTTCATAGGCATTCAACGTTCCATGTAATTGATCTAACCTTAGAGTGTCAAGCTCTGACAATTCCCCAACGATTCACACATTGGCATTGAATCTTACAGGGAGTGATGTTAGCAATGAACTACAAACAAATCAGTCATTTTTTCATTCGTTTTCCTCTTATTGTGTTGAAAATTTCATCCACTCAAAGGAATAATTTATATTTTTCTTCATCCTAATCCATCTTTAAGGATTTAAACTGCATTATATTGTAGCCTTGAAGTTTATCCTTATTTAATTTACTATCTCCTTCATAAAAACTACTCATCTTCTTCCATATTGCCTTGGAGGTGGTGCATTGCATTCATTGATTTAGAATTATAATTGAATTCAAACTTATCATTTCTGTCAATGATGACAATTGGCTTTGTATATTCATTTTGCACTGTGTCCCAAAAATTTGCACTAGGAGATTGTAAAAAAGTCCCTATCCTTACCTTCCATAATGCATATTTTGTTCCAGTAAACATAAAAGCCTTGTTGGTGTGAATTCCATCCCAGTTAGACATTATCATGGATCTACCTTCTAGTTATTAGACTATTGTTGAAGGAAATTTATTTGATACCAATTGTTAGAAACCAAGAAAATACCGAGAGGGGGGTGAATCAATATTTAAAAATTACTTGCTCAAAGTAAAAGTGCTTAGCTACACAATAGTAAATAAAAACACACCAATCTCATAAATTTTAGGCACAAGATATTAATGTGGAAACTCAACCAAGAAAAACCATAATTATTTTTTGATTATTATGAAATATAAAACTCCAACTTTAAACTGTATCAATTTGTGTATGATACAACCTACAGAAGGCTCCAACACCCTTTTTCTTTTACAACAACCAACTTGTTGATTTTTACATGAACCAGCCTAAAGCAAGCGTCAACTTCCTATTATGCAAGTACCTCCTTGCATAGCCTTTTGGATCCTTCTTTCATAAGTTTTAAAACACAGATATGAGGCTTCTTTTTCATAAAATATTTCTTCATCAATTTCTCCTTCTCAGATATGTTCTTTATCCCAACACACACATATTTATCTCTATTCATCTATTTTCTCTTCAATGTTGTTGCTACTTATAAAGCTTTACAATTTCTTTTATTCTCAGTTGATTTTCCATTTTAAATTTTAGCTTGTAGTTAGTATTTAGTTATATTTTAGATTAGTTTTTGTCCTCACTACTACTTTGTTGTCCTCACTGCTACTTCAACTACTCTCATCTCTATTTTCTTTAATTGTTCAATTATGTAACTCGTGCTTCAATATTATTGTTCTTAATCTACATATGAATAACATGTTTTACATTCCCTATTAAAAATAGAACTCTAACTTTTTCATCTTGTTTGTCCAAATTTGGTATTCAGACTACAATTGTTCTTTTTCTAATTTTGGTGCTCAAACACCAAATTTTCCCAAATTTATTTATTTATTTATTATTTTTTTTTTCTTCAGTATAACCTTTTCTCTGAAAATCCACGATTCGTAACCACCATTTATCCCTATAGTTCTTAACCTATTCATTTTTCAAGGCATTGTATGTGGTTCATTTTATTTTTTGACTAAATGTATGTATGCATGAAGTCCTGGATTGCTGGATAGTCAAATGAGTTGGATGGGTTGGGTAGCTTAATGGCTTAATCAACGACTAAGATTCATTTCATCTCCCCTCTTCATGTTGTCCTTTTTTCCCACAGAACCACAATCTGGAACCTTCATCTTAACTCCTAGGATGCTTAACCCTTATCAATTTATCTAACGACTAAACAATTAACACATTTCATTGGTGCACCTCCTATATTGATTTGATCAACATTAAATAGCCTTCCTGGGGCCTCTCCACATGCTCAATGGTTAATGGAGGGGGGGTCTAGGATTTTTCACTTATACAATTAAATCTTCGCTACCTTCCCCGCTGTGCCAAATGTGTTTCATTGGCTAGTTCAATCGAATGGCTAAAACACCATCCCAACCCCCCCTTGAATTTCTGAAATTTAGATGGGGGTTCCCGATATTTGTTATATTCAACCTAATATGATATGACACCACATTATATGGCCCCAACTTCCACATCATGCTACCATGACATTCTGACACATCACGCTACCATGTCACACTATCATGCCACTGTTAAATCTATTGCCATTATTGCATCATGGTGACTTCATCCTTTCATGTGGAATCCTCTTGGTGGTTCCATGTGTCACCCAAAAATAGGTCATTTGGCCACCCAAAGGGACCAAATATATCTGCCAAGTATCATTCTAACATTGTACTACATCAACTACCTGTTATGTCATCACCACCTATCTTCCACCTATCTGCCACATTGTCATCGTTAACCACTTAGGATCTGCCACCTATCTCTACTGTCACATCACCACCAATTCATAGAAATATGATATCCAGAATTTTCCTTTCATAACTCTCTGTGATGTCTTCAATAGGCTCATATGCCCTGATATGCCCTTCACTACGAAACCATGAACACTCAAAATTTTTACCCAAAAGACATTCAATGGAAATCCAGATTTGAAATAATAACGAAACTCCTGAATTATTTAGATAAAAAAACATAAATATAATTCATGCCTCCTAGATAATTTCTGATAATTCTAGATGAATCTGTCATCTAGCTCTTTTTGCCACATGCTAACCTATTTGCAACCCATATTTTCGGGGTGCCCCATATTTTTTGAATCCTTTTCTTACTGCCAAACTTGCCTTCACTTCAAAAGAAAAATTATCCCCAATCTTTGGTAGTTGGACCAAGTTTCATATATCGTTGGAAAGTTCTCTAAGAAGACTATCCACTACACACTTTGAAAGAGAATTTAAATAATTTACCTATAGACAAAATTACTTCAAATATAGGCTACATATCATTAGTAGTAATCTTCAACAAACTCTCCCTTAACTTGTATTCAATTGTTCACTTAATATCACCGACTAGACTTGACATCAGTGCCAACACTTTTCTAATAAATACCTCCCTTTGGAATTGATAGAAATACCACCAAACATTGCAAGTCATTGATGGAGACTCCATCACTTGGCCACATTGATCCTGCTACTAGTTGCACATTCTCCAATTTTGTTGTTTTTCTCACTCTCCCCCTTTTCTTTTCAGAAGCCAATAACCACATTGCGTCGTACCTTACTAATGTTTTCTTCCTCTCCCCCTTAATATATTCCTATCAATATGCACAAGGAATCACATCATGCCAATGTTTTCTCACTCTCCACCTTTGACATTAATGAAAATGGGTTTAGGAACTCCCCCTAAGTTTATTCTACTCTTACAGATTTGTCAGCTCCAGTTATCCCTACACTTATCTGGATAGTTTCCCTCTTTGCATGTGAAGAAGGCTAGTTAAGAGAGGAGAGAAAAATGACTCCCAACTTCTGCCTTAAATAATCAAAATGTTCTAAGGAAAGAGTCTTGGTGAATATGTCAACAACTTGTTCTTTTGTGGAAATATACTCCAACCTCAAAATTTGATTGGAAACCTATTCTCTAAGAAAGTGGTACTTTATGGGAATACACTTGGATTTTGAATGTAGGACATTATTCTTAGATATGTTGATAACACTTGTGTTATCATATATAATGGGAATAGGACGTGCATAAGTTATCTTCATATCCTGTAAGGTTTTCTTCATCCACAAAATATAAGTTCAACTAGTTGTAGTTGCAATGCACTCGACTTCAGGAGTAGAAACAAAGATATATGTTTTCTTTTTTCTCAATCAAGATACTAGGAACTCTCCAACAAATAAATTAGCTCCATTTGTGTTTTTCCTATCATATATATTTCTATCCCAATCAACATCTATATATGTTGTTAATGAGAATTTTTTACTTCGTGGATATCATAGCCCATAATCCATCATAGCTCCAAAATATCTAAATATTCTTCAACTGCTAAGAGATGACTTTGTTTGGGGGCTGATTGATATATGAAAATAACACCAACAACTTGCATAATGTCTGGACTATAAGCTATTAAAAATAATAAGTTTCCTATTATTGACTTGTACATTGTTTGATCTACCTTAGGTGGCTGCTCATCTTTGTTGAGCTTACATCCAATGAACATTGGCGGAATGACAAATGAGCATTCTTCCATTCCAAATTTCTTCAATAATTCTTTGATGTGCTTGTCTTGGGAGATAAATATCCATCTTGTTGATTGCGTAATTTCTAAACCAAGAAAGAATGAAAGTTCCCCAAGAAAGGACATTTCAAATTAATCTTGCATATCAGTTTCAAACATTTTACTAAGTGCATCCGGATCACTCCTAGAAATAATGCCATCAACATAAAAAAAAACAATTAAAAGATTTTGATTTTTATATTTGATATGAAATTTTTTGTATTTTACTACACTTTTAGATCCACGTTGTAGCAGATATTTATCTAAACTATAATATCATGCCCTGGGTGCTTGTTTAATTCCATATAATTCCTTTTTCAACTTGCATACTTCCTTAAAATTTTCGACAGTTGAAAACCTTCATATTGTTCAATGTAAACCTCTTCCTCAAGCTCACCATTCAAGAAAGTTGATTTCACATCCATCTAATATACCTTGAAATTTTTGTGACTGAAAAATGCCAAAAACATCAAAATATTGTTACAGAAGAAAAAGTTTCATCAAAATATAAAACTTCAACATGAGCATAGCCTTTTAATACTAATTTGGTCTTATTTCTCACCATTTTCCCATCCTCATTTAATTTATTCCTGAAGACCCATTTGGTGCCAATGACATTTTTTATTGTTGGTCTTCGAACCAATTATCAAGTTTGATTTTTCTCGATTTGATATAGTTCTTCATTCATAGTGTTTACCCAATGTTCATCTTGGCTTTCCTGAGAGAAATCTTTTGGCTCAATCATAGAAATCATAGCAACATGTGCTTAATTAGGGGAATTCATCACTCTTCTTATAGTTTGGACTCCTGCATCCAAATTACCAACAATCTAATTCAAAGGATGATGCTTTTGTACATACCTTGAGGGATATTTTGGATGGCAAATCTCTGCCTCTTCATTTACTTCTTCTTTAAGTTTTTTATCATCATTTTCATCGTTGGCATGTTCATTCGGGTGATATATGTTGATTCTTTTCCTTTGAGAGGAATGAAATCTTCCAATATTACATCAATGTTGGCAACTATTTTTCATGAGCTTTAATCATAACATTTATAACCCTTTCTCTTAGTTGAATATTATAGAAATATTCCTTCATCTTCTTTTTGCATCAAGCTTACTAATATTATCACCATTATTGTTACAAGTCATTTTGTCACATTCACTCAAATGGCCTAGAAACTAGATCAATTAGCATCCTTGATACCTTGTCATCATTCCTTTACAAAGCCTCAAGCATTACTTCTCCAAAAATTCCAAGAATTTTGGCTTTATCAGCTTAAAAATGTATTTTTGGGCCCATGGCACCCTGTCTTCTATGTCACTTGCAATGGTTACATGTTGCATAATTGGGCACCTGCACTGACCAGCGCAGGTTGCCTTTGTTGCAGGTGCAATGGTTCTAGAATTTCAGGAAAAATAAAAATAATTACGAATCTTCTCTTTCCATGATATTCTAAGGTGGTTTTAGCCATTTACTATTGATTGGTATCTCAGACTCCTATCCCAAAGGCCTTATCTTATATCTAGAGATTATCCTCCTTCATATACGGATCTAAGTTCTAGATTGGTAAAACAAAAACTACCCTATTTACCCTATAAATTCACTACCTCCCTGTTGATGCCCCGAAATTCGTTGCAACAACATCGGGGAAACCACCCGGTCCGGAACTTAGTGCAGCTCCTTTTCCGTTTGGAATAGTGGCTCTGACTGGGGATAATGGGACCAGTTTCCCAAAGATTATAAGTAAACGGGATGAATGAATGATTTACGATATGAAGTGATAACAAACAAATAACTAAACTATAAAAGAAATATAATAACTATAAGCTAATCCCGGGACTTATCAATTCAGATAATGCAGCGTTTGATAACCTATGCTTAATGGCAGGCATATAGATGTCACTAATAGTAAGCATAAATGTTTAAACCATTTAAGATTGCTCTACATAAATAGTTATGCAGAGCGATAATAGCGAATTACTGCACTCAGTCATTTATATCATTGTTACATGCATAATTAAAAGAGATAACAAATCACAAAACATTCAATAGTGATATGAAATGCAGATTTGCTGTTATATCGCATGCATGTAATCAATAATAGCAAAGTGATAACACAACAATTCATATAATAGAAAAGAGAACAGATACAGATAATAGTACCATGTAAGCTATTTGATCAATCCAATATATTAATCGCTATGTCGCAGTCCTTCCTTCTAACCAGAAAGCATCCCAAGCAAACGACAATAGTGCACGATTTACTTAAAACAGCATTCCAAGTAAAATTAAGGACCAGTGGTCGAGTTTCAAAAAGAATATAGACTGAAGCACAATAGTGCAAACTTCAGCCTTTAAGTCTTTTACAAAATTTTACGACCCTTTCCAAAACAATGAAAGGGTCTATAAATACTATGCTAATCTAAAAATATCTAAATATCTAAAACTGAAAAACAACTAAATCGGCATTAACAAATATCATTGTGCATTTGGGTGATTCGACAGTCGGCGGCGATGCTTCAGTCAGAGGTCTCTTTGCCTTTACTCCTTCGCTGACATATCGCCAGCATTGGCTCTACTTCTGGTGGAGTATTGAGGCGTGAAGTCAGCTGTGCATCGTATGTGGCATCTCGGAAATCGGCAATCAGGTATCGGAGAGCATCTGTTAGGCAGTTAAGAGCCGACCTTTGAGAATGTGGTTTAATCAGGAAAAGCCAGTATGCGTCGGCAGTCAAGGTATTCACTCCAGCAATTAACCACCCTTGTGTCTCCAGCTCAGGATAATTCCTGTGCTCCAGCATATTGGCGGTTGTTATGTTTCCAGGTGTACATTGTGAAATCATGTTTGCCAGGTACAATGTATCATTGACTAGATCGATCATGTTTCTGGCAATCGTTTTGCATCTGGATGCTGCCCTTTCTGCCTTCATTACCTGTGTGTTCCATTCCATGAAAAGTATGTCTTTGTATGTTACACAGATTCGGGAAAAATTTGCCGCTTTCCCTTCTGGAGTGTCTTGCCATTCAATATACTCTGTTATATCTTCTTCGGCCTGATCCAAGTTACCCCTGGCTTTCTCGATTTGCTCACATACTGCTGTAGATGTGTCACAAAGTATCTCAGCTTCAACTAGTTGTTGGCACAAGAGTCTGGTCTGAGATATCAATGCGCCGTTTATGAGAGTTGCCTCTGTTCTGAAATCATCAATACTCTTGGCACCTTTGATACTTTCAAGCTGTGCTGACAGCTGAATTATTTGCTCCTCTTTAGATTTCATCAACAGCTCATTCGATGCCTCCAACTGGGATAATGCTTCTGACAATTCTTGTGCTTTTTGAATGTCACTTTGGTCTATCCTCAGTTTTTCAATTTGCTGGGTTAACAAATGATTCTCTTGTTGTTGGGCCAGCAATTGTTCTTCTGCCTGTGCTGCCTTATTCCTTGCTTCTATCACTTCTGCTTGCAATGCATATGCCTCATGCTCTTTAGTCTTCAAAAGAAGACTCACCTCGGATGCTTTGTCAATGGTTGCCGCTGAATAAGCTCCCGCAAATTGCGATAGCTTTGTCAAATCTTCAGAGGGATCTAATTCTCCCTTCCAGACGACATTGCCCGTGACTGTTTGCTCAGTTGAAACAGAAAGTTGATCAATCCTTCGTCTCTTTCTTGAGCGCCTTAAAATGGCTCTATGCTTAGGGCTGTAGAAAATGTCTAGGGGAGGAATTTCCTCTACCTGAAGATCAATTTGATCAGATGATTCTTGAGTAATTTCCTCAACATTCTGTACCATGGGTGGGCTGCTGGTTCCTTCAAGAACCGGAGAAAACATAGTATCGGGAGTCTTTGAGGCATCTGAGTCTTTGGAGGCTTCCTTACCACTTATAATGGAATCGAATTGGTTCCATTCTTTAATCAATTCAGTATCAGCAGAGATTTGCTTACTCTGTTCTTTCTCTTTTTCAATCCTCTGCTGCTCCTCGAATGCCTTCCGCTGTTGCTGTTCCTCCAATTCCTTTTTCTGCCTATCTTCCAGTTCTTTCTTTGCTTTTTCTTCTTCCTCTCTTTTCCTCTGTTCTTCTAGCTCCTTTTGCCTTCTTTGCTCTTGTTCAATTTGTGCCTTTTCCTGCCTTTCTATTTGTTCTCTTCTATGCTTTTCTGCCTGCAGCTTGTTTTGCTTTTCCTCCTGTTCTCCAGTTGTAACAGGAGGTGAATTTATTTCCAGCTGATCAGGCTCGCTTGAGGATGAAGCTGGGGTTGTGGATAATAAATTTAGAGGCAAAGTTTGCAACCTTTGCTTTCTAAGTTTATTAAATTCAGTTAATTCCACATCTTCATATCTCATTGCAGCAAGTTGTTTGACTTGGCTTATTGAATCGGCGCCCATGAACAGGTCGTCAAACTGGTCTTCTTGATGAACAACCTTTGTCAGTTTAGCCTGTTCCAAGGCAATGAAAGCAGTCTTTTTCGGGTCATAGAGTCTGTTGGGAATAGAAGCTAGAGATACCATTTGGAGTTTCGCTGCTTCCTTTTCTGCATGCTTATAATTTAGCAGCGTGTAAACTCCAATTCTCAAAGGAAAAGCTGGCCATCCTCTCTTCTTCTCTTCTTTGAGAGTTTGTGTGACACCCTCAGACATGATCTGATAGGAGATTTCTCGGGCTAACAATTTGTCTGGGATATACAAGGGAAGAACATGTGGCCTAGCCTTGCTTCCAAAAACTCTGACATAGGAAAAATATTCTTCGCCGAACCAATGGGCTACGGCTGGTAGGTCAAAAGAGGCTTCATAGGAAATTCTAGGGATAGGTCTGTCAAAAATAGAATAGTGAACGGGAACCATAAAACCATTGCAAATTTGATACAAATGGTCTTTGTGAGAGGGTTTCCACAATTTACGATGATACAAATGAATAGGTGTTGGGTCATGGGTTGTCCATCTCCAACCAAGGACAGGAAACTCAGAATTAAAACAAAGGGTATCCATAATGTAGGCAGAGTAATAGAAGGGTGGGATTTTTCTCTCGGTGACTCTGGTTTTGGCCCTAAACTCACGAATAGCTAAGACCAACTTATCAGACAGAATAGTGGCCCAATCCATGATTATACTATTGACGGCTGCTTCCATTAAGGGAACCATATCAACATGGATATTTGCAGAATCATGAAATCCCCACAATCTACACATCATAATTCCAGCATAACAGTAAGGTGAAGCCAAAGAAGCATTGGAGTACTTACCCGACATATCCTGCTTGTGTTTTGCTGGATTTTTCCTCCAATCTCGGAGAGGTTCGGCTGGTGATTCATTCTCTCTGGCGAATTTCTCCACAAAGGCTCTGTTATAGACTTGCTCGGGATTGGGCAAATGATACATCCGTCTCAAGTCGTCAGGCTTGAAGGAACCGAAAATCCTTCCATCCTTAGTATGGAAGGTTCTATTAGTGAGAGTAATTTCTTCAATTGCCCAACGTACCACATCAGTATAAGGAAAGACTTGTTCTCTGGCTGCTATTCTGTGCAGAAAGGAGTCAGCCAAATCTTTAAGAGTTGCCTCAGACTTTCTTAGTTCATCTACACTTGCCTCCATTACTGTCGTTTCTGGTTGTTCTGCTTCTAGCAAATTGTATGTCCCTTGCCATGTAGTACCAGTAAGACCAGTGCATGTAGTATCTGAGATTAAGCCTTTCTTTGAAACTGTAGCAGCTTGGCCTGAGGCAGGTGTCGCAGTAGAACCTGCCACCTTCTTGAACTTCTTTCCCATCATATTCAGACTTCTCTCGACAGTTGAATTCTACACAAATGCAAGAGAAATCGTAATAAAGAAATAACAATGACAATCCATAACGGGATAGATATATTATTTGAAGCGTGGTGAGATTATTTCTAAAAGAGGCTGCGGATCTAATGATTTGAGAAGGCACCGTAGACGTAATGATGGTGATTTTACGGCCTGCAGTTCCATAAATGACCATTACTTAAGTTATTAAACCGAATGACCCCTTAAAGCGTGCAATAGATTTTTTCAAAGGTCTAATCGTAATTGCTCGTTAATTTGAAGGGGCAAAGCTTTAAATACGCATGCATTACCTTATCCCTTTACTTAACGGCATTTTGAAATCTGAGCTTTTGTCACATCGGATTTAAATATAACTTTAATGCTTTGAAATAATCACCTTTTGGAAACTGAGGTCATCATTAAGTGTCATCACATCGCATCGGAAGTATGAGTGACCTTATCATTTGGGAAAGATCTTTAGCGAACGCCGATTGCGACATTGTATTAGCGCGCGTACATAATCCCGAAATGTATATCAATTGATTTACCGAATGCCGATAGCGATGTCGCATCGGGAAAAGATATGAACGCCTTATGAAACTGCATAGGATTCTGCCGACTGCCGATAGCGATATCGCATCGGGTCGGAGCTTTAAAACATTTTTCACAAGAAATAGCGCCGATAGTTGATTGCCGATATCGTGTCGCATCGGGAAAAAGGTATGTGCTTTTTCTTTGTGTGCATTGGCTATCACCGATGGCCGATAGCGATATCGCATCGGGAAGAACCAAGATGGTAACCAACTTTGCGATTAACCTCAAAAATTGCTCATTATTTGTTCAACAAGGGTTTTATGCACAAATTCATTTGATTATCATACCTTATTGGAACAAGTTTATTAATGCCAATTAAAATTTTTAAAAGGGACCCATCTCATATGTAAATTGTTTGTGATACAAATGTTATGAAATGGGGGGTTGTTGTAGGGCACAACACTCCCATAGATTTTGGGTTGGATTTTGGAGACTCTTAGCTATGCCCTATTGCTGCTACTTTCTATGTAAGGATGAATTAGCATCCTTTAGTTGAGATTAAAATCTTGTTTTATGGCTAAGGAAGGACAAGTTTTGGTGGGAGACATCTACATTGTCAAGAACTGCAAAAAGGTTGTAATCTCCTCCTACATTTCATTAATACAAAAATATTTTCTTTCCTATACTCATGTCTATTTTATGCTTATGTATTTCAATTCCATCTTGACTCATTGATTAGATATATTATTCTATGCTATGTATGTTTTGTAGTTCTATTGCTTATTGTAATTGTTTTACAAATCCCATTTATAGTAATTGGAGTTGGAGCTAAAGTTTATAAGCTAAGATAAAAGGACTTGTGTTGGATCCCAAGTAGGCTTTCTCCTCCATTTTACAATTTCTCTAAGGAAAACACAAGTGTTTTTTTATGTCGTTTTTATATCAGACCACTAGATCTAGGGGATTCACTTATGTCCGCATAAGATAATTTTCCATATAATAATTATTTTTAATGTAGTAATTACTGCCAAAGGCTTTGAAGTGATTTACTATTGTTGGTGATCCATACAAAATTTTATAGGGGGTATTTTCATTGTTTGGCCTCAAGTGAGCTTTATTTAAAATATGTATTGGTGTATGAATAACTTCAATCCAAAACCTATTTGGTATATTTATCTCTGCATCTATCATTTCTCTTTCCAATTGATGTACTAATCTATTCACCCTTTCAACCACACCATTATGTTGTGAAGTATTTTCAATGGTGAATTGCCTCTTTATGCCATGGTACTTATAGTAATAATCAAAATTGTTAGAAGTAAACTCTCCACCCATGTCTAATCTTACATACTTTAATGTGCAATCAATTTCATTTTCAGCCATGGCTTTAAATATTTAATTTTTAAAAATGCTTCTGAATTTTATTTTGAGAATGAAACTCAAGTAATTCTATTGTAATCATAAACAATCAACATAAAATATAGCTCACCGCTTGGAGTTTGAGTTCTTGTGGGACCACATAAGTCCATGTGGGCTAGTTGTAAAGGCTTGCTGGACATGTTTTCTTTACTCTTGAAGGACACTCAAATTTTCTTACCAACTTGGCATGACTTACAAATTGTGTTACTAGGTTTAGAGATCTTTGACAAGTCCCTTACATCTTCCTTCTTACCCAGCTTCACAATATGGTTGAATTTGAGGTGTCTTAACCTTTTGTGCCATAACCAACGCTCATCATACTTCCCCAAACAACATGTCCCATTTAAAATGTATAAATTGTTTTCTATTCTGGTAGCTTTCGCCACTAATTCTCCTACATTTGATGTTTTTATTTCACAACATTTGGATTACATAACAAAATTATATCCCATATCACACACTTGGCTCACACTCAACATGTTATGTTTGAGTCCATCTATAAAGATCACATTTTTATGAGAGATTTTTCGGCGTAAATCACATGATATTTCATTTGTTGACGTGTTTCGAACCAACCAGTGTGGTTCATCGTCAGGACAAGTTGAAGAAACAGATCAAGCTATGCATGTTAAATAGTTAGAGCAAACCTCCAATGGCTATAATTCTTGATCAAGCAACGCTATATTGACTAACGGCTAAATTTGACTAGGGAACAGTTAGTTGGACTGGACCAGGGGCATAAAAGTAAGTTAATTTACTTTATTAAATTGGAAGTTAGTTATATTATTATTAAATTAAATGTCAAAGGGACATATGAATATATATCTATATATATATATATATATATATATATATATATATATATATATATATATATATATATATATATATATATATATATATACATATAAAGTAATTATAAATGATTATTAAGTTATTAGTTAGTTATAAAAGGTATTAAATAAATATATAAAATATAAAAGTCAAGTGTTAGAAAGAATAAGATTATAATATTTTAAATATTCAGATTAAAATAATTGTTTATCTAATTGTTAAATTAACCTAGAGGTTTGAACTATTTAATAAATTATCCAGATTTAATTAATTGTTTATATGAATTTACCTAAAGGTTTTAACTACTATATAAAATTTTATTTATAAACATACATACATACATACATACATATATATATATATATATATATATATATATATATATATATATATATATATATATATATATATATATTAATTCTATTAAGATAATAGTTAGTTATAAAAGATATTAAAAATAATATCAGAATAAGTTAAGAGAAGGAAAGAATAAAAATATTTTAAATATCCAGAAATAATTAATCGTATATCTAATTGTTAAATTAACTTATTATTATATAACGATACAAGTAATAATATTAACTATCAGTTAAAATTATTAGGATACGGTATAATAAGAACAAACCAAAAAACGAGGGAGGGAGGAAGGGAAGAAAGCGACTAGGAAGAGAGTGTTGGGACCTAGCAACTACTGATCTTCCAGCCATCCTCTCTATTGAGATTGCTCGGCCTTTTTTCAATCTCAAGGGCTTCCCTAAATTTCTGATGATGGAACTGCGAAACTCTAGCAATAACACTAGCCTCCTCAATACAAACATGATGTTTGGTTTTTTCCGCATGTTCTGCTAAAGCGAAAGACTTGGTTCTCCTATGTTTAAGGTCAGTTGCATGCTCACTAATCCTTTGATTAATGGAGCGACCAGTCTCACCAATGTAGGGGGTCCCATAGGAACAAGGGATAATATATACCCCTTTCATATCCTTAGGGTCGATAGGATCCTTCACTGATCTAAGGGACTTACGAATGGTGTTAAGGGGCCTAAAGGTCGCGGGGACATTATGTTTCTTAAGAAGGAGCTCCTTTATGGGCTCCCTAAAATTAATAAGGAAGGAGCTCCCTTAAGGCCCATTGTCAACACCATTGGAGGTCCTACCTACCTTCTTGTAAAGTTCCTTGTGTTAAGGCTTAAGCCCTTAGTTGGCCGTACGGAGTCCTTCGTAAAAGACTCTGCTTCCTTTATTGATGAGATCAAGGACTTTAAGCTTGACTCTAGGGACATTCTTGTTAGTTTTGATGTAGTTTCCCTGTACACTTGCATCCCTATAAATGAGGCCATGGAGGTAATCAACCGCCTAACAGATCCGGACACAGCTCGGTTAGTTGAGATTTACCTCACTTCCACCTTTTTCAGTTTTGAGGGAGATTTATTTGAGCAAACCTGTGGGGTTGCAATGGGCTTGTTAGCACCTAAATCTACCTCAGGCTGAAGGAAGGCAAAAATTAGGGTAACCACAAACCACACTCAGTCTAGTAGCTAGCCCTACCAGAGCAGGAGAGGGCTCTCTCCGAGTCATGCTCAGTGAATGGATAAGAAAAAATGGTCTGAGATGACTTACAATGAAATATTTACCTTAGGCTAGTAAGTGAAAAGGGATTTTGAAAACAATTTTATGAATGACCGAGCTTCTGGGATGTATATGGGACTGGCGCTCAGCAAAGAACAAAGAATTGAATATGAAGGCATAGATTATTCCGTGAGGCAAGGTAGGCGAAAAGAGCAGCAATTTCGGTTTAAGGTAACGCGGAATGGAAAGATTGTTGAAGAAAGTGAAAAGGGCATCGTCGCATGAAATTTTCCCACCGGCAGAGCAATATAAATTGGATTCTACCTAATCTCACTTAGAAAATTTCACTGAAATGAAACATGAATTGAATTATGAAACATAACAAGATACATATGGAACATAAGAACACATTTGCTACACTCACAACCACAAGAATCTCATGAAACAGAGCCGCTGCCTTTCATTAATTCTCTGTCAAAAATACACAGTGCAGAAACAAAGTTTCTTTCCCACAGTCTCCTAGAAGTTACAAGCTAGCCAACCCTTTGCAAATAACTTGCATACAATATATAGAATGTGTGGAGAAGAGATGGAATGCCCAGGGGTTGGGAAGTTACTCAAATCATGACGAAATGGAGATGGAGAGCCAACCATTATCTACAGGTGCAGCGCTCTCAAGCATGACATTTGGTTGGGGTGACCCTTTGCATTCTTTTTCCACTTGGATAGATGCCCATCTGGAGAGAAAAATATTTAAATGTCGCCTTTGGTGCCAAAAAACTGAAGTGTAGATGACCGGGCCCACTTGGAGAAGTCGCGACCCGAAATTTCGTGAAACGGGATCAAATTGGCAGTTTTTTCCTCTGTGTGCCGCGCCAAATTCTCTGTGCATCACGCCACTTTGGAGCCTATTTTGGGGCACTTGTAAGTGTCCAAAATGTGCCCAAGTGGGTTTGTTGGAAAGCATGTCCTGTCTACTTTCTAACCCCACTATAATTTCCCAATTTGGTGCTCATTTGCCCCTCCAAATCTTCATTCTCCCAAGATTGTTTTCTGTGTGTCAAAAAAGTGGCAAAGAGGCCATTTTTGGGTGTCTTTTGACCTTTAAGAGACCCAGATCTTGTCAAAATTTCTTTCCCGGACACCAGTAGTTATATTTCGCGATGCTAAATCCAAATATGCAAGCCATTCCTCGATTAGAGTCCTAGAATTTTAGTGTCGTGCTAGTGGCGCGGCGCACAAGGAGGAATTTCCTGTTTTGTGTCCAAAAAATTTGCCTGTGACTAAAATTTGCCCAAATTTTTTGAAATTTGGGCTGGAAGTTCTCTATGAAGTTCTATGCTATGCCAAGGAAGCCTCAACAAAGATTCAAAGTCGATCTTGTTCCTTTGCCTCCTTTGCCTCCTTTGCCTCTTTTGTCGCTTTGCTCAATTTTGCCTTTAGGCTCCTGATTCTTGCTTTGGAACTCATGTTTCGGGCCTGGTAGTGGTGATTCATGCGCCTCAGCATATATTTCTCCCTGTTAGCTTTATCCAACCACTTCTCCAAGTGAACGTTCACTTTTTCTAACACATACTCCCGGTCCTTGTCTCTTTGCTCCATAGGTCTGCCTTGTGTTGCCAGGATGTGTTGCCGGTTTTCCTTGATTATTTGCAATTATATCTCAGCTAGCCGATCCTCAAGTTTCTTGTTCCTCTACTCCAGATACTGCACGTTCCACTTGGCCCTCTCCAAGTCCAGGGACAGGTTCTCAATCACTGATTGCTGCTCCTGAATGATCTCTCCCAGCTCAACATTTGTAGGTTCTACATCTGTCTCATCATCCTGGAGGAGAACAAACTCGGTCTCTTGCTCACCTGATGGCCCTTCCTCCTGCACTGGCTCCTTGCCCTTACCCTGCTCCTGTGGTGCTGATGTCGAAAGCGAGGCCCCTTCCACCCTGGGTGGAGATAACACTCGCTTTGCTGCTGCGAACAACGGTCTACTGCCCTTCTGGTATGTGATGTATACTGGCATGGTGGCAGTCTCATGGTGCTCAAACTGATGTGAAGGACCCCCCACCTCATGCTCTGCCTCTGATACCACCGGTGGAGCACTGAAGAAATCACGGGAGATGAAGTCCTCCCAAGCAATACCCTGCAATCCCAACTGATGGTCCACCAAAATCCGGATGAGAGCAAAATGATAGACACTGTTTAGCTGCTGTCGAGGGGTCTTGCGCTGCATGAAGTTTTTCATCTTCTCAATGTTGTTGCAAATGAAAAATGGAAGGCTCATCATCCGCACCCGGGTGAAGTGCATGAGCAACCTGATGTGATATGCATAAAGGCGTGAAAACCTCCCCTCGCAACTGAAATACTTCATGATCAATCTCATGAGTGGGGCATACTCATCTCTCAAAAATCTGAATGGAAAAACTCTGGTGAGCTGGCTCAAGCAGCTGTTCTTGATGTAAGGCTCATAATGATGCCTCTCCACCTTCTTTTTCTTATGCCACTGTTCCCCAATGTTTGGTATTCCTGTTGCCACTGATATGGTTTCCGGTGTCAATGTGAAAGTGACCCCAGCCAGGACAGATTGACCTCCTTGTAGATGAAGTGCAAAAAGGCGGGCCAACTCATGATGGACTCTGACATTTGCCACCCTTTGACAAAATTCATAACATGCCAAGTGCTGGAAACAAGACATGGCAAGCGGGCATGCCTGCAGCTCAGTGAGGGTGTTTGGCTCATCTCTAAGATGTCTGTCGCTCCGGTGATGTCTCCTATGGGCCCTCTCTCCTGAAGATGTGTCATTGTGGGTCCCCTCCTCATACTCTGATGAATTTTCTGATGCCATTACTATTGTTTGTACCCTGAGTTTTATGCTGCCCTCTGAATCCAATGAAACTGATAGATGCTCTGAAAATATGTCACCAAGGGGACAATAAAACAGGGAGTGTTAGGAGGGGAATGATGAAAAGGGGAATAGGGGTTTAAAAGGAGAAGTTTATTAGGGATTTGGGAGTGTTTTGGGTATGGTGTTTGATGGGGTAGGGTTTGGGTATTTTGAGCCATAGGAATAAAGGGAACGAATGGATATGATTACAGTGGAGCTAGGGTGATTATTAGGGGAAACTGCTACAGGGGAATTAGCTGATAGAGGTAGGGCAGAAGCATATTTTAGAAATAATGTCACTGTAGCAAAACCCTAGCTTTCTTGACCTTCTTTGTGTCATATTTTCTTTACTTTTTAAAAAAAATTTACATTTGATTCATGGTCATCGAAATCACATTCCTCTTCAAGTTTTAAATGCCAATGGTGAAGGTAGTTGGGCTACCTCTCCAACCTTGAGGGTTATTCACAAAAATTTTGGGCAATTTAGTACATTTTTGGGCTTATAAATCTATGCGCTGTGCGCTCTGCCCAATGCGCCGCACGCGGGGTATGCGCCGCGCCAGTGGCGATTTTGCACTGTGGCCGGGCTCCCAGTGTGCCGTGCGCCGTGAGTGCACCGCGCACTGTAAAAGTCACCCAGAGTTGCTTGAAAAATAGGGGAGAGGGTTCTAGGGCGGTTTTAGGGTGGTTTCTTTAGGAAACATGATGGAATGGAGGTGGGAACGATGAGGAGTGAGGGGACAAGGGGAGGGGAGCAGAACCTTGGTGCTTGTCATCACATTTTTGCAACCCCATTTCTCGTTTTTCTTGATGATTTTTTTCATGGTCGATCTTGTGCTTTTGGGGTATCATTTAAATATCTTATGCACACCAAATCATTGACAAATTTGAGAGAGGAGAGGTGTCAACAGGGCCTACCTCTTGATTTTCTAGCCTTCACTGAGATTTGGAATGATTTGCACTGTTTTTATGCCCCTGGTTGTGTGCGTCGCACGCCAAGCCCAGTGTGTCGCGCGCTGGGTGTGCGTTGCACCCTTGCAAAAGCTGAATGGCGGGCAGGCTGCCTATGCGCCGCGCCCTCTGTGTGCACCGTGCTCCCTGGTGTATGCGCCGCGCTTCCCAAACCAACTCTCACTCACTCACACTTTCACGATTTTGCTCTCCCACTTTTTGTAACGTCTCTCCAAGTCTTCAATGGCACAATGGCTTTGCTTAGGGCCACAACAAGTATATATATAGGCTTGAGAGAAATTGGTTTGATTTTTTCTTCCTTGAAAACCCACTTTCTAATGTTTGTGTTTTGCACTTTTTTCATTGACTTTAAAACACCCTGATTTTCATTTTTTCTTTGAAATTTTGGCTTAAATAATGAAATTTTCGGCTTTTCTTTGCAGGGACCATGTGATTGGGCATTTGGCCATGGAAACCATGACTGCATCTGAAAAATCCAACTGGCGCTTTTTTGGAAAATTTTGTCATAGTTGACCTTGTTTGACTTTTCTTCAAAACAAAGTTTTGAAGAAGAGTTGATGTCTCTTCAGGTGATGATGAAGCTTTCAGAACCATAGCTGTATAAGGTCTCCCTCTGGCCTACATGGCTTGTTATGGACATGTTTTTCAAAGACCACATTGATGATTTCCTAAACCCAAATATAAAAGATGACTTTTTCCTGTAATATGACCAGACCTTGACTATCATGAATTTCAGTGATTATGGACCAAGACCTGAACCAGCAGGGGCCAGACATGAGGGAAAATGACTAGCATGACTTTCTCCATCAGATCATGGCATGTCCCTAGCGAAATGCAGCTGAGTGAATGGAGCGGGACACCTAAAATTGAAATGCACAAAGAGTTTTGATCTCTGACGGAGGGCTGACCAGACCAACTCTAACATTGGCTCCAATGGGGGATGGTAGCTCCTTGGAGGTGCCAAGAACAACATATCTCTGGAGGAGCTAGATAGTGCCTTTTGTCCATTGGGCTATGGAGTCATCATTTTAATAAACAACACAGGATTCTGACTTATTTATACAACTAGAATAACCAAGAAATTGACTCAAACTTGACCTTGAAATAACTCAAAAACTGACTTTACAGACTGAAACCAAACTGAAATAAAAATGGTATTTACAATGATAGTGGAAGCAGCATTAATAGATCAACAGTGATACCACTTGAGCAGCTGACCATTGATCGGCCCTCCAAGACAGTCTTCCCCGTTCATTTCCTTCAGAAGAAAGGCATTCTGACCCCTATATGCTGCGATCTTGAAAGGACCTTTCCACAGATTTTCAAACTTTCCGTGCTTGCCTTTCTCTTCATTCCTTGCATCCCACTTCAGCACCACATCATCCAACTGAAATTTATCTGCTTTTTCTTTTCGGTCATATATTTTCTTTATCTTTTCCTACAACTTGGATGTGTTTTTGAAACTTCTTCTCTTGTTTGCTGCAAGTGAATCATTTGATTCAGCCTTCTCTGCATGGGATCTTCCTCACTGCCGGCCTCCTGAAGAAGTTTGACCACCGAGGCAGCAAGAGAAGTAGGAAATACTGTGTCCACTCCATAAACCAGCTCAAATGGTGACATACCAATAGACTTTTTCTTACTGATCCGATCTGCCCAAAGCGCATGGACCAACCTATTGTTCCAACTCTTCTTATTTATTTCCAGCAACTTTTTGATGATGTTGACCAAAGATTTATTCGAAGATTCTGCCAATCCATTGCCTTGCGGATGATAGGCAGTTGAATGACCCAAAATTATATGATATTTATGACAAAATTCTACCATCCTTTTCGATTTGAAAGCTGCTGCATTATCAGTGATTAATTTGTTTAGACAACCAAAGCGAGACAAGATGTTACTTTTGAGAAATGAAATGATTACCGTGTCCGTCGCTTGTTTGGTAGGGGCTGCCTTAATCCATTTTGTCAAATAATCTGTCGCTATAAGGATCCACCTATGCTGTCCGGAAGAGGCAGGATGAATTTCCCCAATGAAATCGAACCCCCACTGCTGGAATGGAGCGCTCACTTCAATAGGCTTAAGTGGTAAAGGCTGTAATTTCTGTTTTCCTTCGAAAATTTGACACTTTATGATAGCGCTTGACCATCTTATGTAGATCAGCAAACAAAGTAGGCTAGTAGTACCCTGCTCTCAAAATTTTGTTCGCTGTTGACTTCCAAAAAAGATGACCTCCACACTCTCCTTCGTGGAAATCCTCCATGACTTTCTTTGCCTCCTCTTCGACCAGACAATTTAACAAAATTCCACCGGGATCTTTCCAATAAAGTGCGGAATTCAAAATACAAAACTTGGCAGCTTTCAATTAAGTGTTCTCGCTTTGTTTCTAGTCATGCCAGGCGGTGGTGATAGATTTTTTAGCACATATATTATATCAGAATACCATGGGGACAAAGAAAACATTTCAGATACCTGAATTGACGTTCCTTCCTCATTCTCATCGGACATGGCAGCGATCAGATTTATGTCCAATGCATGCAAATTTGATTCAGCCATTAGCTTCGCCAACCCCTGTCCTTTGACCAGCTTTGTAGGCTTTATCTCCACATCGTATTCTAGCAAGGCTACGATCCATTTGCCTCTTCTCCCTTCTGGATCGGTCTGCACTAAAACATCTTTTACAGCAGTATTAGGAACATAGGCCAGAATGTGAGAATGTAGGATATACACCCGGAAATCCTTCAATGCCTTCACCAATGCCAGGGCTTGCTTCTCAATGATGTTGTACTTCAAAGTTGCATCCCTTATAGCCCTGCTGAAGAATGCAATGGGTCTTTCATGATCATCCCTCTTCTGCAATAATACCGCTGCCATAGTGTGCTCAGAAGCAAATGAAAACAATATGAAATCTTGAGTGTAGTCCGGGCTAACTAGAACTGGAGCTGAAGAAAGGGCCAATTTGACCAAGTTGAAAGATTTTACAGCCTCCTCTGTCCATTTCACCTGGCTGTCCTTCTTAAGCATGTTGGTCATTTCTTTCAAGTGTTCTGCAAGATTAGGCACAAAACGACGCAGAAAATTCATCTTACCATTGAATGATTGTATTTCCTTTTTGTTCCTGGGCAGATCGATTTGCTGAATTGCTTGCACACGCGCCGGGTCTATACGAATGCCATATTTTGAGATGATGTGCCCAAGTAATTTGCCTTCCTCCATGGCGAACAAGCTCTTCTTAGGATTCAGCGATAGACCATATTTCCTGCATTTTTGAAAGACAATTTTTAGGTGATGCATGTGTTCTTCATCAGACTTTGAAAACACCATCAAGTCATCCAAGTACACCACCAAAAACACATCCTTCTGATTCGCAAACTCCAAGTCCATTGACCGCTGAATTGTGGCACCTGCATTCTTTAAACTGAATGGCATTTTGTCATAGTGAAAGGTTCCCCATGGAATGGTGAATGCTGTCTTGTCTCTATCATCTTCATGGATGGAAATTTGGTTATATCCGGAATAACCATCAAGTAGCGACATACGAGATGTCCACACTACTCGCTGAAGTATATGGTCCATCATGGGCAGCGGATAGTTGTCCTTCAATGAGACCTTGTTTAGATTTCTGAAATCGATGCATAGGCGGATCTCACCGGTCTTCTTGCGTACAGGTACCAAGTTAGATATCCAATCTGAAAATCTGATAGGCACAATGATACCTGACTTGTAAAACCTATTTACCTCCTTTTCGATAGATGGCAACAACTTTCGATTTATCCTTCTCAGATTTTGTCTAAATGGTTTTTGATTGGGCTTGATAGGTATTGTGTGCTGAATGATATTTGTATCATAGGTCTTTAAATCAGAATAATCCCAAGCAAATACATCTGCAAATGAAGCCATCAAACTGATATATTTGTCCTTGATCTTTGGCGGTAATGCTTTGGACAATTTTACCAACTTTGGATTGCCAGTTGTACCGATGTTGACCTCTTCTACACTCTTCTCAGTCGGCTGCAATGTTGGCTTGCGGGCTACATCATCCTGATCAAAAATTTCTTCTAGAAGTATCAAGCCTTAAAGAATGATGTTATTCTTCAGCTGTAATACGTCCATTTGATTGATCTGCACTTCATCTGTACCATTCCCTTTGTCCTCATCATTTTCCACATCGATTAAGGTTTCTTTGAACTTGCCTTTGTTGAGCAGAAAATCCTTAATCTCCTCATCATCTTGGAACACTTGCCAATGTCACTGATTGTTTGGAATGGTTGGACGATGCTTGACATGGATTTCAAATTTATTGCTAGAGTTCATGGGGATCTTCAAGCTGCTCGCTGCCTTGGCAAGATCATCAACAATACTATTTTGTATACGTGGCACACATGTCAAGGTGTATTCGGAAAATAGCTTCAAGATGTCTAAAACTGCATTACGATAGGCCCGCATCCTAGGATGTTTTGCTTGATACTCACCTCTGATTTGTTTTATCACTAACTCGGAGTCGCCATATACCGAAATCCTCTTTGCATTCAGCTTTCTAAGAATCTTCAGGCCAACAATCAGAGCTTCATACTCGGCTTCATTATTTGAACATTCAAAGGCCAGCTTGTAAGAGCAAACTCTCATGCTGCTAGGCACTTTGTTTGGGGTGGAGAAAGGACTGCATACCCAAATACCAATACCAGCACCATCATTCCCTACTGCTCCATCAAAATCCATGGTCCACAAGCCTTCTTCCTCCTCTTGTAAGTGCTGAAAATCTGTTTGCCGTGCCTTGTCCACTTGTTGTCCATCGTTTTCAGCTGATTGCCCAATATTTTGCTGCTTTTCTTGTCCTTCTTTCTTCAAGATCTCTCTAAAATTTTCTGTTATCTCCGGAATGTCGTCTGCTTCTACTATCTGACTATCTATCTCATTTAAACTATCTGAAAACAAAACAAAAGACTCTAAATCTGTATGTACATAGTTAATAGGATGATTTATTGGTTTCTCCTTGCTTGTGATCATATATTTCATCTTTTGTTCCCGGTATAACTTCCTCATTTGTCCAAACACCGAGATTGTTGCATAGGAGAAATCCAGCTGTAGTGTCCCTTTCAATTTCGCTACCCAAGACCTGGAAAGAAGCATGCCAAACCTTGGAGGAATATCTGCTACCACCACATCCATCAGAACATTTTTCATAGGAAGTTGATCCAAACTCACAACCAAGTCTTTGATGAGTCATATACATCTTACTCTGCTGGAATCGAATGAATATAGATCATGATATTGCCGGGTGATGTACAGACCAAGCTTATCCATGATAGCCTTGGGCATGAGATTGTGAGAAGCTCCAGAATCGAACATGGCGTTGTGTAACACAAAATCATGCAATCGTAAACTGATATAGAAGGGTGGCACATCGCTATCAGGAGACTCACCATTCGTTGTTGGCCCAAAAATCATTTCAGGTTGATCATCTTCTACATTGACCATGTCGGACATTGGGTCCAAATTCAACATTTTAGAAATCTGTCCTCTATAACTGTTGTTCTTCATGACTTTAGTCAAAGGGATGGATACCTTTAGCTTAGAAATCTCATTCTCTAGGCTGAAAGCGGGAGTTTTTTCTACCTCTTTGACTGGGATCTCTTTCCTTTCCTTTTCTTTTGATGTGGCTGGTTGCTGTGATTGTTCTGCTGATTTTGATTTGCTACTCTCAGGACCAAACGCCTCCTTTCCCTTCCTTTGTGTAGCTGATGGATCATTCTTTGTCGTTTCACCCTCCTTCTTTTTCTGAATTGGTTTGGCCGACACATCTCTGTTTCTAAGGGAATATCGCTGTTGTTGTGTGGACAAAGCATTCATATACCCCCTTTGATATTCTTCTTATTCTTCCTCCAACACGATGTCGCTAGCTAGAATAAAATCAGTGTCTTGGTGTGTAGCTGAATTTACTGCACATTCTTCCTCTTTGGTGATGTAAGTAGGCAGCTCATCTGGAGTAAAGAGATGGTTTTCCTCGCCTATTACATTCCTATCCTCATCTGACTCCAGTCCATGCACAAAATTTTGCTGCAAAGGTGTTTGTACCGGCTGTTGTGCTGTCTGCTCTTGAGTTCGCTGATCTCTTTGTCTTATTCTATATTGTGGCTGTTGTTGGCCACGAAAGTTAGGATTCCTAACTTGTGGCTCTGGCTTATCAAGTTTTACTCTTTCAAGCATCTGCTCTACCTTTTTGAGAAGCTGATCCATTGAAGAAGATTCTTCTTTCACCATGGTTTTCTTCTCTGCTTTCGCTCTAGCTCTTTTGGACAGCAGATTAGCCTCAACGCTGACCGCAATTTTCTGCATGTCTTCCATTGTAGCTGGTTCTCTCTCTCTTAATTGGTACGCCATGTCAACATCAAAACCGTCTGGAAACTTCATCATTTCTAGTCCCACAGGTGGCTTTAGATGGTCTAGAATTTCATTGTAGACTGCATTAAATCTAACACAATAATCTTGGACCGACTCACCGGCATTCCGTTTGATTTGCTCGTATTCGGCCAAAATTTGAAGGGGATTATTTTTCACTTGCCACCGGTTCAAAAATTGTCTTTGTAGCTCAGCCAAGGTAGTGATACTTGCAGCCGTCAAACCTCTAAACCATTTCCTCACATCACCTGCAAAAGTTTGTACAAAGAGCCTCATTGCCACGTTCTCCACATTGATCTCATGAAGTTCATAGAAGTCTGCCATTTTGTCCACATGTTGCTGAGCAGTAATGCCGTTAGGAGTGCCATCAAAAAACGGGATTTTACTTTGATAATCATTTGGCATGTCATCTAGGACTTGGGGTAGAACAAGGGGTGCGAAATGGGCAGCAATCATTCTCGGTGGATTTGGCCTTAGAGGTGTTGGAGGAGTGTGCATAGTTTGCAAGGGGCTTGCACTTGGAGTTTGGGGCTGTGTTGCAATGTAATTATCAATTAGTCTATTGGCTCTTTCTGTTTCAAGGTCTACAAGAAATTGCAGATTGGGGACGGTATAATCGACAGCCCTTTCGGATTTAGATTCAAACAGTGATATCTCAAATCATTTGTCAAACTCAAGCTCTTCAAGATACTCAAAAATATCAGGACATGAATGGGATTTGAACACGGGAGTTATGGTGCTTTCTTGACGAAGGAGTCTTGGGATCAAATTGGGGTTTTCGTAAATATGAGGAGGGTCCGGGTCTGGATTCGCTCTGGTATATCGTCTCGAAGCCAGCATGCTATTGGGAGAAATTACGGGACACAACCAACTTACTCAGCCTTTCCAATCCTAAGCTCATCATCCGGAAGCCTAGAATTCTTATGAAACAAGGGGATTTGATTTTCAACTTGCTCCCTAGTGGAGTCGCCACTATGTTAGCACCTAAATCTGCCTCAGGCTGAAGGAAGGAAAAAATTAGGGTAACCACAAACCACGCTCAGTCTGGTAGCTAGCCCTACCAGAGCAGGAGAGGGCTCTTTCTGAGTCACGCTCAGTGAATGGATGAGCAAAAATGGTTTGAGATGACTTACAATGCAATATTTACCTTAGGCTAGTAAGTGAAAAGGGATTTTGAAAACAATTTTATGAATGATCGAGCTTCTGGGATGTATATGGGACTGGCGCTCAGCAAAGAACATAGAATTGAACATGAAGGCACAGATTATTCCATGAGGCAAGGTAGGTGGAAAGAGCAGAAATTTCGGTTTAAGGTAACATGGAATGGAAAGATTGTTGAAGAAAGTGAAAATGGCATCGTCGCATGAATCCTTTTCAACAGAAGAATAACACTGCACATGAAATTTTCCCACAGGCAGAGCAATATAAATTGAATTCTACCTAATCTCACTTAGAAAATTTCACTGAAATGAAACATGAATTGAATTATGAAACATAACACGATACATATGGAACATAAGAACACATTTGCTACACTCATAACCACAATAATCTCATGAAATAGAGCCGCTGCCTTTCATTAATTCTCTGTCAAAAATACACAGTGCAGAAACAAAGTTTCTTTCCCACAGTCTCCCAGAAGTTACAAGCCAGCCAACCCTTTGGAAATAACTTGCATACAATATATAGAAGGTGTGGAGAGGAGATGGAACGCCCAGATCATGACGAAATGGAGATGGAGAGCCAACCATCAGCTACAGGTGCAGTGCTCTCAAGCATGACATTTGGCTGGGGTGACCCTTTGCATTCTTTTGCCACTTGGATAGATGCCCATCTGGAGAGAAAAATCTTTAAATGCCACCTTTGGTGCCAAAAAACCGAAGTGTAGATGACCGGGCCCACTTGGAGAAGTCGCGACCCGAAATTTCGCGAAACGGGAGCAAATTGGCAGTTTTTTCCTCTGTGCGTCGTGCCAAATTCTCTGTGCGTCGCGCCACTTTGGAGCCTATTTTGGGGCACTTGTAAGTGTCCAAAATGTGCCCAAGTGGGCTTGTTAAAAAGCCTGTCCTGTCTACTTTCTAACCCCACTGGAATTTCCCAATTTGGTGCTCATTTTCCCCTCCAAATCTTTATTCTCCCAAGATTGCTTTCTGTGTGTCAAAAAAGTGGCAGAGAGGCCATTTTTGGGTGCTTTTTGACCTTTAGGAGACCCAGATCTTGTCAAAATTTCTTTCTCGGACACCAGTAGTCGTATTTTTTGATGTTGAATCCAAATATGCAAGCCATTCCTCGATTAGAGTCCTATAATTTTAGCATTGCGCCAGTGGCGCGACGCACAGGGAGGAATTTCCTGTTTTGTGTCCAAAAAATTTTCTTGTGACCAAAATTTGCCCAAATTTTTTGAAATTTGGGCTGGAAGTTCTCTATGAAGTGCTATGTTGTGCCAAGGAAGCCTCAGCCAAGATTCAAAGCTGATCTTGCTCCTTTGCCTCCTTTGCCTCCTTTGCCTCTTTTGTCGCTTTGCTCAATTTTGCCTTTAGGCTCCTGATTCTTGCTTTGGAACTCATGTTTCGGGCCTGGTAGTGGTGAGTCATGCACCTCAACATATCTTTCTCCCTGTTAGCTTTATCCAACCACTGCTCCAAGTGAACGTTCACTTTTTCTAACACATACTCCCGGTCCTCGTCTCTTTGCTCCATAGGTCTGCCTTGTGTTGCCAGGATGTGTCGTTGGTTTTCCTTGATCATTTGCAATTCTATCTCAGCTAACCAATCCTCAAGTTGCTTGTTCCTCTGCTCCAGATACTGCATGTTCCACTTGGCCCTCTCCAAGTCCAGGGACAGGTTCTCAATCACTGTTTGCTGCTCTTGAATGATCTCTCCCAGCTCGGCATTTGTAGGTTCTGCATCTGTCTCATCATCCTGGAGGAGAACAAACTCGGTCTCTTTCTCACCTGATGGCCCTTCCTCCTGCACTGGCTCCTTGCCCTTACCCTGCTCATGTGGTGCTGATGTCAGAAGCGAGGCCCCTTCCACCCCGGGTGGAGATAACACTCGCTTTGCTGTTGCGAACAACGATCTACTGCCCTTCTGGTATGTGATGTATACTGGCATGGTGGCAGTCTCATGGTGCTCAAACTGATGTGAAGGACCCCCCACCTCATGCTCTGCCTCTGATACCACCGGTGGAGCGCTGAAGAAATCACGGGAGATGAAGTCCTCCCAAGCAATACCTTGCAATCCCAACTGATGGTCCACCAAAATCCGGATGAGAGCAAAATGATAGACACTGTTTAGCTGCTGTCAAGGGGTCTTGCGCTGCATGAAGTTTTTCATCTTCTCAATGTTGTTGCAAATGAAAAATGGGAGGCTCATCATCCGCACCCGGGTGAAGTGCATGAGCAACCTGATGTGATATGCATAAAGGCGTGAAAACCTCCCCTCGCAACTGAAATACTTCATGATCAATCTCATGAGTGGGGCATACTCATCTCTCAAAAATCTGAATGGAAAAACTCTGGTGAGCTAGCTCAAGCAATTGTTCTTGATGTAAGGCTCATAATGATGCCTCTCCACCTTCTTTTTCTTATGCCACTATTCCCCAATGTTTGGTATTCCTATTGCCACTGATATGGTTTCCGGTATCAATGTGAAAGTGACCCTAGCCAGGACAGATTGACCTCCCTGTAGATGAAGAGCAAAGAGGCGGGCCAACTCATGATGGACTCTGACATTTGCCACCCTTTGACAAAATTCATAACATGCCAAGTGCTAGAAACAAGACATGGCAAGCAGGCATGCCTGCGGCTCAGTGAGGGTGTTTGGCTCATCCCTAAGATGTCTGCCGCTCCGGTGGTGTCTCCTATGGGCCCTCTCTCCTGAAGATGTGTCACTGTGGGTCCCCCCCTCATGCTCTGATGAATTTTCTGATGCCATTACTGCTGTTTGTACCCTGATTTTTATGCTGCCCTCTGAATCCAATGAAATTGATAGATGCTCTGAAAATCTGTCACCAAGGGGACAATAAAACGGGGAGTGTTAGGAGGGGAATGATGAAAAGGGGAATAGGGGTTTAAAAGGAGAAGTTTATTAGGAATTTAGGAGCGTTTTGGGTATGATGTTTGATGGGGTAGGGTTTGGGTATTTTGAGCCATAGGAATAAAGGGAACAGATGGATATGATTACAGTGGAGCTAGGGTGATTATTAGGGGAAACTGCTACAGGGGAATTAGCTGATAGAGGTAGGGCAGGAGCATATTCTAGAAATAATGTCACTGTAGCAAAACCCTAACTTTCTTGACCTTCTTTGTGTCATCTTTGCTTTAATTTTTTAATTTTTTTACATTTGATTCATGGTCATCGAAATCACATTCCTCTTCAAGTTTTAAATGCCAATGGTGAAGGTAGTTGGGCTACCTCTCCAACCTTGAGGGTTATTCACAAAAATTTTGGGCAATTTAGTACATTTTTGGGCTTATAAATCTGTGCGCCGCGCGCTCTGCCCAGTGCGCCACGCGCTGGGTATGCGCCGCGCCAATGTGCTAGTGCAACCACTGGCGCAGGCGCCTCATCCACGCGACACTTCCGCATCACCTTCCCTGCCAATATCTGTGTCACAACCTTAACTACAAGGTTGTTGATGTTGGAGATGGCATACCCTCGCTTCTTCTTCTCCAACTTAAATTTCTTTTTCATGGCCTCCGCGATGGCCAAGTCATCACTTTTTCCCTTTGAAATGTTTGTTGGGTCCTCCCCTACGCAAGGTAGCCATGTGATCCAGTGAATCAGATGATCTGTGATGGGGATGGGCTCCTCCAGCCATAAGCACCCATCATGCACCAAGCAAAGAAGTTGCCTGATGACGAAAATGGTTACTAGGGCACAGTGGTAATGTAGAACCCAGAGCAGGTTTAGTAACCCTACTTTCTCAACACCTCTGAGCCATGTGCGCCACTCTAACTCTATCATTCCAGTCGACATGTCTTTCTTCTAGTGCATTAGCTACACAGTCGCTAAATGCAGGAACTTCTCGTGGTCTGCGAGGTCCCAATCTTCAAATTTCAATACGAGAACACGTACCAAGTGCGCTCCTTCAAATACAATATCATCTGGGAGCAGCAGAGTTTACAGAGAGCTCTTTCTATCATCTATATACTTGGGAACCTTTTCTTTACCCTTCCGCGGAGGAACATATGCAGGCAGCATAGTGAGAGGGTCCGCACACTGGGTTTTGATTTCCATCTCTATATCCTCCTCCTCCACCATGATTTCTTCAAACTCTTCCTCCTCATCAGCCTCCAAATTGATGGCCTTACCCTTTTCCTCCATTGTGAGCTTGGACCTCAATGGATTTCTAGGTGAGACGTGCACTGGTATCATGGTCTGCTTGTCCTTCTTGGGTCTCGGTGTGCGCAGTGATTTAGGGACCTCTGCGATTATTCTAACACTTTTTGGGCTTCTACTTCCACAATTTCCTGCACAGCTGCCTTGGCTATCACTATTCCTGTGTCCATGGCTTCTTTGGGTGCTAACATAGTGCGATTCCACAGTTCTCTCAATGTCTCTGGTAATTTCTCAAGCAACGAATTCGCTTTCAGAATATCGAATAAGTCTCGGTTCAAGAATATCTGAGCACATAACATCTCAGTTCTCAAATTTCCAAGTGTTTTTTGCTGGACAACCATTTGTAATTTATAGCGCCTTTTGAATTTGAATTTGACCGTGCCCCCCACATTCGGTCCATTAATGCTAGATTGGCAGCAGATTTTCAAGAATCTAGCCCATAAATTTCGCCTTAAATGCCTGTTGCCCACTCCATTTGGTCTCAAAGCAAGTATCACATCATGAATAGTGATTGCAACGGTCACTTTCTGACCGACCTGTGCAGCAGCACAGCTATCCTCACGCTGTCGCAAACCCTATGACACTTTGCTACTGTGCGCAGTCCTGAAACCGCGTAGTTCCCGGACATAGTATTTTATAGTCATGCACCTCCTTTCAGCTGCCTGGAGTGCTAAGACTGTGCTTATTCTGGCTAGTCAGATGGTCGGCCCACCTATGTATGGCTTCAAATGACTACCATTCACTTTTCTTAGGAAGGGATCGCCATTCAACTTTACCAAATGTACCAAGCCACCATCGGTAATCTCCTTAATAATATATGGCCCTAACTAGTGCATTCTAAACTTTCCAAGGAATTTATCAAAGTTTCTATCATACAACGCACCAAATCATTCATCTTAAAGGTGTGCAAATTAATATGTCGATCGTGCCATGCCTTTTCACGATGGGACCTTCTGGTGAAATCCAGCCAAAAATCATTCTTCTTCGAGCTCCCCCAACTGCACGAGCCTCTCCTCCAAGGCTCCTCGATCCGTCAGACCTTTGAGCATTGATATGCATAGACTAGGCATGATGTATTCCATAGGCATTACGGCTTCTACCCCCTAGACCAGCCTAAAAGGTGCCTGTCCCATTAGTTTCTTGCACATTGTTCGATAATCCCATAACACTGCAGGCATGCGTAGGTCCCAATAACTTTGTTGCGTATTGCATACCTTGATCAGTGTGTTGTCCATTACTTTTTTAAATGCCTCTGCGTGGAGAATCTTCTGCATGATTTCTCTTCCTACATAATGTCTTCCCAACATTAAGATCCAACTGCAAGTTCGCCTCCCCAACACATTCTTATTGATGAGGTTTTTTAGCGCAGAGTACATGTGCCTCTACGCAGGTTGGGGCTCTTGTCCATAGGCCTGCCTCCACTTGGCCAGATGTGTGCGTGGAACATTTCTTATCAGACTTGTCTGTTATTCACATCTTAGGCTTCCCAAATCATGTGTGCATCATTATCCTACAATCGCGCCAATCATTAAGGCTTCATTTGTGTGTACCCCACCATCTTGCGGGACCATAATGTTTACATTCAGGTCTTCCTCGCGCGACTCAGACCTCATCATTTTTAGGTTCTGAGTCGGGGCAGGTGGTAGCGTTGGGTTATGTTATATTCCTTCCATGACTAGCCCACGTAGTTAACCGGGGGGTTAGAGGGGGGGCGGAGCCCCCCTTCGTTGCGTCGATTGTATAGTGGGGGGGGGGGGGGTCACAGGGGGTTTGAGGCATACCCGTAACCCGAATTTATGGAGTTTGGGGTGGCGCCCCAGAAAATTTTGGTTTTGGACCCTATGTTAGGTTGGGCGGACCCACCTATGGTTTTGTGCATGATTTTTGCACATGTTTGTGGACGCAATGGTTTTCGGTCCATGGTATTGGACGCGATGGTTTTTGGTCCATGGTATTGGATGCTTCAGCATGTATAAATATGTATTATGATATTGAAAGGAAAATAATGAAAAATATGGTAGTCTTGGTTTTGGGATCTAGGGGAAATTCTCTGTGTATATGTGTTTTATGTGTTATGATCTCACATTTTTTATTTTATGAGTTTTAGAATTTGTATGCAAGTAATTTCTGTACAGGGTTAAAACCTACATTTGGTATCAGAGCAGTTTTGGCTTCAAGGGGATGCCTTTGTTGCTGAGGGGTTTCGCTCAGGCCTGTGGTAGACCCTATTCAGTGGGATATCTACAAGATCAATTCTAGTGGTGAAAGAAGATGGCGAGTAGTGGAAAGATAGAGATCGAGAAATTTAATGGTCTGAGTTTCGAGTTGTGGAAACTCAAGATGGAAGATCTATTGGTGGATAAAGATCAGTGGATCACAGTAGATCCGGGTACTAAACCAACGGGAGTGTCCGATGAATAATGGAAGAAGTTGGATTGGAAGGCAAAGAGCACAATACGATTGTGTGTCTCAGATTCAGTATTGTTGAATGTATCAGGGGAAGCTACGGCGAAGGCGTTGTGGGACAAGTTAGGGATGAAAGATGGAGACTCGATGATAGAGCATATGAACGCATTTAATACTGTGGTAAGTTAGTTAGCATCTGTTGATATTAAAATTTTAGATGAAGATAAGTGCATCAGTTTGTTGTGTTCTCTACCAGATTCGTGGGATAGTTTGGTTATTGCAATAGGTAGCAATGCAACTGTCTTGCTGTTTGATGAAATAGTCTCATCCTTACTAACGGAGGAGATGAGACGGAAAAATATGGAGAGCCAGAATGGTGATGCCTTGTCTGTACGAGGACGGTCCCAGAACAGAAACAAAAATAATTCATCGAGTGGGAGATCTAAATCTCCAGGAAAACCTGTAAAGGTGGTGTGCTGGAAATGCGGAAAGGAAGGGCACTACAAAAGGGACTGTAAATCTAAAGCTCCTGATAAAGGAAAGGGATTTGATGATGCTCCTTCTGCAGAGGTGAAAACCACCTCAGATGAAGGTGGGGATGTGTACTTGGCCTCTTAAAGTACACATGTAGATCATGAGCCATGGTTGATTGACTCAGGTGCATCTTTTCACTTCACTCCCCATAGAGAGTGGTTCTGCGAGTATGAGAAATATGATGGTGGTGATGTCTTCTTGGGGGATGACAAGAAGGCTAGGATCATTGGTCGTGGAAAAGTAAAGTTGAAGTTGCAAGGTGGAAGGGTTAGAACACTTCTGGGTGTTCTGCATATTCCTGCATTAGCCATAAATATGATTTATGTAAGCAAGCTGGATGATGTAGGTGTAAAAATAGTGTTTTAGAAGGATACCTGCAAGATGGTTCGGGGAGCACTGGTATTGATGCGGGGAGTTTGGATTGGAACTCTGTACAAGCTGCAAGGTAGCATTGTTGTTGATGGGTAAAACAATTCCATGGTTCTTGAAAGTGGAGCAGAAAATCTAGTGGTCTCTCGAGAGAAGACCATGTTATGGCATCAATGGCTTGGACATATTGGAGAGAAGGGCCTTCGAATACTTCATGGTAAAGGTATGGTAGAAGGTATGAGTAATAGCTCTCAAGATTTTGATTTCTGTGAAAATTGTGTATACGGGAAGCAGAATCGGGTTAGTTTCCCCTTTGGTGATAAGAGGGCGAAACATATATTAGATCTTGTGCATAGTGATGTGTTTGGACCTGCAAAGGTTCCATCACTGGGTAAGTTTGTGTACTATGTATCATTTATGGATGACTTCTCAAGGAATACATGGATATATTTCTTTAAAAAGAAATCTAAAGTCTTTTACAGGTTTAAAGAATTTAAGGCTCTGGTGGAAAACCAGATAGAGAAGAATATAAAGGTGTTGAGGACAGATAATGGTGGAGAATTTTGCAGTAAGAAATTTCAAGAATTTTGTAAGAAGTATGGTATAGCACGGTAGAAGACTACTCCATATACACCTCAGCAAAATGGAGTCGCAGAAAGAATGAACAAGACGTTGATGGAAAGGGCAAGAAGCATGCTCAGTGGTGTCGGGTTAGGACAGGAATTCTGGGCAGAGGCGGTGGAGACAACATGTTACTTGGTCAACAAATCACCTTCATCAGTGTTGGAGGATAAGACTCCACAAGAGGTATGGACTAGTAAGAAACCCTCTCTTTCACATCTGAGAGTATTTGGATGTGATGCATATGTACATGTTCCAAAGGAGAAAAGAACCAAGTTGGATAGTAAATCTGAAAAGTGCATCTTTATTGGGTATAAGGATGGTTTAAAGGGTTATGAGCTTTGGAACCCAGTAACAAGGAAGGTTGTGTACATATGAGATGTGGTGTTCAGAGAGGTGAAAGATGTTATTAAACATGAAGTCCAACCAAAGGAACCTAAGAAGACAGAGTTTGAGCTAAAGGAGGAAGAATGAGACTCTACAGCAGAGGAGGAATCAGAAGATGAAGAGCCACAAACTCCGAGTATGAGAAGATCAGTTCGAGAAAGAAGGCAGCCAGAAAGGTATAGTCCATCTGCGTTCTATTCAAATTTTGCTTTGTCTGTTACTGATGACGATCCTAGAAATGTGAAGGAAGTAGTAGATTCAGAGGATGGAAAACTCTGGAAAGAGGCCATGGTAGATGAAATGGCATCTTTGCACAAAAATGAGGCTTGGGATCTGGTGGAGTTGTCGGCTAGAAGGAAACCCATTGGTAGCAAATGGGTGTTCAAGAAGAAGATAAATGCAGAAGGAAAGGTGGAGAAATACAAAGCTCGGTTGGTAGCAAAAGGTTATTCCCAGGTGCCGGGAATTGATTTTGGTGATGTTTTTTCTCCTGTTGCCAAGTTAAATTCTATTAGATTACTTTTATCTGTTATTGTTGCTTTTGATTTTGAGGTAGAACAGATGGATGTGAAGACGACATTTCTTCACGGGGATCTGGAAGAGGAAATATACATGAAGCAACCTAAAGGATTTGTGGTGAAGGGTAAGAAAGAACTGGTATGCAAGTTAAATAAGTCTATGTGTATGGGTTAAAACAGTCACCAAGGATGTGGTATCAAAAATTTGATAAATTTATACGAGGACTTGGCTTCACCAGAAGCAAAGCAGATCACTGTGTGTATTTTAAATTAATTGGTGACCGTGTTATTTATCTAGTCTTGTATGTGGATGATATGTTGCTGGTTGGAAATGACAAAGAAATTATATAGGATTTGAAGACCCAATTGTCCTCCAAATTCAACATGAAATATCTTGGTGTTGCAAACTATATTTTGGGCATGGAAATTAAAAGAGATCAGGCAAAAAGGAAGCTCTGGATAAACCAGAGGAAGTATGTCGAGACAATACTGCAGAGGTTTAATATGCAGGATAGTAAACTGGTGAAGGTTCCTATTCCTGTAGATGTGAGGTTATCTGCTAAACAGTGTCCCAAGACACAAGAAGAGGAAGAGGACATGCCCCGTGTTCCATATGTAAGTGCAGTCAGTAGCTTGATGTATGCAATGGTCTGTACTAAACCAGACAATGCACATGCAGTGGGAGTATTGAGCAGGTTTATGTCAAAACCAGGGAAGGATCACTAGACAGCAGTGAAGCAGGTTTTCAGGTATTTGCGTGGCACTAGTGATTATGGTTTGTGCTACCAAGGAAGACCAGGATTGGACAGAATTTTGGATATTCGTGGCTTTGTTGATGTAGACTAGGCTGGAGATCTGGATCAAAGAAGATCTACATGTGGGTATGTGTTTAACCTATTTGGAGGTGCAGTCAGTTGGATAAGTAAGAAACAATCTATAGTGGCACTATCAACTATAGAGGCAGAATACATGGCAGCCACTCATGCAAGCAAGGAAGCAGTTTGGTTGTAGAGATTGTGTTCAAGTATGGGGTTAGTATAGGGAGCTATAAGGATAGACTGTGACAACCAAAGTGCAATTTTCTTGGAAAAGAACCCCGCATATCATTCAAAGACAAAGAACATTGATGTTCAGTATCACTTTCTGAGGGATATGATAGAAGACAAAAAGGTGTTGCTGGTAAAGGTGGACACTTTGAAGAATACTGCAGATGCATTTACAAAATCTGTGAGCTCTGAGAAGTTCTCTTGGTGTAGAGAGACAATGGGCATTTCAAGGCTAGAAAAATGACTAAGCTCTCTTGTGGTCCCCTTGTGGAAAGAAAACAACAAGTGGGAGAATGTTGGGTTGTGTTATATTCTTTCCATGACTAGCCCATGTAGTTAACTGGGGGGTTAGAGGGGGGGCGGAGCCCCCCTTTGTTGCACCGATTATGTAGTGGGGGGGTCAGAGGGGGTTTGAGATGTACCCATCACCCCACTTTATGGGGTCTGAGGCAGCGCCCCGGAAAATTTTGGTTTTGGACCCTATGTTAGGTTGGGCGGACTCACCTATGGTTTTGTGCATGATTTTCGCACATGTTTTTGGACGCGATGGTTTTCAGTCCATGGTATTGGACACGATGGTTTTCGGTCCATGGTATTGGATGCTTCGACATGTATAAATATGTATTATAACATTGAAAGAAACATGAAAAATCAAGCTGGTAGTCCCTGTTTTGGGATCCAGGGGAAAATCTATGTGTATATGTGTTTTATGTGTTATACTCTCGCATTTTTTATTTTATGTGTTTTAGAACTCATATGCAGGTAATTTCTGTACGGGGTTAAAACCTACAGGTAGCACTCCTTTGTCACATATCCTAGCTATAATCGTAGTACAATCTTTCCTCTCATGATAAAAAAACGTGCAATACTTGCACGACAGGCGGGTTGGATTCGTGCAATCGCTTGCATAGTGTCCTGGCCCTCCGCAATTGTAGCAAATCAACTGTTCGCGACCTCTACCAGGTCCTCCTCTGCCTTGGCCTCGTCCGCGCCCTTGAAATATTGTCCACGCCATTCTTGCATTTTGGTCAAGGGGCCGCGTTTCGGCCTAAACTCTGTAGGTGGGAGTTCTATCCATCATCAACTCATAGCTTCTGCAAGTGCGCTCGACATGTCCCACCGACCTACAATAGTTGCAGAATAACTGTTGTGAATTTTGCATATACTTCTGTAACAAGTGGCAGTTGTCCATGGCATGTTTTCTTGCTATTTGACAGATAGCGCACCACAAAGCAGGCACCGCGCTAGGTCCTACTTGAGCTTCCGACCTTAAAGGCATCGGTCCTCCTCCTGCAAGGTAATTTGTAAAAACCAGGCAGTGGTCTTTGTCATGACCCTGACTCTTGCATTTCATGCACCATACTTCTTCGTGCACTTCTAGTCAAACCATCCTATCCTGTTGACTTGTTGGGGCCTGATCCAGGTTCATAAGTGATTTAGCCAAACAAATCCCGAAACTACCAGCCCTTTCGGCAACAGTCCGCAGTGTGCAAACTGAGATCTCACTCGAGGTAGTATGGGAGGGTTCTGGAACCAGGTTTTGCGCACCTTAGGGATGTCTTGATGAAGTTTGGGAAGTTCATGAACCGAACCTGTGCACTTGCACTACTCCACACAGCCATTTGTCCTTCGTAACTTGTGCAACTAGTTCCACGTAGCTCTATAACTAGCGCGAAAAGGGGTTGTCTAGATCCTTATTCCTTACTATGCTTTTATTATAGATCTTAACTTAATTATGTGGGCCCAATATTCTCATTAATCATTCAACATTGATAACAAGTGCGCGTAATCATAAACAGTAAATAGATGCATAAATATATCAAAAGCATAGACACGGAATATTCCACAAGTAACTTATCTTTTATTAATCCTTTGTTCAGATACAATTCCAACTCCGCCCTGCGCACTCATCTACAAGGGTCTATGCACACAGCTATGGACTCTACTAGGCCTCTACGCACTCAGCTGCAGAGCCTCTTCCTACTACTACCACCCAAGACTCGAACTTACAGACTCAGAGTGAATCAAAAACCCATATCACTTCTCAAAGCTTCGCCTAAGACTAAAAACTGCCTTTACACTTAGAGCCTTGCTCTATTTATAGAATCTCGTGGTCCGCAGACCATGGGTAGGTCGACATACCATACATTAAATTATATTATTTTAGGGTGGACAACCCTAGACTCTCGTGCTCTGCACCTGCGTTTTGCAGGGTCTTTACTTTAAATTGACCAAAACTTGGGCTTTAAGACCCAAAACCTACTGTGGGGGGATCCGCTACCCAAAAAACCCCCAACACAATGATCGTGACTCGTCCCGAGTCACTCAGCTGGTGTAGTGATCTTCAAGCAGAGTCCATCCAGCAACTTTTCTTCTTTGCTTACGTCTGCCACACATTCTTCCGCTGCCCGTTGTATCAGTTGTGCACAACTCTCCAATGCATCATGGTCAGAGGCACCTTCTTGCCTTAGCGCATATGTACTCTACATCTGGGCCAGCTTTCGCTTGATCATGGCAGTGACCGTGAAGGCTTCCTCGAGCCAAGGCTGGATGTGGGCTTTAAGCACTGCTTCTTTCTGTCATGCAGCGTCTACCTATTCCTTTAGAGCCTGGGCCTCCTTCATCTTGGCAAGTCGCTGAGTAAGGGCGATCATCTGTGCTGTCTCCCTGATATTATCATATGCCTACTGTAACTGCCATGCTTCTATCTCTAGGCACTGTATGGTTGGATCTTGCTACAATGAAGTGAGCATGAAGAGGGACTGATCCAACAATCCCGTGCACTCCTATACATCGTGCGGTGGCCCTGCTCTCTGACTTCCGGGGGTGTATAGGGCTGCACCTTCAGTCACAACTCCGCAATCTACAGGTTCAACTCCAACTGAACCTTTGCAGCCTCCTCCTGGGCCGTGTGGACTCCAGCTACTAGTTGGTGAATATTTTCCATTGTTGGGAGTGTCGCTGGCATGGCCAACTCCAATATGCTGCTATAGGCCTCCTCCATGGCCTGTTCCAATCCCTGGGTTTATGCGACCAGTTTTTCGCATTGCAGGCTGAGCTATTCTAAATTTAACTTCTGCTCACTCAAGACTTAGAGGGCGCAGCTCTCCCTAGCGCGAATCTCAGCAGTTACCCCATCCTGCAGCTGGTATAGGGTTTCCTTGGAGAGGGCAGCCAAATTCAACCCCCAGCCCCTCACGTCACCCTTGGCTACTGCTAAGACTTCTGGTAACATAAAATTGTTCATTGTGCAGGCGCGCAACATCTGCTCGACTTCGGATGCACCTTCCGCAAGGTGTGGTGTCATCATTCCTGGAGGTCGCACCTGTAATGCCTACAACTATGCTCTGAGCACTCCCAACATAGTTGTCTGCTCCATCATCAATTCTTCGAAAGCATCCTTGGTGCCATTGCGAATTGGTTCACCAATGTCAACAAGGTTTCCCTCGGAGGTCCTTGTTGCCTTTGTCTTTTTCTGCACGGTTGGCTTCTCCTGGACGCGCGGCCTCTTGAGTTGGCTCGATTTTGGTGCAGGGTCCATGCATTCCTCTGTCTCAGCCTCCCCCTGTATGTCCTACTCCGTGGACATTTCCAGGGCTTCCTCGATCTCTTCGGTGGGTACGGTTGTGGTCTCTACCATCTACGTTGCCGATGTTGCCTCAGCCGCCTTCCGCTGCGTGGCGCTTCTTGTTCTTGACGCTTTCTCTCCACCAACTGCGCAATGCGCAGCTTGGTTTCCTTCTTTCGCTACTGCACTACGATCTTTTCCAATTCTGCCAAGTCCAGAGTGTGCCACTCTAGAGACCATGATGCCATCATATCGAAGATTGCATCATCTATTGCAATGAATGGAAGCTTCACCCGCGTTTGGGCTGGATCCTTGCGCGCCCGAATATACAGGTTATGCATATCCGCCTTGCACTCAACTACGCTTTTCAAGCTGTTATATATTGTAGGGGACAAGCGCAGCCTACAATTGATCCATGTTCGTATGCTCACCTCTACAAACACCCAAAACACCTTTATCTCACGAATCCTCGTCGCGTCTTTCATTGCCCAGAGTGAGGTGTACCTCGCGGCTTCGGGTAGGTCACCCTCAACCGTGGGAAACTAGCTATCCTCCGGCAACTCTCCTGCAACCAACAAGATGGATAAGAGCAACCACGCATAGTGGAAGGTCTTACCCTACTCCTGGGCCTCCCTACAATTTGTCAAAAACTCGTCGCAAAGAAACTATGCCCAGTTGAACTGGACCCCCTCTGCGCATTGCTCTGCCAATGTAATTACAGATGCTGGCACCTCATCTGCGCGACATTTCCTCATTAGCTTGCCGGCCAGCAGCTGGGTGGCTACATGCACCCCTTGGTCCTTGATGCTCGCTATTACGTACCCTCACTTCCACTTCTCCAATTTATATTTGGCCTTCATAACTTCTGCGAGGGCCAAGTCGCCGCTCTTTCCTGCTATGGCTACAGGGTCGTTTCCTTTGATGGGCAATCGAGAAACTTGATGAATTAAATCGGCCGTGATGGGAATCGGATCCTCCAGCCAGAGATACCCATCATTAGCTTACCGTCCAGCAGCTGGGTGGCTACATGCATCCCTTGGTCCTTGATGCTCGCTATTACGTACCCTCACTTCCACTTCTCCAGTTTATATTTGGCCTTCATAGCTTCTGCAAGGGCCAAGTCGCTGCTCTTTCCTGCTATGGCTACAAGGTCATTTCCTTTGATGGGCAATCGAGAAACTTGATGAATTAAATCGGCCGTGATGGGAATCGGATCCTCCAGCCAGAGATACCCATCATGTACTAGGCACAACAGCTACCGGATGACAAAAATTGTGATGGGTGCGTGATGGTAGTGGGGTATCCATTGTAGATGGAGTAACCCAACCCCCTTCACACCGCGTAACCATTTTTGCTTCAATAACTTCTCTGCGGCCAACTGTGGGAACTTCTCGCTGTCCTCAAGGTCCCAATCTTCGAACTTCATATTAGGTACCCGTCCCAACGGTGGACCTTCAAACCTTATTTCGTCAAGAAGGAGCGAGTCTGGAGCACACTCTTCATGGCCTCCAGGTCCTTCGGTATCTTGGCTTCCCCCTTCCACGGGGGGATGTAGGGGGTAACTTTATAACAAAAGGCACTTGGGAGACATTTTCCACCTCATCATCCTGCGCCTCAATTTGGGCGAGTAGAGCTTGCAAGTCCTCCTCCTCCTCCTCAGTTTCAAGGGTAACAACTTTGCCCTTTTCTGCCATCGAAAATTTACTAAACCGTGGGTTCTGTGGTGATACATGGACTGGTCCCATTGTGTGCTTGTCCTTCTGTGGTCGCGGTGTACGTGGTGACTTAGGAATTTTTGGTGCAGCTGCCAACTCTCCAGGCTCCTCCTGGACCATACGAGGCTACGGGGTAACTTTCGTGAATCGCACTCTTGTTCTCGCATCTGTCATCATGTTTTCAGTTGAGGGTGGTAATAGTACGCGACACTCAGTGCTTTGTACCTACTCAATTCTCAAACAATCAAGTGTTGCCCTGTAGCTAGCCCTGATGGTTTTATAACATCTTTTGAATTTGAATTCGACCCTTCCCCACACTTCGGAGTCACTAATTCCTTTTTAGAGGCAGATCGTCCCAAATCTCACTCTTAATTCGTATCTTAATTGCCCGCCGCCCGCTCCTTTTTTCCTTAAATTGGACCTCTTGTCATGAACAGTGACACCAATGGTCACTTCCCAACCTATCCGCACAGCAGTGTGGCTCCCTTTGCATGGCCGCGACCCCTGTGACATACTGATCCTTCGCGCGACCTCCTTGTCGTGCAGCTCCCATACAGACTCTTTTATAGTCCCGCGCTCTCTTTCAACTGCTTGGAATGCTGAGACTGTGCTTCCTACAAATAGTCAGGTGGTCGCACCCCCAGTGCGAGGCTTCAATTTTCCTGCTAGCCCGGGCCACAGGCACCCCTCAACTACCCTTGCGTCCATTAGTGTGTTTCGTTCTTCTTTGTATGGTACACTCCCTTGTTTAGTAAGGTGTGGTCGCAGCCATGGTAGCAGGGTCACAACTCCTTCTAATGTAGTAGTAGGGCTGGCTAAACCTTGTCCCATCGTGCTTAGTTTCTCGGCGCGGCCTTCTTGCGCGACATTGGTTTTTAGTCTATTGATTTCTTTGTCTAATGTCATGCTTTTCTTCCTCAGCCATGCCCAATCTTTGTCGAGTTCGCGAAGTTTCAAGCTCCCTCGTCGAATGGCTTCCTGTAACTGCCTAATTCCTTTACCCAGGTCCTCGCGTCCTGTCCCAAATGCGGGAGTTGTGATTTGGGGATTCTTCTCTGCTCTCCCAGTTTCATCTCTTCTCGTCAGTGTTGGGGTCATTTCAACGCTCCGATTTTTCTTATGGCCTTATAGGCCCATCGAACCGTTGGTATGCGTAGGTCCCAGTTAGTTCGTCTCTCTTGGTGAACTCTGTTCATGATTCTTCATAGCTTCTTGAATGCTCTGTCGTGGAATATTTGTTGTGTTCATCACTTTTCCTGCTACCGCGTCAGGTTCTGATGTTCGATCCTTAGTCTAGGATGTGCTTACACAGTACACGTCTGCACCCATCAACACAAGGGGGTGCACAAACTACTTCGTCCTAGCTGCCTAGCTCGCGTTCAACGCTAGGGACTTCCAAACTGTAAGCACATCCGTCTTCTAAATTCGCACCAGTTCCCCATAGTCTTCTGATGTGTACTCCACCACGCGCGGGTGTCGCGCGCAACGCCCATTCCAGCGTTTCATACTGCTGCTGTTCCAGAACTGCACTTTCAAATTTTTCTAAGAATTCATCCATTGTTGTTACCCCATCATATTTTGGCAGTTCCCTTGCTTCTATCATCACGCACCACAGTGATCTAATCTTCATGTTGCAATTCAGCATTGTCACTTCGTGCAACCGGTTCTGCCAGCGTTCTATTTCTTCATCTGAATCCATAATACAGGAACTGTCACACTCCCATTAGATTCTCCCATATACAGTCGGTTTCACCCGATCCTGGTCTTGCACTGTTATCTGGTAAATGCAATCTAGCTCATCATCATTGTCATCATCACGCACAGGTTCAGTGTAGCACGCTCCTTCGACTAGATCTAGCAAAACAACTACGCGTAGGGACTTTTTCTCAAATATCATCTTCCACTTCTTTAGGTTGATGACTCCATTCATATCATTGGCCCAGTCTATTCCTAGAAACGCGGGATAAGGATTGCTATCATCAACAATCTCTATTACCTTAAAGTCCATCTACGTGCTCGCGCCTTCAATATCAACTATTACCCCTTGCAACCTTCCCATGGGAAAAATCTTCTGTTTGTTCACCATTCGTAATTGAATAGGGGACCACTATAACACAGGCCTGCCCATGCGTTCCCATGTCTACTTTAGTAACACATTCACGTCCGAACACATGTCTAGGATTACTTGATCCATTTCATATTTGCCAATCTGTGTCGTTAATCCCATTTCCCTCCCAGTGCGTAATGTATGCTTTCCCAATTTCCAGACTACGTGTAGTTCACCTGATCCTGCGCACCTAGTGATCAGCTCTTATAGTCCTTTAACTACCCTATTGTCACACAACAACTTCATGCATGTCTCTAAAAAGGTAGTAATCATAGAAGGATCCATTCTTGGCTCTGGTTGATCCTTACTGCCTGAAGTAGAGGCCTCCATGAAGCTCTTCTTAGCTTCCATAAATGTCTCCTTTGCATGTTCCAAGTTAGACTCAAGTTTCTTTGTAGGAGCCTTGCAAACCCATATATCTTCCTTAGGCTGCTTCCCCTTATCTTCCCCTGTGTTCGCACCACCTCTGAGCACCATGTTCACGTTTGGGTCTTCTTCGCGCGGTTCAGACCTCATCATTTGGATATTCTGAGTCGGAGTAGGCTATAGTACCCCCTTCTCGTGCATTTGTGCGATCAATGTAGGACAATCTACTGCTTCATGATCGAACTGAGCACAGTACGAACAAGACATTCTCATTGGTTTGGTACAATCGCGAGCATAGTGCCCTGATCCTCCACAATTGTAACAGATTAACTATCTGCGGCCCCTTCCTGGTCCCATTCCTCCTCGTCCTTGACCTCGGCCCTGAAATCCAGCACGCGCCATCCCCGCGGCTGGGTCGAGGCCTCGCGTTTCTGTCTGCATTCTATAGGCTGGGGTCCACTCCATCATTAACTCATAGCTGCGACAAGTACGCTCGTCGTGGCCCACCGATCTACAAAAATTACAAAACAGTTGTTGGGGATTCTGTGTATACTTCTGCAACAAATTACAATTGTTGGTCGTGTGTTTTCCTCCTATCTGACAGATTGCACACCATAATATAGGGGTCGTACTTGGCCTTGTGTGTGCTTCCGATGTCAATGGCATCGGCCCTCCTCCTGCCAAGTAGTTCGCGAATACTGGACAATGGTCTTTGTCATGGCCCTGGCCTTTGCATTTTATGCACCACACTCCTTCGCGCACCTCTGGCTGTGGCGCCCTATCCTGCTTCAAACTTTGCATCTCTAAGCATAGATTTTGTAGTTGCACGTGGATTTGTTGGACTCCCAACCTCGGATCCTGTATCGGTATTTCATGCAACCTCATTTCCATTTCCAACGCTTTGGCCTAGGTTGAAAGCTTCTGTTGTGACAGCGTTGTCCTTAGGTGTGGTGTCAGAGACACCACAAACCATGCGCGGTGTTTTGCATCCGTTAGTGTCATATTAGCCTCGCGGATCGTACTCTTCAGTCTTTGATCCAGATCCCAGGGGGTCTTGCCTGGAAGCATCGCGATTTCTTTAAATCTGATGATTGACTGTGTCTCTGATTTCGGCCGGTGAAATTCTCTGTTCAACGCATTCTGGATCTTCGCTATTCCTACATTTCGGTGATCATTAGAGTGCTTGATATACCATGTCAGCATGCGATCCTGCAACACGCTCACCAATGTGGCCTTCTTAATATTGTCGTCCATGACCCCTTGTGCTTCCCACACTGCTCTTACCACAAACCAGAATTGGTGCGGATCTTCATTCCCTACTCCTCTGAATATGGGTAGCTTGATCGCGCTCTCCATGCTGAGCTGCGGGTTTGGTGTTGGTGGAGTGGGTGAAGATGGAGGTGAATTAGGTGAAGCGGGTGAAGGCATAAGTGGAGGTGATAACTGAGGGATGTGTTGCCTTATCAAACGGACCGCACTTCTCGGAGAAACCCGATCGCACTCTTCCTTTCTCTCTCACGGAGGTGAAATTAAGGGACTGCTCCCTAATCCTTCGGTACCTTTGTATATATTTCCACTTTGCTTCGTTCCAAACATTAATGTTTTTGCATCACCCGTTTTTCACATAACAGCATCTTAATCTAGGTATTCAGGGATTTAATGTACCTACCTCGCGGTCCCTTGAGAAAATGTCACTCTGATTCGCTGTAGCTCGAATTCGTGTCTATCGTAAACTCAATGATAAATCCCCCTATTATCCGGTCGAGCCAATGGTCCACAGCTCGCGCGATCTTGTCATCTGATTCCTTTAGTCTACGCACTAACTCCGAAGTCCACACTATCGGTTGATAGAGCTTGTATCTTCCCTGGCTATTGGTTAACCTCGCGATCCACTCATACAGTTCAGAAGAGAAAGATGTGAAGAAGATCTCGTGGATTTCCATATATACATAGCGATCTAGCCACCTCTTCTCAGATATCTGCGGAGTTCTATTTTCTTGTGTCACGAACTCGTGAAGCTTTTGATCAACCCACTCTTCAATTTCCTTCTTTGTGGGATTCCAGTGTTCTGACATCAGACATCCCTTAGGCAGATCCCGATCCCGGCAATGGAACCATTTTTTGGCTTGTTGGGGCCTGACCCAGGTTCAGAAGTGATTTAGCCAAACAAATCCCGAAACTACTGGCCCTTTAGGCAACAATCCGTGGTGCGTGAATTGAGTCTCACCCGAGGTAGTATGGGAGGGTGCTGGAACCAGGTTTCTGCACCCTAGGGATGTCTTGATGAAGCCTGGGAAGTTTGCGAACTGAACTTGTGCACTTGCGCTACTCCGCGCAGTCGTCTGTCCTTCGTAACTTGTGCAACTACGTCCGCGTAGCTCTATAACTAGCGTGAAAAGGGGTTGTCTAGATCCTTATTCGTTACTGTGCTTTTATTATAGATCTTAACTTAATTATGTGGACCCAATACTCTCATTAATCATTCAACATTCATAACAAGTGCCCGTTCATAAACAGTAAAGAGATGCATAAAGATATCAGAAGCATAGACACAAAATATTCCATAAGTAACTTATATTTTATTAATCCTCTATTCATATACAATTCCAACTTCACCCTGCACACTCATCTATAGTGGTCTGTGCACACAGCTGTGGACTCTACCAAGCCTCTGCGCACTCAGATACAGAGCTTCTTCCTACTACTACCACCCAAGACTCGGACTTATAAACTCAGAGAGAATCAAAAACCCATATCACTTCTCAAAGCTTTGCCTAAGACTAAAAAATGCCTTTACATTTAGAGCCTCGCTCTATTTATACAATCCCATGGTCTGCGGAACATGGGTAGGCCGACATACCATACATTAAATTATATTATTTTAGGGTGGACAAACCTAGATTCTCGCGCTCCACGCCCGCATTTTGCAGGGTCTTTACTTTACATTGACCAAAACTCGGGCTTTAAGACCCAAAACTTGCTGTGGGGGGGATCCGCTGCCCAACATATCCTGTTTCAGACTTTGCATCTCAAGGCACAGATTCTTCAGCTACGCATGGATCTGCTGAACTCCTAGGTTAGGATCTTGCATCAAGGTCTCATGTAGCCTCATAGCAATCTCTAAGGCCTCTACTTGAGTTGTTATCTTCTGCTGCGATAGAACCCTCCTTAAATGTGGTAGTAGCGAAGCTACAAATCACTCGTGATGTTTTCCATCTATCATATTCATATTGGCTTCACGAATCATACATTTCATTCTCTGATCTAGTTCCCAAGGAGTCTCACCTGGTAGCATCGTGATCTTTTTGAATCCCACAATCGACTACGCTTCAAACTTAGGCCTGCTAAATTCTCTATTTAGTGTTGTTTGGATATCCGTGACTCTCGCATTCAGGTTATCGTTGGAGTACTTAATATACCAGGTCAGCACGCGATCCTATAGGGTGCTAACCAGTGTCACTTTCTTTATATGGTCATCTATAACACCTTACACTTCCCATACAGCCCTTACAACGAACCAGAATTGGTCTGGATCCTCATTTCCTAAACCTTTGAACACGGGAAACTTTACTATGTTTGCCATACTGAATCGTGGCAGTGGTGGAGTTGGTACGGGTGAAGATGGAGGTGATGGCAGTGAAGTCGGTGGTGGTGTGGGCAGGTGTGGTATTCATGGAATTCTTTCTCTTATCAGATGAATAGCACTCCGCCGAGAGACCTTCGCGAGCTCTTCCTCATCCTCTTGCGGAGGTGAAATCAAGGGGCTATTTTCTGGACCCTTATTTCCTTCGTTCCTGTAAACCTTTCCACTTCACGTAGCCCCAAACATCAAGGTAACTGCATAATCCTCTTTTCACAGAACAACATTTTAATCCAAGTATTAAAATACTTTACATACTTACCTCGTGGTCCTCTGAGAAAGCGTTGCTTTGCCTCATTGTAGCTGAAGAGGTTTCAACCGCAAACTCAGTAACAAATCCTCCTATAATACGATCAAGCCAATGATCAATGGCACACGTGATCTTATCCTCTGATGCTTCCAACCTTCGCACTAGCTCTGGGGTCCACACAATAGGACCGTCAAGTTTCCACCTTCCTTAGCTATCTGCTAGCTTCACGATCCACTCGTATAGCTCAGTAGGGAAGGATACAAAAAATATTTCGTGGATCTCCATATACAGGTAGCTATCTAGCCACTCTTCTTTTGACAGTTGTGGGTTTATGTTCTCTTGCGCCGCGAACTCATGAATTCTTATGTCCAACCAGCCTTCGATTTCTTTCTTAGTTCAATTCCAGTGATACGACATCACACATCTCTCATGCAGATTCCAATCCTGACAAAAAAACCATTTTTTTTCTTATGGGGGCCTAACCCAGGTTTAGAGTTATTTATCCAAACAAATCCCTACACTACTAGTCCTTTCGGCATCAGCCCGCGGAGCACGAACTGAAGTCTCACCCGAAGCAGTATGGGGGGATGCTGGAACCAAGTTTCCTCACCCTTGAGATGGTTGTGATGTCAGTTTAGTCCAACTATACCTTCCTTTGGAAGGTCGCTTCGTGCTCTATTTTAACCTTCAGTACCTTTGCAATCTATTACAATCGACTTTCGTACAACCCTAACTAGGGGCTGAGATGCTTTCGCGCCGATAGGGCAACGAACTATGATATTTTCCCAACTACGCTAAGTATCTTAATTTTCTTAGTGACAGAGCTTAATTATCTTCGCGTAAGCATATATTCTAACTTTCGTTCACTTAACAAATACAATTATACATATTCACATATCATATAAGCATTAGAAGTGAAATTCATACCCAATATAACAGATGCATAAACAGGAAATAAAGATGCATAATTGATGGAAACTTCTCTTTATTAATACTTCCAGATGATTATAGACTCGACTCGCCCTGTGCACTTAGCTGCAGGGGTCTGCGCACTCGGCTGTAGACTTCTAGGCCTCTGCGCACTCAGCTGCAGAGACTCTACCTACGCTACAACCCAAAACTTAGACTTACACTTCATATCTATCTTGCATACATCATATGTTCTTCATCTTAGATTATTAGATCCCTTTGACTACTTAGAGCCTTGCTCTATTTATACAATCTGATGGTCTGTGGTCCATGGGTAGATCTTCTATGGCTAACATTACATTATCAAAATAAGGCTGGACAACCCTATGACTCTTTAACAACTAAGCACTTTGCGCCCACAAAATGTGGAGTCTTTACATTGGAATTACAAAATCGGACCAAAATCTGGGCTCTAAACCCCGAAACTGCCCTTGGGGGATCCCACGCCCAACATAAACCCTGACCCAAATCCACCCTTCATTGTTGAAAATCCAAAATGACTACTCAAAAAACTTAGATTACCCATCACTAAAAGTGTAGTTCGAAAAATTAAAAGAACAACCTCTCTTCCTAAAAATTTGTTTACCTTTGAGAAAATTCCTCTTGATGAGCAGATAGAATTATCTCTTTCCAGGTCGAATTTTGAGTCATGTATTTCTGAAGTGACATTAGAGCCTTTAAAGGTTGAAACTCACTCTGTTTCTTCAGTTTATTTGTCTGCTAAAACTCATCATGAACTATGGTTGAATTTTGACAAGCTTCAAAGCCTTGCTCACCAACTCCAAATCACTACTGAAAAATCTTTTATCCAATATCAACTTGAGTACTTGGCCACTGCTTCATCTTTTTTTTCACCTCCAAGCACATCTGTTACATATCCCAAGACTTCAGTTTCATCATCTTCAATACCACCTCCATTTATTCCATCTTTGGCTGTACAACCAATTGTAGTAGCTCTGCCACCCCCATCAATATCATCATCCTTACCTACACAGCCCATTTTAGTACCTCCACTATCTCCAGTAGTCATGGCACGATTTTCACCTCTCTTACTGCCTGCTCAACTTGCTTCTTTGCCTCAGAATTATGGTCAAAGACTCCCTTTGTTTGATGGAAGTGCAGAAATTACAGCTCAGCAACATGTTGACAAGTTAATACATTTCATTGATTTAGAAGAAATTGATGAAGATAATGCCAAGATGAGGATTATAGCTCAAAGTTTCTTAGGAGATGTTAAGAAATGGTTTCGAAGTATGGCTGCTAATTCTGTTAACAGTTCTCAAAGATTGATTGAATTATTCTTAGCTTGTTGGAAAGAGAAGAAAAACCCATTGCAGATATTGGCTAAGTATAATTCAATGAAAAGGAACTCAAATGAAACAGTTCAAGAATTTACAGCGAGATTCAACACAGTGTACAATTCCATACCTGATGATATGAAGCCTCCTCCTGGTCTGGCTCTTCTTCATTATCCTGATGCTTTCGATCCGGACATGGCATACCAGCTGAGAGAGAGAGATCCTACTACTCTTGAAGAGATGCAATGGAATGTGGTCAGTGTCGAATCCAATTTGCTCATCAAGAAGTCAAAATCAAATCCAGAGAGGACTGAGAAGAAAGTTGTCTTTAAAGAAGAGCCTACATCATCTTCTGATGTAAATCTTGACAATCTGATAAAAACTATGGAGAGGATGATGGATAGAATATCCATAACTGATCGACAAGTAGAACCTTCAGTGAGGAATCCTAACTTTCATGGACAGCAACAATAGCAGTTCAGAAATCGACAAAAAGAGCAGCGAAACAAAGATCCTCAAGGTCAAGTAAGAGATCCATTTCAGAAAAATTATACTGAAGGCCAGGAAGAAGATGAAGAAGAGATTGTAGAATAAAATCACTTATTTCAAGAAGATGAACTGCCTACTTTCCTAATAGAAGAAGATTAGTTTTCCAAAGATTCTCTCATACCAAGTGATCAACAATTTGTGCTTGCAAGTGACGATCTATGGGTTGTTCAAACTGAAGAGTACCAAAGAGGATATTAGAATGCCCTTAGTCATCTTCAAAAGTAGTACAATTTGAGGAATAGAAATGTACCTGTTACTCTAACTCAGAAAAGAAAAAATGTACAAAAAGACACACCAAGCAAGGAAACTGCTCCTACAGGTCATAATAAAGAAAAGGACATTGTCATACTGAACCGGGACAGAACAAATGAAGCCTCTACCAGCAATGTGAGGAAGGACAAAGAGTTGCAAACTGAAAGCCACAAGAAGGAGTCACAAGCTAAAGGGAAAACAGAAAAGAAGGACATCGCTACAAAAGAGGTAGAAAAGCAATCTAATCTTTTTAGTTTGGAAAATGAAATTTCTAAATTGAAGATTGCTATTCCCCTCACTGAATTAGTGAGGAATGACAAATATAAATTTCAGATTGAAAATATGCTTAAGGTTGACCAGATGTCTGATACAGTTAATGTAGTTGATGATGAGCCAGCAATCCTTTTTGGTCCAGCCTTAGAAGGAACTCCTGAAGATAGTGAAATCCCTCCTTTTTATTTGAGTCTTAAACTTCATGATTTTATCCTTCATAATGCCATGCTAGATTCTGGTGCCTCACATAATCTTATGCCTAAAGCCATCATGGATAAACTAGGACTGAGTATCACCCGACCCTACCATGATCTTTATTCCTTTGATTCTGGGAGAGTGAAGTGCCTTGGCCTCATTAAAGACTTGGTAGTATCCTTGGACCAAATCCTGGCCAAGAATGTGCTCATGGATGTAGTAGTTGTTGATATTCCTCCTAGGTTTGGCATGTTGCTTTCAAGGTCTTGGGGAGAAAAACTAAAGGGCACTTTGCAGCTTGACTTTTCATATGCCACTATCCCTGTTTTTGGTTAGCTTCGGAAACTTTATAGGGAAAAGAAGATGAAATTTATGATCAGCAGTAAGGAGAAGTCAGTCAATCATCCTATACATGTTGTCCATACTAATCTTGATTCTTTCATTTTATTTAGTGATATAAATTATGTTGATGATGAAAGTCAGCTAGTGGAAATTTCAGAAGTTCCCAAGGTCATGAGCAGCATGCATGAAGTTATTACAGTAGAAGGTAAAGGGGTTAGTGAAGAGTGTTTGCAGCCAGCAAATACTATTGAGGAAATTGAAAGAATAGTGCAGAAAATAGAGAGTTTTGAGATAGTTTGTCAAATTTCTAAAGCGCAAATAGTTCAGTCTTCAGAAATCCCTTTTCTGGATGAAGAAAATAGTCTTTGGACCATGGAGTTTGATGGTGTATCGGGAAGAGAAGTAGAAGGGATTGGTGTCTCAATAAATGGTCCATTACATCAGTCAAATAAAATCCCACGAAATGTGAGCATGAGTTCTTACAAGTTGGCTTTTGAGTGTTCAAATAATGAGGCGGAGTATGAGGCATTGATTGTTGGCCTCAAAATTCTGAAGAAGTTGGGAGAAAAAAAGATTTATGTTTATGGCGACTCTGAATTAGTAATCAAACAAGTCAAAGGGGAATACCAGGCCAAGCACCCAAGAATGAGAGCTTATCACAATGTTGTACTTGACATCCTCAAGACTTTTTCAGAATACACTTTGTCTCTTATTCCTAGAGCTCAGAATGTCATAGCTGACTCACTCGCCACTGCAGCAAGTATGGTGAAGATTCCTATTCATCCTAATCAGAAGTACTCCATCCATGTCAAACATTGCCCAGCTGTTCCAGATAACATGATATTTTGGCAAGTGTTTGGGGATGATAAACAAATAGACAATTTTCTGCAATTGGAAGGAGAATTTCAGAATTCTCACATTGATGATGCATCCAATTTGAATGATCCAGACATCCACTCAGCTGAGATTGAAGTATTACAGCTGAAGGAAAACAAAATTCCAAGAGGTTTGGTGCCTTTGGAAGAGTTATTTGGTCAAGATGATGTTGCCAAGAAGCCCACCATGGTTCCTACAGAAAAAGGAGTTGAAGATGTAAACATTGGCACAACCGATAATCCTAAAATGGCCAAGTTATCAAAGTCCTTATCTCCTGAAAAAAAATAAAAATTAAATACATGTATTTAATGAAAGAATTCGTTGATGTATTTGCTTGGGACTATTCAGATCTGAAGCTTTATGACAAAAGTATCATTCAGCACATAATTCCTATTAAGCTCGATCAGAAGCCATTTTGCCAGAAATTAAGGAGGATCAATCCCAAGTTGATGTCATCAATTGAGAAAGAGGTAAATAGGATTTATAAGTCTGGAATCATAGTCCCTATTCGATTTTCTGAATGGATGTCTAATCTAGTGCTTGTAAGAAAGAAGACCAGGGAAATTCGTCTATGTATTGATTTCAGAAATCTGAACAAGGTGTCCTTGAAAGACAATTATCCCCTGCCCAAGATGGATCACATACTCCAGAGGGTAGTTGGGTCCTCTAGGATGTCATTGCTAGATGGATACTCCGGATACAACCAAATTCTGGTACACAAGGATGATCAGCTCAAGACAACCTTCACAACACCATGGGGTACATTCATGTATGCCAAGATGCCTTTTGGGTTGAAGAATGCAGGAGCTACTTTTCAGCGGGCTATGGACATAGCTTTTGCAAATGAAAAAGATGTATTTCTAGTTATCTATTTAGATGATCTTACAGTGTTTTCAAAGTCTGATGAAGATCATTTACATCATTTAAGAATTGTTTTTCAGAAATGCAGAAAATTTGGCATCTCACTTAACCCAAAGAAGAGTTTGTTCGCCATGGAAGAAGGTAAGCTATTGGGACACATCATCTCTAAATATGGAATCCACATTGATCCTACAAGAGTGGAGGCCATTCAACAATTATACTTCCCAAAGAACAAGAAAGAGATTTAGTCTTTCAATGGGAAATCAATTTTCTGAGAAGATTCATTCCTAATCTAGCTGAGCATTTAAAGGAAATGACAAACATGTTGAAGATGGACATTGAGGTAAATGTTGAAAATAGCAACAAGAAATGCTAAAAATAGAAATGCTATAAATAGAATTGCTATAAATAGAATTTCAGGTACCAGTGTTGGAGATAGCAACAAGGAATCATAAAATAGAAATGCCAAAAATAGCATTTCTATAAATAGCATTTCGGGATAGATTCCAATTTTAGTTAGTCCCTAAACTAAAATTGAGAATTAAAATTCGAATTTGATCTTAGCAGTTGTTTGTAAAATAATTAATTAATTCATCTTGAGTTAATTAATTGGAGAAAATCAAACATGAAGTCTATGTGAAGACATGCAATAGTTTTCCCTTTGATTGAGGAAGTTATCCCTTGACTAAAGGAGATCAGGATGAGTTGTACTTTGATTTGTAATTAGTTAGCTCAGTTAACTGAGTTAAGCCTAGTTAGACTAGTTCAAATAGTTTTTGGAACTGACTGTGAGTTCAGTTAGTTAATGCATGCATGAATGTAACTGCTGCACTTCAGATAACTTAATATTCTCTCATAAATAACTCATGCATGTCAGTTCAGTCAGAGACCCAATTGAGATCAGAGGAAGGGATAGTGTACTATCAGTTGGAGGATTTTTCCTATATAGGAAACTCATCCATGCGGAAGGAATCATATCCTTCATGATTGTGCAGTTACTTCTGAGTTTGGTGAGTTGTGTGAGAGGTGAATTCACACAGGTGGCAGCATTGGACCCCAGGAGAAATTGCGTAAGGAAATAGGAGGCTTGGAAGGCAGAGGAGAAGGTTTGTGAGAATCCTTTGACTGTTTATAAGCAGCAAAGGGATTGCACTGAGATCTGGATAGCTTGTGAGCTAAAGCTTTGTGTAATCCGGACATATTTCCACTTGTATGATAATACAGAGATTGAGGTTTTTAGCTGAGGCTTTCCCCAGAGTATTCTTTTGTGTTCATGTGTGATTTCTTTCTCATTATCTGTTATATGTGTTCTATTTGATCTTTCTCAAAATCGATTAAGCTTCCGCAAGTTTGTTTGTAGAAGTAGATCAAGTATTTTGCTTTAGTATATTACATTATCAGGTGATCTACAATGGGAAATTCTACATGGTATTGGAGCAAAGGTGATCAAAGAGAAGAACAATATACAAACAAGGGAGAAGTTCAAAGTTTGAAGTTCTTGATTATATAATTCGAATTCTTATCACATCTCAAATTTCACCAATGGCATTCAATGGTTTAAGACTCGAGTATGCCCTTGATGGCAGCTCGAATTATATAGCCTGGAAGGATCGCATGGAAGTGTTATTATAGGACAACGGTCTAAAGGACTTCATTGATCAAGAAGTCCACAAGCCAGCAGCAGCTAATGCCCAAGAATTGGTAGAATGGAAGAAATGTGTGGCTAGAGTGAGGAGAATCCTCCTGGAGGGAGTTCAAGACCACATTGTCTCAAGCCTCCATGGGAAGGAGACACTGTTTTCAATGTGGAAAACATTGAAAGATCTATATCAGAACAACAGCAATCAGAGGAAGTTGGCGCTGAAAGACAAGCTTCAGAAAATCAAGTGTGAAAAGGGTGACACAATCTCTACATATCTGAACAAGCTCACCACCTACAGGGATGAGCTTGGAAGTGTAGGGATCGTGACATCCCATGATGACGTGGTGAGTCATGCTCTCCTCGGTCTTCCTAAGAGCTAGCATAGCTACCAAGACTCGATAAATGGAAGAGAAAAACTGCCAGATTGGGAACGACTTTGGTCAGATATGATGCAGGAGGAGATAAGAAGAAGCACCAGAGATGGTTCTTCATCTAAGGAGGACGAAGAAACTACACCTTAGCGAGTAAGGCAAAGAAAGGGAAGGAGAAGGATTCTCATCCCAAATTGAGTTCTTCCCATGGTGGGAAGAAATTTGACAAATCAAAAGTGCGATGCTTTCATTGTCATGAGGTGGGCCATTTTGCAACAAATTGTCCATTAAATAAATCCAAGATGGGATCCAAGGAAGGATCTGAAGGTGAGGCATTGGCCTCACAGTTCGAGTTGGATTTTACCTCATCGCATGCATGGTTTCATTGATGATGGGTTGTGGTTGGTTTCTTGATAGTGGAGCCTCATTCCACATGACCAAAGATAAGATTTTATTCAGTACCTTGGAGGAGAAATACCTTCAGATACTCATAGCAATGGGTAATGATGAAAAGTATAGTGTTTTAGGTGTGGGCACAGCTTCTTTTTAGAGGGAGCTTGGAGCTCGCATTACCTTGACAGATGTGAAGTATGTGCCAGGACTGAAGAAGAACTTGGTATGAATCGTGATGCTAGAAGACAAAGGCTATGATATAGTCTTCAGTAAGGGAAAGGTTTTCCTTAGACACATCATCACGAGACAGGTGAAGCAGATCGGTTCACGAGTCAAGAACTTGTATGCTCTTAAGTTCAAGATGCATGCAAAGCCTTGAGGAGCAAGGCAACTGATGGAGACTTGGTGGTTGATAGCGAGAGTACATTACCTCTCAACATGCAGCACCAGAAGAAGTCTCAGACAATTGTGGAGGAGCCACAATTGGTGAAGAAGCTTCAGGGGGTTGTGGAGCAGCCACAACTAGAGAAGCTGAGAGGAGACTGAGTGGAGGCATCCAATCATGCAGAGACCTCTAGTAGGGGGAAATTTCGAGCCAAGTGGGCAAAGGGATCACATGCATCCATACCTCCAGGTCGGAGATGGGGCGATGTGGAGTGATAGTCCCAAGAAGGCTGGAATAGGGGCAAGATCATTGAGGTAACCAACCTCTTTGATTAGACCTTGCTACAGGAGCCCCGATGAGGAGGAGCAGGACTGGCTGAGTGGGTAGAGATGGATGTGAATGGAGCATCAGAAGAAACTTCAACATCAGAGGATGTTTCTAGCCCAATAGGGAGGTCAGTTGGGAGATCAATTACTTACTTCTCAGTAACTGAGTTGCAGTGCAACAGTGGGCAGCACGATGCAACATGATGAGAGGAGGTGCAGTGTGGATGCAGTGGTGGGAGATATGACCAGCAATAGCACAGATGCAGCAGTAAGAATCAGTGTGATTGATGCAGTCATAGATCAAATTGACAGAGGCTAGAGCGGTCAGATACTAAAGAGCACAAAGGTGTAGAGTTTTCAGTCGACAGAGGCAATAACAGTCAGAGACTTTGATAATAGAGGCACCATTCTGATTCAGGTTGGATATTTTTTGTTTCTAGAGTTGTTGGAGCAACAACACTAGGGAGAAGTGTTGCATGCATAACATTCCAAAGGTTCAGGATTGGGTTCGAGTTGAATGCCTTTCTTGTTGAGAGGGAGTGTTGAAAATAGCAACAAGAAATGCTAAAAATAGAAATGCTATAAATATCATTGCTATAAATAGCATTTCAAGTACCAGTGTTGGAGATAGCAACAAGGAATGATAAAATAGAAATGCTAAAAATAACATTTCTATAAATAGAATTTCGGGATAGATTCCAATTTTAGTTAGTCCATGAACTAAAATTGAGAATTAAAATTCGAATTTGATCTTAGCAGTTTTTTGTAAAATAATTAATTAATTCATCTTGAGTTAATTAATTGGAGAAAATCAAACATGAAGTGTTTTCGGGAAAATTAGTATTTCTAGGAAATGCTAACCCTCTAGGTTTGGTAGCTAACCTAGAAACAACAGTTAAAAAAATTCACTATTTTTCCTATGAACGACAAATAAGAGAAAGACTATAAGGGACCAACCGATAACTTCTGCTTGATTCCTCACTTGATCTCTCTCTCCTTTGGCTGATCTCGTAACTTCTCCCCATACTTAACATGCTTGGAGAGTACCTGCGCAATCACAGAAACAAAGACCCGTCAAAACATAATGATCCATAATTCATAAACATCATAGAATCGAGAGTATGACAAACATATGAATGCATTTACAAATTACACAAACATAGGGGGGAAATCTTGAAAAGCTTTATTAATAGAAAGGAAGATTACAACCCATAAGTTCAATCTAGTGCCATCCTCCCAGCTTCAAACCTTCTTTTACCTCATGAACAGCAAGAAATTTTGACATTACCACAATACTTTGCCTCAATACTAAAACTATCAGCACCTTCTTACAACTCAGAATAATTCAGCCTTCAAATCTCTTGGATGAGGGATCCATCTATAGGGATCCATTTATAGATGAGTGAAGGAGGTTGAGTCATCAGTGGTGATGATGAATGCCTTTCTATTTTTAGGAGTTGGTTCCATGAAAGAGGGGAATAGGAGGTGTTTTCCTAATTCCTTTAGTCATCCTTGGGCGAACTCAGAGGGGCAGGTGACACTGGAGAAGCTTCTAGAGGTTTCCATGAGTAACTGTTTCTTCAAACTCTCATGGAATTCTGTCCAACCTCGACCATCACACCCTAAAGAGGGCCTAAGTGCGATGCATAGCACTTGGATAGTGTGGAACCTGCTATGCATAGCACCCCAACACAGGGTTTCCTGCAATGATCTCTTTGAGGCACTTTTTGGATGAATTTTTATAATGGAACTTTTTAGGGAATGAAGAATTCAGGAGACTTAGTTTCTTTAAGGCATAAAGACACTATATTAGGGGTTGATAAACCCTAATAAAAACGACATATGAGTTGGGGTTGATGTGCTCAAATAAGCTTGTAACAGTTTCCCCCTAAAGCATGAGGTCGTAAATATCTATGTCTGGTGAAATGCTTTATCATGAGGATCAGAAGTTTCGAACCGGAAGGTGACTTGCATCAATTACAATACAATAGATCATGATAATTTGATTTTTCTCATGAACTTAGCTGAGGAAGGCATTCCCATGCTCAGCTTTTAAACTTTCATTACATGTACATAGATCAGATAGTCATCTACAGATATAGACATGTGATTCTACAGATATAGAGTTGTGATCCATGATTAGGATGACCATCTGTGTAAAGCCTTTGTACAATTGATTTGGTACTTCTAAATATATCACAGCCCGAATGGATGAAACTAGATCTGGGGTCTTCAATCTCGTTCAATATTCACTTAATGTACAAGTATAACCATGTGAATGGATGTTCCAAAGTCGAACATGGAGAGACATCGCCTGATTACCAGCCAATGATGTGAGCTGTTAACAGGCGCGAGAGAGATCACTGATAATAATGATGATTCTCAAGGTACTACAGTACATTTCACATGGTGTGAAAAATGATTTGATGTCGAACACCATACAAAATCTTTCGGTCAAAGGTCATAAATGTCAAACTGTCGCCGGAAGTGAGAAACTTGTTGTTTGGTGAATGTAAGCTTCAAAGCACTGGAAGGGTGTTTCTAAGTCAACTTCTTGGATAATGAGCTGATGTCGACAAGAAGTGACTCGTCGTTGGAAGGCCTTTATGTATCCCACATCTACGACATGAAATGAAGTAAATGATTTTTGGAGATGAAAATCGACTAACAACACAAGGTTTAGGAATGGCGGCCATGAAAATGAAGGTTTGTAGTATTGCAACAGATGAAGTTCTAACTGGATGACTTATCTTGAACATATCAGCGACACTGAGATGAATTGGTAGTGTTGACTCAAAACAAAAGTGATGGATGGTGTGATAGACCAACGGTATGATAACCATCAAATAGAATGACCCAACCCAGCTTAATCACAGAGATGAAGTGAAAGTGTCATGTTCAAGAGCGACTCGCTACCATAAGTTTTCAAGATTTTTCCCATTTTCCCCAGTCATTGCTGACCAGTACCTCTTTATTTTTATCAAGCTTGAGGAGGATAACATATGCTTGTTCTGTAATTCACCCTTCGGGAAAACCCATTTCTATTTGATGTTTTAACGCGTCTAGCAACGGTGAAACTCGGTCTTGTCTAGATGGACAAGTTTGTCGCTATTATTTTAATGAGTTTAACAACAAAGATAACTCGGTCCTTTTCATGTTTAGAGAGTTCAAAAAAAGGACGAAAAGAAAAATCTATAAGCTCTTTTTCATAAAATAATCCCTCAAGTCCGAAAAAGGATAAAATAATACAAGAGAGATGTCGTTTCCAATACTTTAACGAGCTGGAAAAAACAAGCGCTCAACTATATTTTCTTATTTAGAGAGTCTGAAAAGAGTTTAAAGAGGACTCTATGGATTACTTTTCATTTTATATCAAAGCTTAAAAAGAGGACAAAAAGTTTGCCTTGCAGTCAAAGATGTTCAATTCGCCAATTATCACATTGGATCCTGTTTTCATTCGTTGGTCCTGCTCAGAACTCCATAAAAAATTATTAAAAGTGAATGTTTATGGATAAAAAATGAATAAAACCAGCATCTACTTGTTTTACATGTAAAAATAAATATAAAAACTGTTAGGATATTCCGACACATAGGATATAGTTAAGTTCAACTTGGTCTAGTATAGAGTTAGGTTAGAGTTAGGTAAAGTGTGTTTCTTTACCGTTGTACATTTTGTAACTTACAATCCGACGGTCACGATATGTAGTGATCCGACGGTTCACTCTCACCTCGGTATTACCGACACTTGATCCGTGGCTTGACACCCGATTGGTCCATGAGTTCTATTTAAAGCACATGGAGGGTCATTGTTCGGGTAATCCGTGCATGAGAGAAGCTTATGTAAATTTTCATTCTTTGATTAATAAATTGCCTGTAGTACCCACGTTGGGACAGGCCGTGGACGGTTTCCCTCCTTGCACTCTGAGGGTTTTAACCACGTCAAAAATACTGGTGTATTGATTTGAGATCTGGTTGTGAGCGGTGTCCTTTTGGTATTCTTTCTGTGGAACTTACCCTGTAAATTCCTACATGGTATCGGAGCTATTTGAGCGCCGCGTCCGTTGGTGATCCAAATCTGAAGCCGGTAGAACTGCATGCGGCTGTCGTTTCCTAGATCTGCTGTTTCTGACTGCTTTCGGGCCGAGAGGACTGCTCTGTTGCGTTCGGAGCATCTGTTCCAGTGAGGAACCCCTTTCGTTTCACGCGAAAAGGTTTCCGGTAGCCCTAGCTGCGTCATTTTTCAGATCGGGAGGTATACAGTGTTTTTTTTGCAATTTACTGTTATTTTCTCTCTGCTTATTTCGGTCTCGTTTATTTAGCCTTTTTTTTTTTTTTCTTAACCGGATCTATACCTTTCATTTCTGCGTATGCTCTTTGCCCTGCGACTCTGTGCGATCTGGGCAAATCAGAAACAGAAAGGAAGGATTTTTCTCATGCGTATGCTCTTTTCCCTGCACCTTAGTGTGATCTCGGAAAATCAGAAACATTGAGAAAAATATTTAGTTTTTCGGCTAAAGCTAACCTTGAGATTTTTTTAAAAAATTTCTAGTTTTTTGGCTAAAGCTAACTTCGAGCCGCAAGGTTCGTTTTTCTTTGCATATTCGTGTTGGGTTTTGTGTTTTGTGTTTTGTAGGGAAAAAGAGCTTTCTCAAGGCAAGCACGCAAACCAAGGCCCCCCCCCCCCCTCTCTCTCTCTCTCTCTCTCTCTCTCTCTCTCTCAAATTTTTTGTATAGATCAATTGGTTCAAAGCTATTTTAAGAGAGTAGAGGTCTTGGGTTCAAGTCTCCATTTTGTGGGGGCGGATTTTTTCATTCCCGCACATTCGCGCACTTTGCCGGCAACGTCAACAATTTTTTTTCAAAAAGCCATAACTTCTTCATCCGGAAGCCTTTTTCAGAGCCGTTTTTTTTAAAACCGCCTATTTTTTCGAGATCTATCCATTGGAACACTTACTTTCAGCATCTTCAGCTTCAGTTTTTTTTTTTTTTTAAATGGAAAGTCCATGCCAAGTCATTCTTGACAGCACTAACTACTTCCAATGGGTAGCCTACATGGAAGATTTACTTAGAAGTAAAGGTCTCTTCAGAATAGCCACAGACCAAGAGAAGAAACCAAAAGATGAAGACAAGGTGGCAAAATGGGAAAATAGACAAGATCAAGCACGTGGTTTGATAGGGATGTCTATTTCTCCTGATCTTAGATTCCACATTGCAGAACTTGAGACTCCTCATGAAGCATTAGGAAAACTTGCTAAAGTTTTTGGGATTAAAAATGAAATTAGAGCCCATCAACTTGAAAATGAGCTGCTTACTTTGGATCCTAATAATTTTTCTTGCATTGAAGATTTCTTGTCCAAATTCAAGACCCTTAGATATCTCTTGGAAGGTGTTAAAGTTAAGAAAGAAGATGGTAACCTTATTTATTCCATCCTTACTAAGTTGGGACCAGCCTACTCTGTATTTGTTTCCACTTTCCATTCTACAAGGGAAGCTTTCATTTGTCAAGGACAAGACTACAAGGCCCCTTCCTTTGACTCCTTTTGTGATTCCTTAATAAGAGAACAAGAAAAACTCTTACACCTTGGTCTTCTTAATCTTGGAAACTCTTCCACGAAAGCGTTAGCCGCCCAGCAGCAACCAAATTCAAAGAATCCTAAGAAGTCATATCCTCAAAAGAATGGTCCTAAACCATCTCAGCCTCAAAATGAAAGATCATTTCAGCAAAATGATAAGACCAATAAAAACAAATGGAAGAAGACTGATAGACATTGTAACTTTTGTAATCGAGATGGCCACTTAGAATCTAAATGCTTTAAGAAGATGGAAGCCTTGGAAGCCGCAATGAAGAAACATAACATCCATGTGGAGCCTACTTCAACTTCAACTTCCAGAATGGCACTTTCTGCATGTCATTGTCAATCATCTCAGTCTGGTTATGCATTAAATGTATCTTCTTCTTCTTCTCATTCTCATGAGTGGCTCATTGATTCTGGAGCCTCTTGTCACATGGCCAAAAACCAAGCCATGTTTTCTTCTTTAAATGATTGTAACACCAAAAATATATATATTGGTGATGATAGATCTCTTAATGTTGTAGGGACTGGAACTGTTCATCTAGACAATGGTCAGTTTAATGATGTATTATGTGTTCCAACCTTATCCTGCAACCTTCTATCTGTCTATCAGATAACTCATTCAGGTGAAGGTAAAATTGTTGAATTTTCACCTCATGATGTTGTAATCAAGGATCTAAAAGATCCTAAACAGATTCTAGCTACTGGTCTTGCTGATGATTCCAAAAGGTTGTATAAGTTTCACAACTTTGGGTCATCCAATCTTCCCTCAGTATTTGTTGCTCATAATGATGAAGTGAGCAAACTTTGGCATGAGCGATTTGGTCACTTAAACTATCGCTCCCTTCAGCATCTATGTAAAGAAAATATGGTGACAGGTCTTCCTATGGTATCTTGCAGAGATGGTGTTTGTTCCGGATGTGTACTCGGAAAACATCATCGGGACAGTTTTGACAAACGTGCCTCTTGGCACGCCTCAGCCCCTTTACAGCTTGTGCACAGTGATTTATGTGGTCCTCTTCCTGTTGCTTCATTCTCTGGCTGCAAGTACTTCTTAACTTTCATTGATGATTTCTCCAGACGCACTTGGGTATACTTCTTAAAACTCAAGAGCGAAGTATTTAACACTTTTTTGGCCTTCAAAGCCTTTGTTGAAAAACAATCTGGACATCAAATTCTTAAGCTAAGAACTGATAATGGTGGAGAATATGTTAAAAACACATTCATCAACTTTTGCACCGAAAATGGAATTCAAATGCAACATACTGTTCCATACACTCCACAACAAAATGGTGTAGCTGAAAGGAAAAATCGCACCTTAAAGGAAATGGCTAATTGTATGCTGCAATCTAAAGGACTCAGTCTTAGTTTTTGGGCCGAAGCAATTAATTGTGCAAATTATATAATCAATCGCACTCCTACTAAGGTTCTAGAGAATATCACTCCAGAAGAAGCTTGGAGTTCCATTAAACCAGATGTAAGTCACTTTCGTGTGTTTGGAAGTGAAGCATGGGCCCATATTCCAGATGAAAAGCATAAAGCTTTAGAACCTAAGAGTGAGAAATGTACTTTTGTTGGATATTCTGAAGATGTAAAAGGTTATAGACTTATTCCATTTAAGTCCAAAAATGTTATCATTAGAAGAGATGTAAAATTTGATGAAAATAAATCGGCCTGCGAGCCTAGTCCGGCGGATGTGCCACCTCTTCCTATCTCTTCTACCTTTGAAAACATTTCTTCTTCAGATGATGAAAGCGAGGATGATAATCCTCCCCCACCTTCTCAGGATCCTCAACTTCCAAGATGGGTCCGTGCTACTCGGGATGCAGCAGGTGATCTTGCCGGTGATCCTACAGATCAGCGACGTACACGTTCTCAGTTTGAAAGAGCCTCTTCTTTACTGGCTCAAGCTCCAGTAAATCATGATCCTGACACTTTTGCAGAAGCTTCAGGCCATCCACATTGGGAAGCAGCTATGAATGAAGAATATCATTCATTGATGACAAATGATACATGGGATCTTGTTCCTCTACCAAAGGGACGCAAACTTGTTAGATGTAAATGGGTTTACAGAACCAAGTATGGACCAGATGGGAAAGTTGATAAACATAAAGCTCGTCTCGTTGCTAAGGGCTTTTCACAGGTTGAAGGCATTGACTACACTGAAACCTTCTCCCCTGTTGCCAAAATGAACTCTATCCGCCTTGTTCTTTCCCTTGCTGCCTCTTTAAAATGGGAAGTCCATCAGATGGATGTTAAATCTGCCTTCTTGCATGGGGACTTGCAGGAAGAAATCTATATGGAACAACCCATTGGCTTCATACAAACAGACTCCAGCCTTGTTTGTCGACTTAAGAAATCCCTTTATGGCCTCAAGCAAGCTCCTCGGGCTTGGTATGCCAAAATGGATAGCTTTCTTTTAGAATCTGGCTTTTCTAGGTGTCATTCTGACAATACTGTCTACACCAAGAAAGTGGGCAACTCTCTTATCATCCTTGTTCTTTATGTTGATGATCTTATTCTTACTGGTAGTGATCCCAACCTTATAAACCATGTGAAGTCCAGCCTTAAAAAGAAATTTGAAATGACAGACTTAGGACACTTACACTATTTTCTCGGTCTTCAAGTCTTGCAATCCCAGGAGGGTATTTTCCTTTCCCAGTCCAAGTATGCTTGTGATATTCTTCGTCATTTTCACATGGAAGACTGTAAGCCAGCCCCTTCTCCCTTTCAGTCTGGAGTCAAACTTTCAGTCTCTTGTACTTCTCCTGAAGTTGATGCTACCTTATACCGTCAACTTGTCGGAAAACTCTTGTATTTAACCCATACTCGTCCTGATCTTTCCTTTGCTGTTGGCCTTGTTGCTCGTTTTATGCAAAACCCCCGTGAAAGTCATTGGAAAGCAGCTAAAAGAATACTTCGTTATGTTTGAGGTACAATACAGTTTGGGATTCATTACAGTGCCAAAGCAGCTCCTCTGTTAGTTGGTTTCACTGATTCTGATTGGGCTGGTGACCATGATGATCGGAAGTCTACTGCCGGTTATGTCTTCACTCTTGGTTCAGGACCTATTACATGGGCTTGTAAGAAACAAGCTGCCATTTCTCTTTCGTCAGCAGAAGCAGAGTATCGTGGTGCCGTGGAAGCTAGTAAGGAAGCCTTGTGGCTTCGTCAGATCCTATCAGAGTTTGGCTTTGAGCAGCAGCATCCAACCACACTTTGGTGTGATAATCAAAGTGCCATTCAGCTATGCAAAGATCCAGTCCAGCATCAGCGCAGCAAACACATTGAACTACACATGCACTTCATCAGAAAGCTCATTCATGACCATGTTCTTGAAGTGCAATATTGTCCAACAGATGATCAGGTTGCAGACATCTTCACAAAGGCTCTCACAGAGGCGAAGTTCACTAAACTTCGATATATGCTTGGAGTTCAGGAAGTTGTCACTAAGGGGGGATAGGCTCTAGTGCCTCCTTCCTTCTCCTATTGTGTCATATTTGTAAATCCTTCAATCCTATCCCAAGTTGTTCTTAAGGGGGGATGTTAGGATATTCCGACACATAGGATATAGTTAAGTTCAACTTGGTCTAGTATAGAATTAGGTTAGAGTTAGGTAAAGTGTGTTTCTTTACCGTTGTACATTTTGTAACTTACAATCCGACGGTCACGATATGTAGTGATCTGACGGTTCACTCTCACCTAGGTATTACCGACACTTGATCCGTGGCTTGACACCCGATTGGTCCATGAGTTCTATTTAAAGCGCATGGAGGGTCATTGTTCGGGTAATCTGTGCATGAGAGAAGCTTATGTAAATTTTCATTCTTTGATTAATAAATTGCCTGTAGTACCCACGTTGGGACAGGCCGTGGACTGTTTCCCTCCTTGCACTCTGAGGGTTTTAACCACGTCAAAAATACTGGTGTATTGATTTGAGATCTGGTTGTGAGCGGTGTCCTTTTGGTATTCTTTCTGTGGAACTTACCCTGTAAATTCCTACAAAAACAAGTTTTGGCAATTCATTTCAACTATTTCATTTCTGACATTGGATTTTGGAGCTCTTAAGCAGTTTTTACCCCAAATTTCACCAGTTGATTGCTAAGGATTCTATGGATCATTTTTCGTGCTGTCAGGACTAGGTAGGAGCTATCCTAATGTTCTTTCATTCTATTCCATTGTTTTTCAGTTTTGAGTAAAAATTCTTAGTTTCCCAAGCCTCTAGGGTTTCATTTTTCGTTTTCTAGACCATCGCACCTTGTCCCTATCGAAAAGTGTGATGCATCTCAGGCTCCTAACAGGCAGCCTGCTATGCATAGCACTGTCTCCAAAGGGCAAGTGCGATGGGCGCAGGAACTAAATTTAAACAATTGTTTTTCCTCAAATTTTTAACTGATTTTTTCCCAAGTTGGATCCTAACTTATCTAATGATTATGTTTCAGATATTCATTGGATCAAAATGGTTGTTACATGGTGAGAACGAGAACACGAGGAACAAGACATGATTGCTTTGAATGACCAGGGCACAGTTGATGCTTTAAATAACTGTGGGTTGCTAAAGTTCTTCCGTTTATCCAGCATGCGGCAAAAAATGGAACTGTTGCACTATCTTGTTCAGGCTTGGGACCCTATTGACCAGGTTTTTCAGATCAGGGGTAAAGCTATCCCTTTTACCATCAAGGATGTTTATTTTCTGACGGGTTTATCGAGGCGGGGTGCCCCTATTTCATTATCAGGACTCGCCTGGGGAGGCGAATTGGTGAGAGATTACATTCATCAGTTCTATTGGGAAGGATCTCAACCCAGTAGAGATGGAAAGATTCACATCTGAGATGTTACTGATCGCCCTTTGAGAACTATTCTCTTTACCCTTGCTAGATTGGCTAGCAGTGCGGCTTTACATTTAGCAAACAGATCTTATATGCAGTATGCCTTGGAATGCCTGGAACCAAAGGTATTCAACTGGTGTGAGGCCATTCTTCCATCTATGAAAGATCAGCTGACCAAGGTGAAGGCTGGGAAGACAAAAAAATTTGGTTATGGGTCTATTCTGATCTCCTTCGCCTTGGAAAGAATCCCGCTTATGCAACCACAGCACATTTCCCTGGGAGTATGTGGACCGAGGGAACCACGGATGCAGCGATGGGTAGACCTTATGGCTAGGCATGTTGGCCAGTCACTGATCTCATTTTCCTCCAATTTCTTTGAGTGGTTCTACCGTCAGGAGATGGCCTTCATAGAATATCCATATGCTGGGATGAATTTCCGTGGTGATCCAGATTTAGTACTACCAGTTGGGGGGCAGTGGAGCGCTATTGGTAAATTGATTTGACCACACTTTTTCTTTTGAGATTTCACTTTTTTTTGTGTTTTTTAATTGCTACCAAGATTAAATAAACTCATATATGCATGCAGATATTGGACCCGTTCGACCTGTGGCATGCCCATAGGAAGTAGATGCTCCAGTGGAGAGAGTTGTCAGGAGGGCAGTTCTTAGAGATTTGGACATAGCTGAGACCTTGGCTCAGTTGCAGGATGATGTAAAGGGCTTAACCCTCGGTATTCTGGATGTCCAGATTGATGAGTTACCCATGAGGTTATAGTACCATACCACTGGTGTGTCGAGTCATTGGACGAGGCTCCTGCATATGATAGCACAGGCGGTGACCTGTTATCACCAGCATCACTAGTCTAGGATATTTTCTGCATTTGTTTTGAGTTTTTAGGTCAGATGACCGATTTTGTCTTGGACACAAACTATTTTTAAAAACCTATATACAGCTATCTATTTGACTTTTGGAGTTTTTATTATGGTTAAGTGATGAAATCCAGTTCAAATGGTGATGTGATTTGAAAAATGTTTTCTTTACATATGTTGCAAATGTCTATTTAACACATAGTTTGCTAGAGAGTCAGTTAATGTGTTTAAATTTCTGGAAATGTGTTGATATTGAATGAATTCAAAATGTCTTTCCAAAATTTGAACTCTAAGGAACATGCAATGAATGGCCGAGTTGCGGACAGAATAGACACCAATAAGCTGTAGAACGACAAGTTGCGAATCTAGCCTATCAACAATTCGGCATATGCCATTTGAAATGGCATCAGAGAGGAGTTCAATCAATGCGCTATACTCAGCAATATTGTTTGTTGATCGACCAATACAAACCCCCCTGAAACTCATTAACTCGTCGCTTGGAGTGAAAATTTCCCATGCTACAGAAGATAAGTTTTGCGTACTACGACTAGCTCTGTCAGCATACCCAACAAATGGTTCCAAAAAATTTGTCATCTGCAACAAATGTGAAGTGGATTACCTAACCAAATTGAAACTCTAAAAGAAAACTAACACTCAAAAATGCAATCAAAGCATATGTACAATGAGTCTTACTACACTCAATTAAGCATAGTAACGTTTAAGATACAACCTGTTTCAGGGCTGCGACAATGGAATCCCATCATAATTGACTAACTCATAGGCTCCTTTTGTCAACACACATTTAACAATATAAGGGCCCATCCATAATGGTTCAAACTTCCTGGCTCCTAATTTGTCAGAATCCTAATCGTAAAGCAAGACCAGGTCGCCTTCTGAAAAGACACGAGGCTTAACATTCTTGTCATATTGTGCCTTGATGTGTTTCTTATGTGCTTCGTTAGCCAATGTGGCATCATGACGGTTTTCATCTAGATGGATTAATTCCAAGAAACGAGCTTCTTCTTCAGAAGTATCGGGTAGCAGGTCAATTGCGAGCTTGAGAGATGAGATTTCACATTGGATTGGTAAGATTGCTTCCAAACCGTACACCAACTAAAAAGGTGTAAATTCAGTCACATTTCTCACCGAGGTTTGATATGCCCACAAAGCCAAGTACATGATTAAGTGCCAATTCCGTTTATGGACTCCAATCATCTTTTGCAACATACGCTTAAGGACTTTGTTGATTGCCTCAACTTGTCCGTTAGCTTGCGAATAATATGGAGTAGACTATCATGAGACAGTCCTAATTTGGTAGTTAACTCGATCATCATGTGATTGTGAAAATGTGATCCATGATCTGTAACTATAGCTTGTGGCACACCAAACCTGGAAACCACATGGTTAAAAAAAAAAGAGTAACCGTTTTGCCACTGTTGTTCAATGTAGGCATCGCCTCATCCCATTTGGTAAAAGAGTCAACAGCGACTATAATATACCCATGCCCCCCAGTCGAGGTGGGGTTACATGTCATGAAATCGATGCCCCATTTTGTGAATGGGCCAACAGCAACGACTAGATGCAGTGGTGCAGGTGGTAATCTGGTTTTACGATAAAAAATCTGACAAGCATGGCACTTTCTGACAACAAGTATGCAATCTTTAAATATAGATGGCCAGAAGTAACCAGCTCACAGGATTTTTTGTGCAGTTGCGTAACCAGATAAATCCCCCCCACAAGCACCTGAATGGCATTCATTCAAGGCTTTTTCGGTGTCCTCATGAGTAAGACACCTACATAAGATTGTATCGACACCACGATGATAAAGTGTATCACCAACAATCAGATAATCTTTGGCTTGGTATCAAGTACGTCATTGTTCAGAGTGAGAGGTGTTAGGCCTAAAAGCTTGGGTCTGGAGATAGACCAGTATATCCCCATACCATGGATCACTTGACGAAATCAGAAACAGAGACTCATCCAAGATTGATGCTTCTGATGTTAAATCATTGGAGGATGAGGGAAGGTCACAAAGTAGCTCAGCAAAGACGAGATATTTCTTTGATTTGGATTTTATGAACTCCAAATAGAACTCCTATAAAATAACTATCCATTTAGAATATTTGCCCCCCAACAATTCACGTGACAAGATGTATGTCATAGGGTTGCAATCTAATATAATTATAGTTTTGCGAAGGAGGATATAATGTCGAAATCTCTGCACGGCTTGAATGGCTACTAAAGCTAACTTTTCAACATATGAATATTTACTTTCTGTATCATTAAGATTGTGTCTTAAATAATATATAGGATGTTCAGTTCCATTTTCTTCTTGCACTAAAACCATACCAATGGTTGTATCTGTAGCGGTGAGATACAGGTAAAAATATTTTTGATTGTTTGGGGCATACATTAATGATGCTTTAATCAGGAAATCTTTGAGAGCATAATAGGAAGCTTGCGCAACCTAGTCCCAATGGAAGGGTACCCCTTTCTTTAATAGACATGTATAACCTTTAGCTAATTCAACGTAATTGGAATGAACTTCCTCAAAAAGTTTTCCTTCCCTTGAAGTCTCTAAATATGTGACAAATTTGAAGGTGGAGGCATGTCAAGAATTGCCTGAACCTTTATGGGATCGAGCCGAATTCTGTCTTTTGAAACTACGAAGCCGAGCAATAGACCAAATCCAACACAAAACACACACTTGTGTGGATTGAGTCTTATTTTATAGTGTCGACATCGTAAAAATATTGCTCTCAAATGTTGCGGGTGATCAGTCCGTTTTCGTGAATGAGCAGGCAAATCGTCAAGATATGGTTGAACAATGTGTTTGATGTCATGGAAGGCATAATTCATCGCCCTCTTAAATGTAGCCCCTACTTTCTTCAAACTGAAGGGTAGTTTGCGATATGTGAATGTGCCCCACAAACATATAAATGCAGTTTTTGATTGGTTTTGTGGGCGAATATTGATTTGATTATAGCCATAAAATCCATCCATGAATGAAAAGATTTCGTATCTGGCACATTTTTCAATGATCTGGTCAATAAAAGGTGTAGGATAGTTGTCCTTCAGACATGCTTGGTTTTCATCCCTATAATCGACGCACACTCGAATCGTCCCTTGTTTTTTCATCACTGGAACAATATTAGATACCCAATCAGTGAGAGGTACAGGGAAAATGAAGCCATCATGCAAAAATTTTTCAACCTCTGCTTTAATGGCAGTGGATTTCTTAGGATGAATAGGTCGAAGCCATTTTTGTACTGGTTTGACATCAGGATACATTTTAATCTCATGTTCAATGATGCTTGAGTCAATCCCTGGCATTTCCTCATAAGACCATGCAAAGACATCTCGAAATTCGCGAAAAAGAGCATAGTAATTATCTAGTTCCAATGAAGAACAAGATTTGCTGACATGAATGTTTTCTACAACATTAGGCTTGGTCGAAATGTTTATAGAAATTGTTTCTTCTATGTTAGATAGGTTTCGCTCATAATCGATAGTATTTACAGAATTTGATAAAAAATCAATGATTCAAGCGTGATTGAGTTCATTTGAATAATCTTCATTGCTATCTCTAAGATGGAAACGATGATGATAATCTTCCCATGGCGTCTCTCTTATCATCATTGATTTGGCGATTCCTTTATCTGTAGAATGTATACGTGACAAAGGATCCGAAGAGGTGCCATATTCTAAAGACCTATCTACCCATACAATTATTGAGTGTGGATTAGGGTTTGCCACACAAGCCCAATAGATTGATTGCTATAATGATTCGATGGGGCTTGGCGGCATCACCTCGCTGTAATCATCACTCTCAAAATAGTTGGAATTCTTCTTAAACTCAGATGATGTAGAAGAAATCATGTTGCAGGTTTCCACTGTTGCCACTTCCGCGAAACCAGATGGTGACGGGAGGGTAAACGTACCCATCAAGGAAGGATCTTTTAGGAGACCTACTCCAACATTTTGAAGTGATTGTGAATTTCCATGTATTAATGGAATGCTTCCTATAGCTTGTGAACTATTAGCAAAAAAGGCTAGCTGATCGATTACTCTGATTTCACCTTTAAAGGGAAATGCAATCGTTAGAAAGTACATGGAAACAACAGTAGCCATAGCATATACCCAAGGCCTTCCCAGTAAAATATTGTAATCAAGAAGTCCATCATCCACCTCAACTTCAATATTTATTGTTTTTTCCCTAGCTCAATTTGCAAGTTACTCAAAATCCCATATGGAGTGTATGTTCTTCCATCGAAAGCCTTCAATGTAGTTGGTGATCATGACAAGGGTGGTGAACCAAGAGTTTTCCAGCAACTCATAGACATAATGCAAGTAGATGCCCCCTCATCAATAATGGTTCGATGAATATTTTTATTAAGGGCTTTTAATGTATAAGGAAAGCTAGTTGTGCTGGTAACTGTGGTGTGTATCCTGTATGGTTGAAAACCACAAGATTAGAATATGTAGGATCAATTCCACCTATTGCTGACAATAAAGCTCGTTTTTGGGAGGGACGGTTTTGCAACACCTCGAGTGTCGACATAGCAGAAGGCGATTGAGCCAAATCTTCCACTATGTTATAGTTTTGAGCTGCTCGAGCACGAGGATTGAATGTTGACTTGTGTACAACTCCCTTTGGTGGATTTATTGTTAATTCAGGTATAACTGGTGGAACAACTTCTGGTGAAGTCGTGGTCGTAGTACTAGGTTGATCAGTAGCCTGGTTATTTGACGACGATGGACTTCCGTAATCTTTATTCCTTTTCGACACCAAAACATCATTTTGTGTATTTGCGATGGACAACATAAGTACTTGGGCTGTGGAAGCATTATCAATGGCAACCAAATGTATTTCTGGGGCTGGAAACGGATCTGTCAACACTGCTGAGGTATTTGAAGCCTTTAAAAGTTTAGAGACCTCAGATCGATGTGGAAAATCTCTTTTAAAATCCTCATCATTACATATCAGACATGGATAACGAGGTTTCCTAGCTGCAGTAGGGGATTTAGATGATTTTTCAGGAGTGGGATTCACCTATTTCTTCTTGTTGTTCTTCCCCTTTTTCTTACCTCCTGGTTGCTTTGGATTTTTGCCTTTGTCAAATGACACGGCATTAATCTCTGAGGCAAGAGGGTTTTCTGATTGATTTGCATTTTGGTTGGAAATAGCAAGAGTTTGACTAGATAGTCCTCTTGTTGTTTGTGTGCTTGAGGAGCCAATCACGCCATCACCAGCATGAGAGTCCCTACTCGATTTTGGAGGTGGTGGAATGGTGAAAGCTGGTCTAGGTGCATCAGGAATTTTATCATAGAGCATGCCTGATTGTGTGTAAATTAGATCCAAATATTGGGCACGAGAAATAACTTGCTCTTCTGTGACAACTCCTCCTTTCGCCACATCCTCAGTGATTGATGGCAGTAAGGACTTTATAAACCACTCAGCTAAAATTTGATCACGAACATATGTCTTAACCATTCGACGATGATGCTGCCACTAATGAATATGATCTAATATATGAATGGAGGTAGTATTTTTAAAGTTGGTTAAGAGTTTTGTTCCATTCTCGTACCTGATAGGTAATTGGAAGTGGGTTAAAAAGGTAGTGGCTAGAATGGTGAAGTTATCAAAAGAAGCTCTAGGTAATTCAATATACCATTTAGTAGCTGGACCAGTAAGCATTCTCTAGAAAAGACAAAGTCTGATCGAATCATCATTCAAAGTGTTCGATGAACACCATAGATGGAAAGTCATGACATGATTCGATGGGTCTTATCCTAGATTTCCGTTGAAATTTGGACTGTCAGATGGCAATTTATGTGGAATCACCGGCCACCAAGGCGCATATGCAATTGGATCATTAGTGAACCGGTTTAAATCTGGTAGTTCTAGAGTTGCTACAAATGGCAATTGTCGATTCAGGTCAGGTGGAGCATACCCAGGATAAGATGGAATCACTTGTGCAATAAGTCTTTGCTTACCTTTGTAGGGCATCTGCATCTGGTAACCTTGGTAAGGTTGTTGGACATAACCAGTATAAGGCGGTTGTTGATAACCAGTTTGGAAATGTGGTTGTCCATAACCTGCAAAGCCTTGTTGCCCAGATCCTTGGTAAGCTTGATATTGACCAAAACTAGTTTGAGCTTGTGAACCAAGTCCAAACTGGGGTTGGGACTGCTGGAATTGAGGTTGTTGATATTGTGATATCCATGGTTGTTGAACTGACTGTTTCTGCCCAATACTGAAAGACTGACCAAGTTGTGGATCGACTGTACTGGTGTATGCCTGGGTCATTCCGGATAAAGGTACACTAACCTAAGGTTGTTTTTGAGTTCCAGAAACAAGTGGTTGTTGTATAAAAACTTGAAAAACTTTAACTTCTTTCCTTGAAACTTGAGGTTGCAAGGAAGAAGGATCAGTTTGTACTGGTTGAGATACAACAGTTTTAGCTTGTGACTGTGGCACAGTAGTAACAACAGGTATAGTGGAAATATTGGGCACAGTTTGCATTTGTTGTGTTGGATACACAAGCCTTGGTTGAGTTGGCAGTACTGGTTGCCAACGACTAACTCTAATTCCAGTTTGACCTGAATACTATGGGAAACTATCATATGGTTGTCCCTTGGAAAAGGGAGGAAATAGCGAGTAAGCATACTGCTCTCCATATGGTGGCAATCCAGTGTTTAATGGATACATCAGTCTTTGATAACTGGTTTACCCAAATTGATACTGATGTGCAGGATCGAATTGTTGAGTTTCCATGTGAGAAAAACCAAGTAGAATTCTGGACGAGTAAATGGGAGTTGACCATGGTGCAAAAGCAACCCCTGAGTGGGTTCCAGATAATGATTGGTAACCAACTGGAACAGATGATTCACCATATAGGTGTGACTCAGGTGTAGTAGAAAACATCGAAGGAGTGGCAACAAAAGATTCTACTGCAGTTGCATCAAATGATACAGTCTTGGATGTTGACGGTTGTTCAGACATGGTTAATTGACCTAAAAGTTGTCCTAAAGATTCGATGGGAACTCGTGATGAAGCAGGATTAAATGAAGCAAAATAATCAGGAGCAGCAGGATAAAGGTTATTCCCAATTCCAAAATGAAACAGGGTTCCAGATGTGGAATCCTCTACTATCTCCTCTATAGAAATCAAACCAGGTGGAAGAGGTTGACCGTCAAGTTCGTAAAATATTTCTGGTGTAGAAGAAGGTGTAGTTTCTGCAGTGACTATGGAGGGGTAACAACTTCTAAATGCTGAAATTCGAAGTCTAGATGTTTAGGTAATTGAACTACAGTTTCAAAGGGAGGTTCTTGAACAACTCTTGGTTCAGATGTAACCTCGGTTCGAACTGGAATAGGTTCCGGACCAACTCCTGTTGGAGTGGTTTTAGGTTCAGGAGCACTTCTTGGTTGAACAATTTCAAATTGAGGATCAATCTGTTGTTGGAAAACCTCGGTTACTATTACACTAGGATCAGTACTAATGTCCTCAGGTAACTGTGAAACTTCCTCTTTAGAGGTGGATGTACTAGAAATAATTGGAGTAACTGGAGTCTCTAAAGTTGTTGAAACAAATGTCTCAAACAACCCAAATGAAGAACTAGGAGTTCCCGATGTAGTAGACTCAGTTAAATGAGACCACTTTGTCCGAATTGGTGTTGCTTTGGGAGGCAAAGATGGTTGACTCGCTATTCTCCACGAACGACGGGGTTTGGATTGACTTTCTTCCACGATTGCGGATTACTTTATCAACTTAAAACTCAACTAAGGGAAAATGATGTTATTCGTAGTCAATTAATTTTAATGACACTTGGACACAACTTTGCTTTTTCAGTTTTAAAGAGTTGAGAAAAAGCTAAAGATGACTCTAGTCGCCTTTGATTTTTAATGAGCCTAAAAGGACAAGTGCTCAGATGATCCTTTTACTTTTAGAGAGTCGAAAAGGAATGAAAGTGACTACTCTGGAGACTCTAAACAAGATGGTTTACCAGAAAATCACAAAACTGCAATATACACCTTGGTGATAAATGAAAGAGAAATTACCAAGGACTTTACGTACGGCAGTCAATCTTCCTGAATGTTGTGTTTAGTGCATTGCGATCGGTAAGGCGACAGACTCGACTTCCTAGGGATAAAGGATTTCAACCTATTGGGGTCTCCCACTATATACGCGACAGTACAGGGAGCACAAGTTTGTACTAGCACTTATCATATCAAAGAGGAGGAATCACCCAACCTTCAATGGAAACGACAGCCACTAGGTTTTAAGACGCTGGAACACATCTCTAGCCTAGACCTCTAGATGTGTTGCGTTAAATTCCAAAGTGTTGTTAAGTTAATTGAGGTTCATTTTAAGTTGATCTTGCTTAAAAATTTGCCTTTGAGGGTTCACCGTGAAATGTGTTTTGAAATTCCTAAAAATGCATGTAGAATGATAAGCACTCTTTTCGTTTATTTTCAACAATGAAAATCCTAACTACAAGGGATAGAGCATAGACGTACTTTTGATGAAACATCAAAGAGCACACACTAGTGCAATTCCCTAAATCATTCTTTTGCACACACAAACCAAAATGCTAAAATGCAAATGCATGTATTTGTTTTCATCTTCCCTTAATGTGAATGATACAAGAAGGAAAACTAAATGCAGCAATGATTCAAAATGTTTCATACAAAATGGTGATTTTCGACAGTTTTTCTTCTAAGGGAGAAAGGAAGACTAAACGACACTTTCAAGTTTGAAGAAATAAAACTTTTCGACACTTTGAATGAAATCAAATCAAATGCATAAAATATATTAATCGATCAGCTATGAAGGAGGATTTTTATGACACTTCACTTTTTCGACGAAAATTGAAGACTTTACGACACTTTTTCTATCGAAACGACAATCGATCAACACTACTTTTTGGCAATAGATTGCAATGAAAAAAAAAATACATAAAGACATTCACCAATAATAATCTAAATAGGGCTGAATTAAGTGATGAAAGTTGGCTTCAGTGATGAGACATCATTCATATTCAGCAAGCAATCAAACAGAGATGAAAACTGGTCAAAAACCTCAATTCCTAGATGGGAAAATTGAGCTTCAGTCAATCATCAGAGGCTGTAGTGATAGACATTGCGATGCATAGCACTTTTTCCATTCAAGAACTGCTATGCATTGTTGATAATGCAACAATATAATGGAGCTTAGTGGAAAGAAGTTGCCTTCACTAAGTGGGCCCGCAGGCTATTTTTGGCGCAAAGTCTATTTTTAGACATATGGATCGTGGTCTATGAGTTATAGTATGTTATTTGTGGATGATTGGTCATGTCGGTAAAAATATATGGACTTCTTTTTTTAGACATATGGGCAGGATTCTATTTTTAGATTGCCATGCTAAAAATAGAAAAGTCAAATATTATTGTCTCATAATAATATTTGGACTATAAACATTATCTTATCCTCTTGGAGCACTTCAGTTTGAGCTACAGATGTGGCACATGCAGCTGTCAGAAGGAAATATGTTTTTCTTGTGGGTCAATTGAGCTATTGCATGCAGGACTTCAGTTAGAACTCATGTGGTTGAGTTTGGTGGAGTTGATTGTGGAGTTGATGGAGTTGTGTTCAGTTTGACTTGGTTGAACTAGTTGTATTCAGTCTAACTAAAGAATAGTCTAGTAATGAGTTGTGTGAATTAAAGATTAATTAATTTTCTAATTATTAACTCATAAAGCAACTGAAGAATACATCAGTTAACTCAGGGCATGGACAGTTCAGTGGAGACAGGTGTTAGACGTTGAGATTTCTATCAGTTGTGACTATAGTTGTGCATGAGATCTTGCACAATCAATAGGATTGAGTTATGCCAATGAGGACTGTGTAGTGTGGGCCAATACCAAGGTAATTGTAGCCTGTGCTCACGTGATTTTCACTTTGAATTGTGCAGTGGAGGCAGGAAAAGCAGCGGTGGAGATTTGAACCTTTGACTTGTTCGGATCTAAGCTAGTTTTGTGTGTAACAGGTGGAGATAGTACTAAGTACTTGTGAGGAGTATTGTACTATGTATTGTTACATGTTCTCAATCATTATAATATACAGATAGTGTGGGGTTTTTAGCTGTATGCTTTCCCCGGGTTACATATTGTGTTAATGTGTGCATGCGATTGATGTTTCATTGTTTTTGATGCTGCTAAATTGATGATCAACGTAGAGGAGATTATGTATTGTGCATGTATTCCACAATAGTGTATAATTGGGATAATCTTTGTGAATAAGTACTTAATTATTCAAAATTTCTACATGCATAGCAGGCCACAGTTAGGGACAGTGCGATGGTCACAGGGAGTGATTCAGAAGATGTTTTTGGCTCAATTTTGATTCAATTTTCAGTGGATTAAGCTTGATTTCAATGAACAACAGCAAGTAAAGTGTGGTGGAATGTTCTAAGAGGCTATTAAGCTACCAGAAAGGGAAAAAACGTTCCCCAGCGGAGTCGCCAATTTGTTTTTGGGAAAATTAGTATTTCTGAGAAATGCTAACCCTCTAGGTTTGATAGCTAACCTAGAAACAACAGTTAAAACAATTCACTATTTTTCCTATGAACAACAGATAAGAGAAAGACTATAAGGGACCAACTTGTAACTTCCACTTGATTCCTCTCTTGATCTCTCTCTCCTTTGGCCGATCTTGTAACTTCTCCTCGTACTTAACATGCTTGGAGAGTACCTACACAATCATAGAAACAGAGACCCTTCAAAGCATAATGATCCATAATTCATAAACATCATAGAATCAAAAGTATGACAAACATATGAATGCATTTACAGATTACACAAACATAGGGGAAAAATCTTGAAAAGATTTATTAATAGAAAGTAGAATTACAACCCATAAGTTTGATCCAGCGCCATCCTCCCAGCTTCAAACCTTCTTAACCTCATGAACAACAAGAAATTCCAACATTACCACAATATTTTGCCTCAATACTAAAACTATCAGCACCTCCTTACAACTCAGAATAATTCAGCCTCCAGATCTCTTGGATGAGGGATCCATTTATAGATGAGTGAAGGAGGTTGAGTCATCAATGGTGATGATGAATTCCTTTCTATTTTTAGGAGTTCGTTCCATGAAAGATGGGAATAGGAGGTGGTTTCCTAATTCCTTTAGTCATCCTTGGGTGAACTCAGAGGAGCAAGTTACACTGCAGAAGCTTCTAGAGGTTTCCATGAGTAACTGTTTCTTCAAATTCTCCCGGAATTTTGTCCAACCTCGACCATCGCACCCTAAAGAGGGTCTAAGTGTGATGCATAGCACTTGGACAGTGTGGCACCTACTATGCATAGCACCCTAACACAGGGTTTCCTACAATGATCTCTTTGAGACACTTTTTGGATGAATTTTATAATGGAACTTTTTAGGGAATGAAGCATTCAGGAGACATAGTTTCTTTAAGGCATAAAGCAACTATATTAGGGGTTGATAAACCCTAATAACAATGACATATGAGTTGGGGTTGATGTGCCCAAATAAGCTTGTAACATGAAGTCTATGTGAAGACATGCAACAGTTTTCCCTTTGATTGAGGAAGTTATCCCTTGATTAAAGGAGATCAGGATGAGTTGTACTTTGAGTTGTAATTAGTTAGCTCAGCTAACTGAGTTAAGTCCAGTTAGATTAGTTTCAACAATTTGTGGAACTAATTGTGAGTTCAGTTAGTTAATGCATGCATGCATGTAATTGTTGCACTTCAGATAACTGAATATTCTATCACAAATAACTCATGCATGTCAGTTCAGTCAGAGACCTAGTTGAGATCAGAGGAAGGGATAGTGTACTATCAGTTGGAGGATTTTTCCTATATAGGAAACTCATCCATGCAGAAGGAATCATCTCCTTCAAGATTTCACAGTTACTTCTGAGTTTGGTGAGTTGTGTGAGAGGTGAATTCACACAGGTGGCAGCATTGGACCCCAGGATAAAATGTGCAATGAAATAGAAGGTTTGGAGGGCAGAGGAGAAGGTATGTGAGAAGCCTTTGACTGTCTATGAGCAGCAGAGAGATTGTACTGAGATCTGGATAGCTTGTGAGCTAAAGCTTTATGTAATCTGGACATATCTCCACTTGTATGATAATACAGAGATTGGGGTTTTTAGCTGAGGCTTTCCCCAGAGTATTTTTTTGTGTTCATGTGTGATTTCTTTCTCATTCTCTATTATATGTGTTCTATTTGATCTTGCTCAAAAACGATTAAGCTTCCACAAGTTTGTTTGTAGAAGTAGATCAAGTATTTTTCTTTAGTATATTGCATTATCAGGTGATCTACAGTGGGAAATTCTATAGTAAAGTGGTATTTAGAGGCTAAGAAATCATTTCATGCAATGAAGTTCACATTATCTACTACTCCTATTTTGATTAGTCCATATTACACTTCAGATTTCATCATCTTTTCTTTTGCATCTGAGCATACATTAGCAGCGGTCCTAATGCAGAAGAAAGATCAGAAAAATGAGCAGCCCATAGCGTTTTTCTATCGCACTATAAGAGATGCAGCACTAAGATACAATATCATTGAAAAGCGGGCCTTGGCTTTGGTGAAGGCTCTCAAGGATTTCCGAGTTTATATTCTGCATTCTCACACCATTGCTTATGTTCCTACTGCAGCAGTTAAAGAAATTCTTGTGCAGACAGATCCTGAAGGTAGAAGAGGAAAGTGGATTGCATCCATGCTAGAATATGACTTGGAGATAAATCCTACAAAGCTCATCAAAGGACAAGGTTTAGCTAAACTCATGGCTTAATCAAATCTACATGCACTAGACATCAATTTGATTGTTGCACTTTCTGAAAAAACAAGAAGAAGAGGATCCTTTCCTACAGGTGTCAGATATGTTTATGTCCTCATCTTCATATTCTGACATTTCCTATGTCTTGCAACACTTGAATCCTCCACCAAAAGTCCCCAAAGGTAAAGCTAGATCACTGAAACTGAAGGCTTCAAAATATTGTATTCTAGATTGTTTTTTATTTTGGAAAGATCCTAGTGGTGTGTTGCTGAATTGTTTGGTAGAAAATGAAGCTAAGGATGTCATTAAGAATTTGCATAAAGGAGAATATGGTGGTCATCACTTTTGGAAAACTACAGAAAACAAGATCTTAAGAGCTGGATTCTATTGGACCGCCCTCTTTTATGATGTATACAAAACAGTCATGAGCTGCCATGAATGTCATATTTTTCAAGGAAAGAGAAATATTTTTCCATTACCATTACAACCCATTTTAATTTCAACTCCTTTTCAGCAATGGGGTCTTGATTTCATTGGTGAAATCCATCCTTCATCTTCAGCACAACATAAATGGATATTGACAGCCACCGACTACTTCACAAAGTGGATTGAAGCAATCCCAACCAGGAAAGCTACTGATTATGTCATCATTCAATTCATTGAGTCTAATATTTTGTCTAGATTTGGCTGCCCACGGAAAATAATTACTGACAATTCTGTTGCTTTCAAGTCAAAAAGAATGGTGGACTTCTATGCCAAATACCATATTGTGCTAGGACATTCTACTGCTTATCATCCACAAGGGAATGGTCTTGTTGAATCTTCCAATAAATCCTTGGTTAACATCATCAAGAAGGTTCTAGAGGTGAACAAGAAGAACTGGCATAAAAAGCTCATCAATGCCTTGTGGGCGGACAGGGTTAGCACTAAAAAATCAATAGGTATGTCCCCTTTTCAACTGGTGTATGGAATTGATACAGTGTTTCCTTCATCTCTTGTTGTCTTGGTCATGAAAATTCTGTAGGAATTGGATAGTGAGAGTAATGACATGCAAAGAACGATAAATCAGATGATTCATTTACAGTAGACAAGGGAAGAGGTTCTTCAGAACACATCTAAACTCAAGGAGAATATTAAAAAAAATTATGATCGCAAGACCAAGGAAGACAATTTCAATCTAGGGGTGTAGAAAATCCGTTGTGTAGGTTAACCCGATAATGCAATATAAATCAAAGTAGAATACTATAACCTACTTCTACTATCAATTTGCAGAAGCTTAAAGGTCGAGCTAAACAATATAACCAGAAGAATAAGAATCAATGCAAAATACACATGAAAATATTTTGGGGAAAGCGTCAGCTAAAAACCCCACTATTTGTATTATCATACAAGGTGGAAATGCATAGGAATTAGACAAAGCCTTAGCTCTCATAATTATCCAGCTCTCAGTGCAATCCTCACAGATTCTCACAGGAAATCTTGGCTTCTCTCAAGCCTTCCTCTATGCCCTCCAAGCTCCTATTTCCTTGCGTCATGCCTCTGGGATGATTCACCTTCAACCAAGTGGAACACTAATCTCACACATTGTCAGAACTGCGCAATCCTCAAGGAATGATTCCTTGACTGCATGCATGATTTTTCTTTATAAGGAAACACATGCAACTGATATTACATTGCCCTTGTCTTTAATCTCAACTGGGTCTTTCTGAGAATAGACATGCATGAGTTTCTGATGAGGTAATCTTCAGTTAACTGGAGTACACTAGTTGACTGCATGCATGCATCAACTGACTGTTAACTCACCATTAGTTCCTCAAACAGTTTGGAACTAATTTAACTGGAATTAACTCAATAAACTGAGTTAACTAATTACAACTCAAATACAAATCAATCTTGTCTCCTTAATTTAAGGCCTATCTCCTTAATTTAAGGGATAACTCTTGCATGACTTCAGAAAGACTTCTAAATTGAATTTCTCCAACTAATTAAGTCAAAATAACTTAATTAATTATTTCCAAGTAGTTGTTAAGACTAAATTTGATTTTAATTCACAATTTAATTCAAGGACAGATTAAATTGGAATATTCTTGTTGCCACATTTCAACACTCCCTCTCAACAAGACAGGGATTATCTGCCACCCCGATCCTGTCTCTATGGAACTCGAATTTACACTTTGATAATGCCTTTGTCAAAATTTCAGCATCTTGCTCCTCTTGTCAAAATATGTTGCAGCAAAATCATCCTCCCATCATCAACAGCTTGCTTTACCTTGTAAAGCCAACGGGAACTCACAACTGACTTGTTCTTCGATCTCAAAACCACGTCCCAAACACTGTTACGAGCTATGGAGTCATACTCCTCCACCATAGCATCAACCCAAATCGACTGTTGCACTGCTTCCTCAAAGGAAGATGTCTCGGTCTCAACACATTCCCCAACAAGGGCCATGTATCCAGTGTACCTCTTAGGTGACCTCCTCTGTCTGCGCTGAGAAAATGGTGCACCCACATTCTCTCTCGCATCCTCCAACAATCTATCAGCTTCTCTTGTGCGCTTCCATCCATCTCTGGAAGACTTTGATTGAGTGGTTGTCTCCACTCCTGGAACCTCTACATGCGGCTACTCTGCATCAATCTGAGGCTCCTCCTCCTTAGGAACCAACAGTTCCTCCATAGCTTGTAGTTGGAGCTCCCTCTCAAGGGAAAATGCATGGCCTTCTGCTCATCAAACTTGAGATCTCTGCAAACCACTGTCCTCCGACTAGTAGGAAAGTACACCCGATAGTTGTGAGATGTATTATTGTACCCCACAAGTATCCCCAACTCTGCTGATGGCTCAAGCTTCTTTTGTGAATCATTTTTCACATGGAAATATACAGATTAGCCAAAGATCCTGAAGTGACCCACATCTGGTCTCTTACCAGAGAAAGCTTCCTCTAGTGTCTTCATCCCAAGTATGTTATTCGGGCTTCTATTTTGCAAATAGACCATTGTGTTGCATGCCTCAGCCCACAAGTGAAGTGGTAGGCCTTGGTCATGCAACATTTCCCGTGCTGCCCCTACAATAGTTATGTTCTTCCTCTTGGCCACCCCATTCTGCTCTGGGTTATGAGGTGTCGTCAAATCTCGTTTAATTCCTTCCGCTGCACAAAATTCCTTAAACTTTTGAGAGACATATTCTCCACCATTGTCGCTTCTCAAGGCCTTGATCTTCTTCCCTGACTCTTTCTCAACCAAAGCTTTGAACTCACAAAACTTTGTGAAGGTTTGATCCTTCTTCTGCATGAAATAAATCCAACATTTACGAGAATAATCATCAATGAAAATAACATAATACCTTTGCTTCATTTTGGATTCTATCAAGAATGGTCCACACACATCAGTATGAACTTGCTCTAAGATAGCCTTTGCTCGACTGTCTCGGTCATGAAAGGAAAACTTGGTGTAATTTCCCAAGGTACAACCTTTGCATGTGTCAACTTGCTCAAGTTTACCTTTGGGAAGTCCTGTAGATATCTGTTGCATTATCTTGAAAGACCCATGATGCAAATGGCCCAACCACCTATGCCACAACTCTCCAATGACTTGGCTTTGCAATAATTCTACTTTCATACTTAATGTTGCACAATCATCTACCTCTAGTTTATAGAGATTCTTCACCTGAATCTCTATCCTCTTGGTCTGACCCGTGGCTATGTGTCTTAGGAACACCTTTCCTTTACTGAAGACAACATCATAGCCTTTTTCTTTCAACATCACGACCGATACCAAGTTCTTCTTCAGTCCATATGCATACTTCACATCTATCAGGGTGATAGGAGCTCCATGCTCCCTCCGAAAAGAAACCGTGCCCACTCCTGAAACACTATACCTTCCGTCGTCACCCATCTCTATTCACATATTGAGGTATTTCTCCTCCACTAAATAAACTTTTATCACCGGTCAGGTGGAATGGGGCTCCATTGTCAAGATAGCAAACACAACCCATCGTCAATGACACCATGCATGCAATGAGGGTAAAGTCCATTTCGAACTGAGAGGCTAATGCCTCACCTTCCGGTCCTTCTGAGGATCCCTTCTTGGACTTCTTCAATGGGAAATTAGTCGCATAATGTCCCATCTCGTGACAATTAAAGCATCTCACTTTAGACTTGTCAACCTTCTTCCCTCCATGAGAAGAATTCAATTTGGAATGGGAAGACTTCCCCTTCTCTTTCCTTGCCTTACTTGCTAAGGCCATGTTTTCTTCATCATCATTCTTGCATGAAGAACCATCTCGTGTGCTCCTCCTGATCTCCTCTTGCATGAGATCCGACCACAGTCGTTCCCAATACGGCAGTTTCTCCCTTCCATTCACAGAGTCCTGGTAGCTACTCCAACTCTTTGGAAGGCCAAGGAGAGTGAGGCTCGCCATATCTTCATCGGTAGTAGTTATCCCACACTATTAAGCTCATATCTACATGTGGTTAGCTTGTTCAGATATGTGGAAATAGTATCTCCCTTCTCCATCTTGATTCTTCGAAGCTTATCCTTGAGCGCCAACTTCCTCTGGTCGCTACTGTTCTGGTAGAGGTCCTTCAATGTCTTCCACATTGAAAATGGAGTATCCTTCCCATGGAGACTCGAGACAATATGATCTCGAACTCCCTCAAGGATGATCCATCTCACCTTCGGTACACACTTCTTCCACTCAGCCAACTCTTGTGCATTAGTTGAATTTGGCTTTTGGATTTCTTGATCAATGAATTCCTTCAAGCCATTGTCTTCTAATACATCCCCCATTCTATCTTTCCATGCTATATAATTCAAGCTACCTTTTAAGGCATACTTGAGTCTCAAGCAATAGAATGCTATTGGCCAACCTTGAAGTATGATATGAATTCGATTTGCACCTGCGACCCCGAACTTCAAACTTCAAATTCTCTTCTCAGTATACTGTTCACAACTCCGATAAATTTGGCTCTAAAACCATGTAGAAAATTTGTTGTGTAGGTTAAACCGACAATTCAATATAAATCAAAGAAGAATACTATAACCTACTTCTACTATCAATTTGCAGAAGCTTAAAGATCGAGCTGAACAATATAAATAGAAGAAGAAGAATCAATTCACAATACACATGAAAATACTTTGGGGAAAGCCTCAACTAAAAACCCCACTATTTGTATTATCATACAAGGTGGAAATACATACGAATTATACAAAGCCTTAGCTCTCACAGCTATCCAACTCTCAGTACAATCCTCACAGATGCTCACAGGCAATCTTGGCTTCTCTCAAGCCTTCCTCTCTACACTCCAAGCTCCTATTTCCTTGCACTGTGCCTCTGGGATGATTCACCTTAAACCAAGTGGAACACTAATCTCACACACTGTCAGAACTGCGCAATCCTCAAGGAATGATTCCTTGACTGCATGCATGAGTTTTCTTTATAAGAAAACACATGAAACTGATAGGACATTGTCCTTGTCTTTAATCTCAACTGGGTCTTTCTCATAATAGACCTGCATCAGTTTCTGATGAGGGAATCTTCAGTTAATTGGAGTACACTAGTTGAGTGCATGCATGCATCAACTGAATGTTAACTCACCATTCATTCCTCAAATAGTTTGGAACTAATTTAACTCGACTTAACTCAGTAAACTAAGTTAACTAATTAACCCTCAAATATAACTCAATATTATCTCCTTAATTTAAGGTTTATCTCCTTAATTTAAGGGATAACTCTTGCATGACTTCAGAAAGACTTCTAACTTGAATTTCTCCAACTAATTAAGTCAAAATAACTTAATTAATTATTTCCAAGTAGCTGTTAAGACTAAATTCAATTTTAATTCACAATTTAATTCAAGGACAAATTAAATTGGAATATTCTTGTTGCCACATTTCAATAAGGGGATGTGGTTCTTCGGTGGGATGCTAGAAATGAAGAAAAGGGAAAACATGGCAAGTTTGAAAACTTATGGAAGGGACCTTACAAAATTTCTGCTTTCAGAGGGAAGAATTTTTTTCTTATTGGAAGAAATGGATGGAGGAGATTATTCAGGAGGAGCGATCAATGGTAGGCTTCTGAAGAACTACTATGTCTGAAAAAAAGTCCTGAAAAATCATCATCATTGTATATACTGGTCTGCATTTTATTCCCAGCAGTTTAGGTGACTATCATAGGAGTTTGAAGCCCGAAGTGAAGGCTCTAAGGCTTCTTGGGTCAGCTACTGTTTTTGTTTTTATTTCACTTTTCAGTCCTTGCCATGTCAAAAGGTCAGTCAGTTTTAAGTCAAAATTATGTTTTCATGCATGTTGACTCCATTGCGCAATGGATAAGGCTACTTCGTCTACAATCTTCTTGGCACCTCCAAGGAGATGCCATCCCTAGTTGGAGCTAATGTTAGTGTCAATCTTGTTGGCCTGCCACCTGGATCAAATGTGCTTTTACTATGCTTGTCAAGACTATCAAAATCAAATTTTTTATGTCACTAGGTTTACACAAAAAAATTTGGTCACTATTTGGTCAGTCTAGAAATGAGATTAGTCTTCTGGAAATTCACTAATGCTGGTCAACTATCAAATTTTTATGGAGGTGTCATTATAAAAACATGTCAGTCATCAACATCATCCCATTTAGTTTCAGGTCATCCATTAGGTCGCTAGGGTTTCCAAGGTCCATCATTTTCATGAATAAATCCAGCAATGAATAAAGCATGACAAGAAGCTCAAGGTTCAGTTGTAAACGTAACTTTGTTTTCAAAAGTGAAAAATTGGTTTTTAAAGGTTTGTGGGTCCCATTTTTTTTTCAAAAAGAGGAATAATTTTTCCTATATAAACTCGAAAGCCCCCAAACTTGGTTCATTTGCCTCCTATTCACTCTTGAGAATCGATCTCTCCCTCCAAAAGAGAGAAAAAGTCAATTTCTTAGGCAATTTTGTAGAAAACCTTGAGGCGTTGTCCACAGGAACAAGGCACTATGCACGGAGTGTCGGCGTTGCGCACAGAGAAACTGCACTGCGCACATGAATAAAGCATTGCGCACGAGACAGTGTCCAGAAAATGCCCAAATCTCTCCCAAACTCCATTTTTTGGCTTGAAAACTTAATTTCATTTATTTATAAGCCAAGAAAAAAGTAAGTACACCATCATTCTCCCTCATTTTATTTTCAAAATCATCTCAGGCCAATGATTCTTCAAATTAGGGTTTGTAGTGAAATTTTTCATGGGAAATGATAGGGTGATAATGGCCATTTTTATTTTTGGTTTCTAAACATGTAAAATGTTGCCCTACACCTACATACATGTTTAATAAACCATTTTAACCATTCAATCCACCTCAAAACAAAGTTTTACCTCTCAAAAAGTAAAACCCTAGCTCATTCCTAGAGGTTTTTGGGCATTTTTCATTACAAACCCTATTTTTCCTCCTTGTAAGAAAATCACTCTTCCACTGTTTATTCACTCATTTTCATCAGCTTCCAAAGTTCATATCCACCTATTTCAAACCTCCTCTATCATTTTGTCAAAATCTACCTTCACATCACTTCATTTTCAATCATACCTCAAACTTTTTTCATTACCTGCTACTAAGGTGTTTTGTCGTCATGGAGGCAGAATCTTCACCAGAGAGGAAAAGGAATCATAAGGGAGGGAATATCCTCAGATATGAGCCATCAAATTGTAATGAAATCAACTCCTATCCTTTCATCAAACAGTGCTTTGAAGATGTACATTGCTTGGAGTTTTGAAAAAGGGTGAGTGAGGTGGGTTTTCAGGAACAGTTAACAGATTGGGTGGCAACTCAGTTGAAGGGTGAAAGTGTTGTCATCACTAGTGTTGAGTTCATTTTTTTTAGTGGCCTCCATCTCACTTGCAATAGGGCTATCGAACAATGGTGAATATTGGTTCAAGGGAATGAGCCTAGATCTTGAATACTACAAGCCTTTCTTAAAAACACCATATAGGGAGAAACATGATCACACTATGCCTTTCAGATACTTATTGGAGAAATATGCCCCTTTGATGAAGATTATCATGAAGTTCTTTACATGTGAAGGGAGATTCTCCAGGTTGTATGCTTATCATTTCCGCCTCCTAATGCACTTCACCTCTCAGAAGCCACTCAACATGTGTAACTACCTATTCAGGAGCATTTCCAAAATGTCAGAGAAAATAAAAATTAAGAAAAAGGAGCACTACCCAAGCTTGTTTCATCATAGTCTAATTAATACTATAGTCCTTCACCAGCTTGCAGAGAAATGCATGACTTGGGAAACCTTTTTAGAAACCGCCCTGAAATGGTATGAGGCCAATGTAGTAGCTCAAACCTCAAGAACACCAAAACAGCAAATGGAAGTGGGGTCCTCTAACAAAAAAATTGAGAAAACTCAAGTACCTAAGCCTGAGGTGACTAAAGTGTACAACAGAGGACAAAGGCTTGTGTTTCCTTCTCATGGAGAGAAAGGGGCCAAGCCTTCTTCATCGACAAAGCAGGGACCGGTAGCAAAAGATAAAGACACAGTTGAGCATGAGTTTGAGCTAGTTGATTCAGAGGAAGAGGATCAGACTTCAAGCATGCAACAGACAATCAAAGATAAATATTATCAAATCAAGGAGCTTACAATCAATATGGAAAGAGAAAAATATGTCATTTCATTCCTTGAATAGGAGAATAGTCATCTCAAAGCAAAGGAATTTGATCATGGAAAAAGAACATGCCAAATTATTGCAGCAGGTTGGAAAAGGCAAGGAAATCATAGAATCAAGTGAGCCTAAAGGATCAAAATGGAAATGAAAGAGGAAAAAGCAAAGAACAAAGGGCCTAAAGAAAGCCTTGCAAGAAGAGGAAAAACACATCCTATGAATGAAGACATGGACTTAGAAGATAGAATTCTCTTGAGGTCAATCAAGACAAGAAGTATTGGCTCAACAGGGTGAATGAACACTTAGATAAGCTCCCTGAGAAGGAAAATAGAGATAATCATTTGCTTAGACATATGGCACACCACTATCAGGCTCAAAACATGATCGCCAATGTTAAGGTAAAGCAACTTAAAAACAAGCTCAAGGAAGCAAAAAAAGACCAAAAGGATGAGGGAAATTTGGAGATTCTTGTTGAAGCATCTATGAAGGTTTAACAAACATATTTTTATAGCTTCCAACCAATTTTGAGAAAATTCTGAGCACTTTTTGTTTTTTGAGAATTTTTGAGCTAAATTCAGAAAATCAGCAGCTCCAGAAATGTAGCGCCTTAGCACTACACTTTTTCCTCGGCCATCTATTTCAGGAAAGGTCTACATTTTTGGAAATCTATTTCCATCCTCTAAAAACCCATTTGTTCATATTTTGAAGAGGTGGCTTAGTTTTGGATAAAAATGAAAAAAAGTGGCAAAAAACTAGCATTCTCGACCCTTTTTTGACAAGCACTGCGCACAGGGAGTGACCTTGGGAGAATGGATTTTTGAAGGCCTTACCATCATCCAAATTCAAACATTCAAACTATTATAGAAACTAGAATTGAAGGGCTAGTTTACCGTTCTCTCAGTGTTGTATTTTCTCCTAGAAGGCACCTCAAAATCAGCTCAAAGTCGGCGTTGCACTTCTGCACTTTTCTGTGTTTTAATTTGTAAATTCCACTGTGTAAAATTTCTAGTTTCTAGTTTTACTCAGTCAAAGTCAAGATTCTCTATGTAATGGAACTATTTTAGAGGCTAGGTGATGTATGAATGAATAAATGTACATCATAGGTTGTTTTTTATGTTTATTAGGCCTCATAAAGGAAGAAGACTCCTAAACAAACATTCCATGAAGTGTTTGAGTTTCACCTTCTCACTCTCACCTATTGGTAGAGAGAATCTTGGAGTCGGTTCCTCCACCAAGGAATTCGACTCCTGAAGGTGAGAAACTGGTCTAGGAGAGTCTATATGTATCATTTCTCTTTAGGAGAAAAGGGTTGAACCTTTTTGTGAAGGAGGCTTGCATGTAATCATCTTTTCAGCTAATACAGAGACAGGTTGAAGCTATTTTCAAGGAACTCTAGCGTAGTGAGTTCATGGTGCTTGTTCTTCATTCAGTTTGTTTTATAATGGTTTAAACATATTTATCTACATGATATCTCTTCTTTCTATGGATGCCTTACAATGAAATATACAGAATTCTTGTTTTTCAAGCTCTGTTATCTAGTTTTCATAGTCATGTTTATGTCTTCCTAAGCTAATGAAATCATGTTTACTTATGCTCATTAGTTTCTTCTACACTTTCTCCTCTATACTACACTGACAATATTCTAAATACACAATGGCTTCTGATATCTAGCTACTTCTCATATTTTCTCTTGCACTCCTACATCCTTAACCTATTTGTGGCTCCAAACCCTAAGTTCAGCAAACCCTAAAACCTAAATTTTTATAAACAAACAAACAAATACACATATCTAGCCTAAAATTCATTTTCTTTAAAGTCATAACATTGATAAGAGACTTAGGGAGATCCCTCTCATGCTCAGTAGGGCTACCTATTGAGCTAAAGTGGTTTGAGGTTACCCTTCTTGATTTCCTTTTCAACCTAGGAGATTGTAAGGACTAACATTTTTGGCACCATTGTTGTGGAAAAACTGTTAAATCATTCCTGGGAAATATCTAAAAGCTTTAAAATAACTGGCTCTATAGTTCACATCTTCCAGTGTTCAAAGATAGGTTGAATTCATAAATTTCATTAGTTTAGGGTGTATACATTATGGCTTCTAAAAGGCATACCAGGTCAAACCCTGACCCAAATCCACCTTTCACTGTTGAAAATTCAGAAAGACTGCTCAAAAAACTTAAATTACCCATTGCTAAAAGTGCTGTTAGAAAAATTAAAAGAACAACCTCTCTTCCTAAAAATTTGTTTGCCTTTGAGAAAATTCCTTTTCATGAGCAAATAGAATCATCTCGTTCCAAGTCGAAGTCTAAGTCTTGTATTTTTGAAGTGACATTAGAGCCTTTAAACGTTGAAACTCACTCTATTTCTTCAGAATCTTTGTCTGCTAAAATTGTTCATGAACTATGGTTGAATTTTGATAAGCTTCAAAGCCTTGCTGACCAACTCCAGATCACGATTGAAAAATATTTTTTCCAATATCAACTTGAATACCTGGCCATTGCTTCATCTTTTGTTTCACCTCCAAGAACATCTGTTACATCTCCCAAGACTTTAGTTTCATCATCTTTCATACGACCTCAATTTGTTCCATATTTGTCTGTACAACCAATTATAGTAGCTCTGCCACCCCCATCAGTATCGTCATCCTTACCTACAAAGCCCATTATAGTACCTCCACAATCTCCAATAGTCATGGCGTGATTTGCACCTCTCTTACTGCCTGCTTAACTTGCTGATTTGCCTCAGAATTATGGTCAAGGACTCCCTTTGTTTGATGGAAGTGCAGAAATTACAGCTCAACAGCATGTTGACAAGTTAATAGATTTCATTGATTTAGAATAAATTTATGAAGATAATTCCAAGATGAGGATTATAGCTCAAAGTTTCTCAGGAGATGTTAAGAAATGGTTTCGAAGTATGGTTACTAATTCTGTTAATAGTTCTCAAAGATTGATTGAATTATTCTTAGCTCATTGGCAAGAGAAGAAAAATCCATTGTGGATATTGGCTAAGTATAATTCAATGAAAAGGAACTCAAATGAAATAGTTCAGGAATTTATAGTGAGATTCAACACAGTGTACAATTCCATACCTGATGATATGATGCCTCCTACTGGTCTGGCTCTTCTTCATTATCTCGATGCTTTTGATCCGTACATGGCATACCAGCTAAAGGGGAAACAGAAAAGAAGGACATCACTGCAAAAGAGGTAGAAAAGCAATGTAATCTTTTTAGTTTGGAGATAAAATTTCCAAATTGAAGATAGCTATTCCCCTCACTGAATTAGTGAGGAATGAAAAATATAAATTTCATATTGCAAAGATGTTTAAGGTTGACCAGATGTCTGATACAGTTAATGTAGCTGATGATGAGCTAGCAATCCTTTTTGGTCCAGCCTTAGAAGGAACTCCTGAAGATAGTGAAATCCCTCCTTTTTATCTGAGTCTTAAACTTCATGATTTTATCCTTCATAATGCCATGTGACATGCTGGTGCCTCACATAACCTTATGCCTAAAGCCATCATGGATAAAATAGGACTGAGTATCACCCAACCCTACCATGATCTTTATTCCTTTGATTCTGGGAGAGTGAAATGCCTTGGCCTCATTAAAGAATTGGTAGTATCCTTGGACCAAATCCTGGCCAAGAATGTGCTCATGAATGTAGTAGTTGTTGATATTCCTCCTAGGTTTGGCATGTTGCTTTCAAGGTCTTGGGGAGAAAAACTAAAGGGCACTTTGCAGCTTGACTTTTCATATGTCACTATCCCTGTTTTTGGTCAGCTCTGGAAACTTTATAGGGAAAAGAAGATGAAATTTATGATCAGCAGTAAGGAGAAGCCAATCAATCATCCTATACATGTTGTCCATACTAATCTTGATTCTTTCATTTTATTTAGCGATATAAATTCTGTTGATGATGAAAGTCAGCTAGTGGAAATTTTAGAAGTTCCCAAGGTCATGAGCAACATGCATGAAGTTATTACAATAGAAGGTAAAGAGGTTAGTGAAGAGTGTTTGCAGCCAGAAAATCCTATTGAGGAAATTGAAAGAATAGTGCAGAAAATAGAGAGTTTTGAGATAGCTGGTCAAATTCCTAAAGAGCAAATAGTTCAGTCTTCAAAAATCCTTTTTCCGGATGAAGAAAATGGTCTTTGGACCATGGAGTTCGATGGTGCATCGGGAAGAGAAGGAGCAGGGGTTGGTGTCTAGATACATGGTCCATTACATTAGTCAAATAAAATCCCTCGAAATGTGAGAATGAGTTCTTACAAGTTGGATTTTGAGTGTTTAAATAATGAGGAGTATGAGGCATTAATTGTTGACCTCAAAATTCTAAAGAAGTTGGGAGCAAAAAAATTTTATGTTTATGGTGACTCGAATTAGTAATCAAACAAGTCAAAAGGGAATACCAAGCCAAGCACCCAAGAATGAGAGCTTATCACAATGTTGTACTTGACATCCTCAAGAATTTTTCAGAATACACTTTGTCTCTTATTCCTAGAGCTCAGAATTTCATAGCTAACTGACTCGCCACTGCAGCAAGTGTGGTGAAGATTCTTATTCATCCTAATCAGAAGTACTCCATCCATGTCAAACATCGCCCAGCTGTTCTAGATAACATGATATTTTGGCAAGTGTTTGGGGGTGATATCATAATTCTCACATTGATGATGCATCCAATTTTAATGATCTGGACATCCACTCAGCTAAGATTGAAGTATTATAGCTCAAGGAAAACAACATTCCAAGAGGCTTTATGCCTTTGGAAGAGTTATTTGATCGAGATGATGTAACCAAGAAGCCCACCTTGGTTCCTACAGAAAAACGAGTTGAAGATGTAAACATTGGCACAGCTGATAATCCTAAAATGGTCAAGTTATCAAAGTCCTTATCTCCTTAAACAGAAAGTATGTACATCTCTTTAATGAAAGAATTAGCTGATATATTTTCTTGGGACTATTCAGATCTTAAGGTTTATGACAAAAGTATCATTCAGCACACAATTCCTATTAAGCTTGATCAAAAGCCATTTCACTAGAAATTAAGGAGGATCAATCCCAAGTTGCTCCATCGATTGAGAAAGAGGTAAATGGGCTTTATAAGTCTAGAATCATAGTTCCTATTCAATTTTCTGAATGGATGTCTAATCTAGTGCCTGTAATAAAGAAGACCAGGGAAATTCGTCTATGTATTGATTTCAAAAATCTGAACTAGGTGTCCTTGAAAGACAATTATCCCCTGCCCAAGATGGATCAAATACTCCAGAGGGTATTTGAGTCCTCTAGGATGTCATTGCTTGATGGATACTCTAGATACAACCAAATTCTAGTGCACAAGGATGATCAACTCAAGACACCCTTCACAACGCCATGGGGTACATTCATGTATTCCAAGATACCTTTTGGGTTGAAGAATGCAGGAGATACTTTTCAGCGGGCTATGGACATAGATTTTGCAAATGAAAAATATGTATTTCTGGATATCTACTTAGATGATCTTACAGTGTTTTCAAAGTCTGATGAAGATCATTTACATCATTTGAGAATTGTTTTTTAGAAATGCAGAAAATTTGGCATCTCACTTAACCCAAAGAAGAGTTTGTTCGTCATGGAAGAAGGTAAGCTATTGGGACACATCATCTCTAAAGATGGCATCCACATTGATCCTACAAGAGTGGAGGCCATTCAACAATTAGACTTCCCAAGGAACAAGAAAGAGATTCAGTCTTTCAATGGGAAAATCAATTTTCTGAGAAGATTCATTCCTAATCTAGCTAAGCATTTAAAGGAAATGACAAACATGCTCAAGAAGGACAGTGAGGTAAAGTGGTCTTTAGAGGCTAAGAAATCATTTTCATGCAGTGAAGTTCACATTATCTACTGCTTTGTTGGGCGCGAGATCCCCCAAGGCAAGTTTTGGGGGTTAAAGCCCAAGTTTTGACTAAGTCGGATGTAAAGACTCTGTGATTTGTGGGCGCAGAGCGCAGAGTTTTAATTGACTCATAGGGTTGTCTGCCCTTACTTTTGTAATGTAATGTTGGCTTGAAAGTTCTACCCATGGTCGGCGGACCATGGGATTGTATAAAAAAAAAAGAGCCTCTAAGTGTTAAGAGACATGGAACAATCTAAGAGAAGGATGAAGAATTGAGTCTTAGTTGAAGCGTCGAGTCGTGTCTTTGGGTCATAGAGTAGGAGAATGCTCTACAGTTGAGTGCATAGAGGCCTAGTAGTACGTAGCTGAGTGTGCGAACCCCTGCAGCTGAGTGTGCAGGGTGGTTTGAGTCTTTAATCTTTGGAGAAGTAATAAAGAGAAGTTTTAGATCATTTATGTGTATCATTTACTGTTTTCTGCATTAAATGTATATAAATTGCATTTCTATTGTATATGATGCACGAACTTATACGAATGTGTTGATAAAGGGAAGATTAGATAAAGTATCTGTTTACGCGAAGATAACTAACTGTTATAAAAAGATAAGGAAGATCCACGGTGTAACTTGGGGAAATAGCGCAGATATCTGCTTTAGCAGCATAGAAGCACCTCAGCCCCTGGTTAGGGCTACGTGAAGGAAATTATAACAGATCGTGAAGGCCTCGCAGGTCAGGAAAGTGAACGAAGTGACCTGCGTGAAGGTATTCACAGTTGGACTAAATTGACCCCTCAGACATCTCAAGGGTCCAAAAACATGGTTCCAGCATCCCCCCATACTGCTTCAGGTGAGACCTCAGTTCGTGCTCTGTAGGCTGTTGCCGAAAGGGAAATAGTACAGGCATTTGTTTGGCTAAATAACTCTAAACCTGGGTTAGGCCCCCTCAAGCCAACAAATGGTTTTGTTGTTGGGACTAGAATATGCATAGAGATGTCTGATATTGTATCATTGGAATCCAACTAAGAAGGAAATTGAAGGTTGGTTGGATAGGAGAATTCACGAGTTCACGGTGCAGGAGAATAGGAATCCGTGACTGACAAAAGAAGAGTGTTTAGACTGCTACCTCTACATAGAGATCCACGAAATTTTCTTAGCATCTTTCCCTACTAAGCTGTACGAGTGGATCGCGAAGGTAGTAGATAGCCAAGGAAGGTAGAAGCTCGACAATCCTATTGTGTGGACCCTAGAGTTGGTGCACAAATTGGAAGCATCAGAGGATAAGATCATGTGTGTTGTTGATCACTGGCTCAATCAGATTATAGGAGGATTCATTACTAAGTTCGCAGTAGATACTTCAGTTAGCTATAGCAAGGCAGAGCGATGCTTTCTCATAGGACCATGAGGTAAGTACGTAAAATCTCTAAATACTTGGATTAAAATGTTATTATATGAAAAGAGGGTTATGCAATTACCTTGATGTCTGAAGCTACGCAAAGTGGAAAAACCTACAGAAACGAAGGAAGTAAGGGACCAGAGAATAGTCCTTTGATTTCACCTCCGTGAAGGGATGAGGAAGAGCTCACGAAGGTCTCACCACGAAGTGTGATCAATTTGATAAGGAAAAGGATTCCACGCATACCACCCCCACCCACACCACCACCAGCTTCACCGCCTTCACCTCCATCTTCACCCGTACCACCTCCATGACCATTGCGAGTCAATATGGCAAGTGCGATAAAATTGCCTATGTTCAAGGGAGTAGGAAATGAAGATCCAGACCAGTTTTGGTTCGTGATAAGAGCCGTATAGGAAACACATGAAGTTATAGATGATAATATAAAGAAAGCGACGTTGGTCAACGCTTTGCAAGATCGCGCGCTGACCTGGTATATTAAGCATTCTAATGATAATCCGAATGTTGGGATCATAGATATCCAAATTGCGTTGAACGAAGAATTTAGCAGGCCGAAGTTAGAGGCGCAGTCGATCATTGAATTCAAAGAGATCACAATGCTACCACGTGAAACTCCTTGGGAGCTGGAGCTGAGGCTGAAGTGCATGATTCACGAAGCTAATATGACTTTGATGGATGGACAACACCACGAATGGTTTGTAGCATCGCTAACGCCACATTTGAGGAATGCATTGTCACAACAGAGGTTAACGACTCAAGCAGAGGCCTTGGAGATCACGATGAAGCTGGATGAAACCCTGATACAGGATCCTAACTTGGGAGTTTAGCAGATCCACGTGCAATTGAAAAAATTATGCCTTGAGATGAAGAGTCTGAAACATGACAGGACAGCCCGACCAGAAGTGCACGAAGAAGTATGGTGCATAAAATGAAAGGGCCAGGGTCATGATAAGGACCATTGCCCAGTATTCACGAATTACCTTGTGGGAGGAGGACTAATGTCATTAAGATCGGAGGCACAAGCAAGACCTAGCGCGTCACCTGCTTTATGGTGCACGATTTGTCAAATAAGAGGAAAGCATGCTACGGACAACTGCCATTTGTTATAGAAGTACACATAGAATTCGCAATAGTTTTTCTATAATTTTTGTAGATCGGTTGGACACGATGAGCGCACTTGTAGAAGCTATGAGTTGATGATGGATAGAACTCCCATCGACATAGTTCATGCCGAATCGCAGCCCCTTGACCAGAATGCAGGAGTGGCACAAATCAGATTTCAGAGGCGCGGGTGAGGTCGAGGTGGAGGAGGACCTAGAAGAGGTCGCAGACAGCTGATATGTTACAATTGCAGAGGGCCAAGACATTATGCCCGTGATTGTACGAATCCAATGCATCCATCATGTCTATCTTTTACCTTGTTTGATCATGAGACGGAGGATTATCCTACGCTGATAGCTATAATACATGACAAGGGAGTGCTACCACCTCCACCGACTCAGAACCTGCAAATGATGAGGTCTGAGCCGCACGAGGAAGATCCAAATGTGAACATTGTGCTCCGAAGTGGAATCACGACAAGAGATGATAAAGGAAAATAACCCGAACATAGTACTTGGGTTCGCAAGGCTCTGATGAAAGAAGCAGAATTTGATTTGGAGCGCGCTAAGGAAACCTTCATGGAAGCTAAGAAGAGCTTCGCTAATGCCTCCACTTAAGGAAGCAAAGATAGATCGGAGCCAGAAATGGACCCATCTATTCTTACAACATTCCTAGAAACATGCATGAAACTACTACGTGACAGTAAGGTTGTAAAAGGATTGCAGGAACTCATTAATAGATGTGTTGGGACCGCGCCAGGAGAACTGCACGTAGTCCAGAAGATTGGAAATAATACAACAAGGATGGGAAGAGAAATGAGGTTAACTGTGCAGATTGGAAAATATGATATGGACCAGGTAATTCTGGATTTATGATTGGATGCGAACGTTCTGCCAAAGCAGACATGGGAGCGCATGGGAAGGCCTATGCTACAATGGCCTCCTATCCAACTACGAATGGCGAACCAGCAAAAGATAATACCTATGGGGAGATTGCAGGGAATCAACGTGGATATTGAAGGAGCGAGTGCGCTAGTAGACTTTGAAGTAATAGAGATTACTGATGACAGCAATCCCTACCCCGCGCTCTTAGGAATTGATTGGGCCACTGACATGAACGGGGTGATTAATCTAAAGAAGAGAAAAATGATTTTTGAGAAGAAGTCTCTGCACATAGTTATACTCTTGGACCCTGCTGAGGGATCACGCTATATAGAGTTGGTGTGCGACTATGAAAGCGACAACGATTTGAACTGCATCTACAAGATAACCATGTGAGAGCAAGACTGGGTAAATCCCATCGTGGATGAACGAATCTCTTGGGGGCATGAAAGCTCTTGTACTTCAGATTCGGATGAAGAGATAGAGCGGTGGCAGAACCAGTTGCACGAGGTAACCATGTTGAACTGTAATATGATGACAAGATCACTGTGTTGCGTATCGACAGAAGTGAGAGATCTCCCTACTTATGATGGATTAGGTGAGGTATATGCTTTCTTGGATAGATTTGAAAAGAAGGTGTTGGAAAATCAATGTTTCTAGGATTTGAAGTGGGTACTACACATTACGCCCACGAGGTGGTGGGGTATGCACCAAGGAAGCTTTGAGGCCTAGCGCAAATGCAGGAGAATGATGTGCATGCGTTTTGGGAAGCCTAATATGTGACTAACAGATAAATACAATGTACGGGATGGTCTGCGCACGCATCTATCCAGGTGGGTACAGGCATATGGTAAACAACATGCACGGATGCACATGAACTTCGCATTGGGGAATACGGTCAATAAGCATGTGTTGGGGGGAAAATTGCGCGAATGGTCCCTCAAGTTGGAATGAAAAAGTGTGGAAGGAATGAGTGTGCAGAAGATTACCCATGCAGAAGCAATTAAAGAAGTGTGCGAAGCACTGAACAAGCTATATAATGCATAGTGAAGTGATTGGGACCTGCACGTACTAGCAATTTTGTGGGCTTATAGAACAATGTGTAAGAAACTGACGAGACAGACACCTTCTAGGCCGACCTATGGAGCAAATGTTGTAATATTGATGGAGTATATTATGCCTAGTCTGCACATAGCAGTGCCCATGGATATGACATTCGCGGAGCCTTGGAAGAAGGGATCGTGTAGCTGGACAAAGAAAAACACTTGGGACCTGATGAATATATCCAACAGGGTGATCTTAGGCTCCGAGAACTCATGAAGGAAAGAGTTCAGTTAAGGGCGAAAAGGGCCATGACGAAAGAAGTCAAGAAGCTTGAGGAAGGAATAAAGAAGGACTTTCTTGATAAGAAAATTGTGATGATGAAACAGGATGCGCACAATTATGTTGATAAATTTGGGGACTATCGCCAAGAGTTGGTCAGCTTGATGCCTTGGATTGGACCGTATATTACTAAAGGGATCACCGATGGTAGAGTGATGTAGATAGTAAAGTTAAAAGGTGGACCTTTCCTAGGAAAAGTGATTGATGGTCGATTGAAGCCATACAAAGGTGGCCCGGCCACCTGACTAGCCGTGGGAAGCACAGTCTTAGTGCTCCTAGCAGTTGAAAGGAGGTGCGGAATTATAAACTACCCTGCCCAAGAGCTGCGCGATGACGAGAATGCATGCAGGAATGAAGCGTCACAAGGTCTGCGACAGCGCAAAGGTGGTTACGTTGCCGTGTGGGTTGGCTGGAAAGTGACCGTTATAGTCACTATTCATGATGTGATGCTTGGTTTGAGACCAAATGGAGTGGGCAGCAGGCATTTAAGGCAGGCTTTATGGGCTAGATTTGGGAAAATCTGATGCCAAGGGAGCATTAATGAACTAGATTTGGGGGGAATGATCAAATTCAAATTAAAAAGGCGCTATAAATTGCAAAGGCCTGCCCAGCAAACAACACTTGGCCATTTGAGAATTGAGCTATTGCGTGCCCAGAGATTTATGAACCCAAATCCATTTGATTTGTTGAAGTTTAAGGCATTGTTTGAGCACTTATCTAAGCTGTTGAGAGATTTGTGGAGCAGCAGTATAACCACACCAGAGGAAGCCATGAACAATGGGGAAATGACCGCTGAAGAGGCCGCGTAGGCCATAACAGTAGGAGATGCCACTGAAAGCACCGGGATAGTCATGAAAATCCCTAAATTGTCATGCATGTCAAGGCCCAAGAAGGATAAGAAGACTATGATTATGGTGCGCATGTCCCCTCGAAACTCGCTGAGAACTAAACTGACCATGGAAGAAAAGGGAAAAGTGGTTAATGTGGAAACCGATGAGGAGGAGGAAGACCTTGAGGAAATCCTGGTGGAAGAGGAGGAGGATGAAGAAGTGGAGGAAGAAATCGAGGGTGCGCACCCTCTGACCAGACTGCCCACGTATGTTCCTCCATGGAAGGGAAAGGAAAAGGTGCCCAAGGACCTAGATGAGAGAAAGAGCTCTCTACAGACTCCGCTACTACCTGACGATATCATTTTTGAAGGAGCGCACTTGGGATGGGTGCTGACTCTAAAGTTTGAAGAGTAGCAAGTAGATGCAGCGCGACACAAAGAAGCGGTTCTGAAGGCATGCGTCCAAACATGGATCGAAAAGGCCTTCATCATCACAACAACGATTGAAGGCAAGCTTGTGCAGAGGTAGGGGACGCAGAAGCAAATACAGGGAAGCAGTTCAGATACTACGGTCTTTGAAAAGTGCGTCCAGGAGATATAGCAGGCAGCTGCTCAGTGCGCTACCAACCTTGCAGCAGTTCAGACAGAGTTGGGAGGTCTCCACGTGAAGATCTCTGCATCGACAGAGTGACTTGAGCGTGAGTCACGATGTTTATGTTGGGGACCTGTTGGGTGCGGGTCCCCCAAGGCAAGTTTTGGGGCTTAAAGCCCAAGTTTTCACTAAATCCGATGTAAAGACTGTGATTTGTGGGCGCGGAGCGCGAAGTTGTAATTGAGTCATAGGGTTATACACCCTTACTGCTGTAATGTAATGTCGGCTTGAAAGTTCTACCCATGGTCCGCGGACCATAGGATTGCATAAATAGAGCGAGGCTCTAAGTTTAAAGAGACATCGAACAATCTAAGAGAAGGATGAAGAATTGAGTCGTAGTTGAAGCATCGAGTCGTGTCTTTGGGTCGTAGAGTATGAGAAGTCTCTGCAGCTGAGTGCGTGGACCCCTGTAGCTGAGTACGCAGGGTGGGTTGAGTCTGTAATCTTTGGTGAAGTAATAAAGAGAAGTTGTACATCATTTCTGTGTATCTTTTACTATTTTATGCATTAAATGTATTGGGTATAATTTTCATTTCTATTGTCTAATGATGCGCGACCTTATATGAATGTGTTGATAAAGGGAAGATTAGATAAAGTATCTGTTTACGTGAAGATAACTAACTATTATAAAAATATAAGGAAGATCCATGATGTAACTTGGGGAAATAGCACAGATTTATGCTTTAGCAACATGGAAGCAACTCAGCCCCTGGTTAGGGCTGCGCGAAGGCGATTATAACAGATCACGAAGGCCTCGCAAGTCAGGAAAGTGCGCGAAGTGACCTTCGCAAAGGTATTCATAGTTGGACTAAATTGACCCCTCATACATCTCAAGGGTGTGAAAACTTGGTTCCAGCATCCCCCCATACTGCTTCCGGTGAGACCTCAGTCTACGCTCCACGGGTTGTTGCCAAAAGGGCCAGTAGTACATGGATTTGTTTGGCTAAATAACTATGAACCTGGATCAGGCCCCCTCAAGCCAACATGCTCCTATTTTGATTAGTCCAGATTACACTTCAGATTTTATCATGTTTTCTTTTGCATCTAAGCATACATTAGAAGCGGTCCTAATGCAGAAGAAAGATCAGAAAAATGAGCAGCCCATAGCGTTTTTCAGTCGCACTATAAGAGATTCAGCACTAAGATATAATATCATTGAAAAGCGGGCCTTGGCTTTGGTGAAGGATCTCAAGGATTTTCAAGTTTATATTCGACATTCTCACACCATTGCTTATGTTCATACTGCAGCAGTAAAGAAATTCTTGTGCAGACAGACCCTGAAGGCAGAAGAGGAAAGTGGATTGCATCCATGCTAGAATATGGCTTGGATATAAAGCCTACAAATCTCATCAAAGGACAAGGTTTAGCTAAACTCATGACTGAATCAAAACTACATGCACTAGACATCAATTTGATTGTTGCACTTTCTGAAGAACAAGAAGAAGACGATCCTTTCCTACAGGTGTCAGATATGTTTATGTCCTCACCTTGGTATTCTGACATTGTCTATGTCTTGCAGCACTTGAATCCTCCACCGGAAGTCCCCAAAGGTAAAGCTAGATCACTAAAATTGAAGGCTTCAAAATATTGTATTCTAGATGGTGTTTTATTTTAGAAAGATCCTAGTGGTGTGATGTTGAATTGTTTGGTAGAAAATGAAGCTAAGGATTTCATTAAGGATTTCCATAAAGGAGACTATGGAAGTCATCACTTTTGGAAAACTACAGCAAACAAGATCTTAAGAGTTGGCTTCTATTGGCCCACCCTCTTTTCTGATGTATACAAAATAGTCATGAGTTGCCATGAATGTCAAATTTTTCAAGGAAAGAGAAAGCTTTTTCCATTACCATTACAGCCCATTTTAATTTCAGCTCCTTTTCAGCAGTAGGGTCTTTATTTCATTGGCGAAATCCATCCTTCATCTTTAGCACAACATAAATGGATATTGATAGCCACCGACTACTTCACAAAGTGGATTGAAGCAATCCCAACCAGGAAAGCTACTAATTCTATCATCATTCGATTCATTGAGTCTAATATTTTGTCTAGATTAGGCTACCCACAGAAAAAAACTACTTAATTTTCTTCTGCTTTCAAGTCAAAAATAATGGTGGACTTTTGTGCCAAATACCATATTGTGCTAGGAAATTCTACTGCTTATCATCCACAAGGGAATGTTCTTGTTGAATCTTCCAATAAATCCTTGGTTAACATCATCAAGAAGGTTCTAGAGGTGAACAAGAAGAACTACCATAAAAATATCATCAATGTCTTGTGGGTGGATAGGTTTAGCACTAAAAAATCAATAGGTATGTCCCCTTTTCAACTGGTGTATGGAATTGATACAGTGTTTCCTTCATCTCTTGTTGTCTTGGTCATGAAAATTCCGTAGGAATTGGATAGTGAGACTAATGACATGCAAAGAAGGATAAATCAAATGATTCATTTACAGTAGACAAGGGAAGAGGTTCTTTAGAACATCAAAACTCCAGGAGAATATTAAAAAGATTTATGATCACAAGACCAAGGAAGACAATTTCAATCTAGGGGATGTGGTTCTTTGGTGGGATGCTAGAAATGAGAAAAAGGGCAAACATGGCAAGTTTGAAAACGTATAGAAGGGACCTTACTAAATTTATGCTTTCAGAGGGAAGAATTATTTCTTATTGGAAGAAATAGATGGAGGAGATTATTCAGGAGGAGAGATCAATGGTAGGCTTCTCAAGCACTACTATGTTTGAAAAAAGTTCTGAAAATTCATCATCATTGTATATACTAGTGTGTATTTTATTTCCAACAATTTAGGTGGTTGTCATAGGAGTTTGAAGCCCGAAGTGAAGGCCCTAAGGCTTCTTGGGTCAGCTACTATTTTGGTTTTTATTTCACTTTTTAGTCTTTGTCATGGCAGAAGGTCAGTGAGTTTTAAGTCAAATGTATGTTTTCATGCATGTTGACTCCATTGCCCAATGGATAAGGCTACTTCGTCTACGATGTTCTTGACACCTCCAAGGAGCTTCCATCCCCAGTTGGATCCAATGTTAGTGTCAATATTGTTAGCCTGTCACCTGGATCAAATGTGCTTTTACTATGCTTGTCAAGACTATCAAAATCAAATTTTTTATGTCACTAGGTTTACACAGCAAAATTTGGTCACTGTTTGGTCAGTCTAGAAATGAGGTCAGTCTTTTGGAAATTCACTCATGCTGGTCAACTATCACATTTTTATGGAGGTGTCATAATAAAAACATGTCAGTCATCAACATCATCCCATTTAGTTTCAGGTCATCCATTAGGTCGCTAGGGTTTCCAAGGTCCATCATTTTCATGAATAAATCCAGCAGTGAATAGAGCATGACAAGAAGCTCTTGTGTATTGATTTGTGAGTTATCACACATTCATCATGTTCTCATGGTCAAAAAGTTCCAGAAAAAGAAGTTCCAACACTCAGGAAAGTGAAAAGGCAGCTCAAGTTTCAATTGTAAAGGTAACTCTATTTTCAAAAGTGAAAAATCAGTTTTTAAAGGTTTGTGGGTCCCATTTCTTTTTCAAAAAGAGAAATAATTTTTCCTATATAAACTCAAAATCCCCCAAACTTGGTTCATTTGCCTCCTATTCACTCTTGAGAATTGAGCTTTCCCATCCAAAAGACAAAAAAAGTCGATTTCTTAGGAAAATTTGAAGAAAACCTTGAGGATATGCACAAAGGAATAAGGTACTACGCATAGAGGGTCGAGCTACGCACGGAGAAAATGTGTTGCGCACAGGAACAAAGCGCTGCGCACGGGACAGAGTGTCTAGAAAACGCCCAAATCTCTCCCAAACTCCATTTTTTGGCTTGCAAACTTAATTTCATTGATTTATAAGCCAAGCAACAAGTAAGTACACCATCATTCTCCCTCATTTTCTTTTCAAAATCATCTCATGCCAATGATTCTTCAAATTAGGGTTTGTAGTGAAATTTTTCATGGGAAATGATAGGGTGATAATGGCCATTTTTATTTTTGGTTTCTAAACATGTAAAATGTTTCCCTACACTTTAATACATGTTTAATAAAACATTTTAACCATTCAATCCACTTGAAAACAAAGTTTTACCTCTCAAAAAGAAAAACCCTAGCTCATTCCTAGAGGTTTTTGGGCATTTTTCATTACAAACCATGTTTTTCCTCCTTGCAGGCAGATCACTCTTCCACTGTTTCTTCAATCATTTTCATCATCTTCAAAATTTCATATCCACCTCTTTCAAACCTCCTCTATCATTTTTTCAAAATCCACCTTCACATCACTTCATTTTCATTCATACCTCACACTTTTTTTCATTGTGTGCTGCTAGGGTTTTTTGTCATCATGGAGGCAAAATCTTCACCAGAGACGAAAATACAACATAAGGGATGGAATATCCTCATATATGAGCCATCAAATTGTAATGAAATTAACTCCTATCCTTTCATCAAACAGTGCTTTGAAGATTTACATTTCTTTGAGTTTTGCAAAAGGATGAGTGAGGTGGATTTTTAGGAACAGTTAACAGATTGGGTGGCAACTCAGTTTAAGGGTGAAAGTGTTGTCATCGCTGGTGTTGAGTTCATTTTTTTCAGTGGCCTCCATCTCACTTGCAACAGGGCTACCGAACAATGGTGAATATTGGTTCAAGGGAATAAGCCTAGCTATTTAATACTACAAGCCTTTCTTAAAAACACCATATAGGGAGAAACATGATCACACTATGCCTTTCAGATACTTATTGGAGAAATATGCCCCTTTGATGAATATTATCATGAATTTCTTTACATGTGAAGGGATATTCTTGAGGTTTTATGCTTATCATTTCTGCCTCCTAATGCACTTCACCTCTCAAAAGCCACTCAACATGTGTAACTACCTATTCAGGAGCATTTCCAAAATGTCAGAGAAAATACAAATTAAGAACAAGCAGCACTACCCAATCCTATTTCATCATAGTCTAATTAAGACTATAGTCCTTGCAGAGAAAGGCATGACTTGGGAAACCTTTTTGGAAACCACCCTGAAATGGCATGAGGCCAATGTAGCAGCTCAAACCTCTAGCACACCAAAACAGCAAATGGAAGTGGGGTCCTCTAGCAAATCAGTTGAGAAAACTCAAGTACCTAAGCCTGAGGTGACTAAAGTGTACAAGAGAGGATAGAGGCTTGTGTTTTCTTCTCATGGAGAGAAAGGGTCCAAGCCTTCTTCATCGATAAAGCAGGGACCGACAGCGAAAGATAAAGACACAGTTAAGCATGAGTTTGAGCTAGTTGATTCAGAGGCAAAGGATCAGACTTCAAGCATGCAAAAAACAATCAAAGTTAAATATTATCGAATTAAGGAGCTTACAATCAATATGGAAAGAGCAAAATATGTCATTTCATTCCTTGAACAGGGGAATAGTCAGCTCAAAGAAAAGGAATTGATCATGGAAAAAGAACAAGCCAAATTATTGCAGTAGGTTGGCAAAGGAAAAGAAACCATAGAATCAAGCGAGCCTGAAGGATCAAAAGGGAAAGGAAAGAGGAAAAGGCCAAGAATAAAAGGCCTAAAGAAATATTTGCAAGAAGAGGAAAAACACATCCTATTGAATGAAGTCATGGACCTAGAAGATAGAATTGCTCTTGAGGTCAATCAAGACAAGGAGTATTGGCTCAATAGGTTGAATGAACACTTGTAGAAGCTCCTTGAGAAGGCAAACAGAGAGAGTCAATTGCTTAGACATATGGCACACCACTATTAGGCTCAAAACATGATCTTCAATGTCAAGGTAAAGCAGCTTAAAAACAAGCTCAAGGAAGCGAAATAAGACCAAAAGGATGAGGGAAATTTGGAGATGCTTGTTGAAGAATCTATTAAGGTTTAATAAACATATTTTTACAGCTTCCAACAAAGTTTGAGCAAATTCTGAGTACTTTTTTTTTTGAGAATTTTTAGCTAAATTCAGAAAATCAACAGCTCCAGAAACACAGTGCCTTGGCATTGTACTTTTTCCTCGGGCATCTATTTCAAAAAAGGTCTACATTTTTGGAAAGCTCTTGCCATCCTCTAAAAACCCATTTTCTCATATTTTGCAAAGGTGGCTTAGTTTTGGAGAAAAATGCAAAAATGTGGCAAAAAACTAGTTTTTTGGACCCTTTTTTGACACGTGATGCGCACAGGGAGCGACCTTGGGAGAATGGATTTTTGAAAACCTTACCATTGTCCAAATTCAAACATTTAGACTGTTCTAGAAGCTAGACTTGAAGGGATAGTCGACCGTTCTCTCATTGTTTTATTTTCACCCCTGGAAGGCACCTCAAAATTAGCTCAAAGTCGGCACTATGCTTCTGCACATTTCTGTGTTTTAATTTGTACATTCCACTATGTAAAATTTCTAGTTTCTAGCTTGACTCAGTCAAAGTCAAGATTCTCTATGTAATGGAACTAGTTTCAAGGCTAGGTGATGTAGGAATGAATAAACGTATATCATAGGTTTTTTTTTATGTTTATTAGGCCTCATAAAGGAAGCAGACTCCTAAACAAACTTTCCATGAAGTGTTTGAGTTTCACCTTCTCACTCTCACCTATTGGTTGAGAGAATCTTGGAGTCAATTCCTCCACCAAGGAATTCGACTTCTGAAGGTGGGAAATTGGTCTAGGAGAGTCTATATGTATCATTTCTCTTTAGGAGAAAAGGGTTGAACTTTTTGTGAAGGAGGCTTGCATGTAATCATCTTTTCAACCAATACAAAGAAAGGTTGCAGCTATTTTCAAGGAACTCTAGCCTAGTGAGTTCATGGTGCTTGTTGTTCATTCTATTTTTTTCTAATGGTTAAACCTATTTATCTACATGATATCTCTTCTTTCTATGGATTCATTACAGTGAAATATATAGAATTATTGTTTTTCAAGCTCTGTTATTTGGTTTTCATAGTTATGTTTATGTCTTCCTAAGCTAATGAAATAATGTTTACTTATGCTCATTAGTTTCTTCTACACTTTCGCCTCTATACTACACTAACAATATTCTAAATACACCATGGATTATGATATCTAGATCCTTCTCATATTTTCTCCTGCACTCCTACAGCCTTGACCTATTTGTGGCTCCAAACCCTAAGTTCAGCAAAGCCTAAAACCCAAATTTTCATTAAAAACAAACAAATACACATATCTAGCCTAAAATTCATTTGCTTTAAAGTCATATCACTGATAAGATACTTAGAGAGATCCCTCTCATGCTCAGTAGGGCTAGCTACTAAATTGAAGTGGTTTGAGGTTACCCTTCTTGATTTCCTTTTCAGACTAGGAGATTGTAAGGACTAAAATTTTTGGCATTGTTATCGGGGAACGACTGTTAAATCATTCATGGGAAATATCTAAGAGCTTTAAAAGAATCGGTTATGTAGTTCACAGCTTCCAGTATTCAAAGATAGGATGAATTCATGAATTTCATCAGTTTAGGGTGTATACATTCTGGCCTCTAAAAGGCATACCAGGTCAAACCCTGACCCAAATCCACCCTTCATTGTTGAAAATCCAGAAATACTATTCAAAAAACTTAGATTACCCATCACTAAAAGTGCAATTTGAAAAATTAAAAGAACGATGTCTCTTCCTAAAAATTTGTTTGCCTTTGAGCAATTCCTTTTGATGAGCAGATAGAATTATCTCTTTCCAGGTTGAAGTCTGAGTCTTGTATTTCTGAAGTGACATTAGAGCCTTTAAAGGTTGAAACTCACTCTATTTCTTCAGAATCTTTGTCTGCTAAAACTGATCATGAACTATGGTTGAATTTTGACAAGATTCAAAGCCTTGCTAACCAACTCAATATCACTACTAAAAAAGATTTTGTCCAATATCAACTTGAATACCTGGCCATTGCTTCATCTATTTTTTTGCCTACAAGCACATCTATTACATCTCCCAAGGCTTAAGTTTCATCATCTTTCATACCACCTCCATTTGTTCCATCTTTTCCTATACAACCAATTGTAGTAGCTCTGCCACCCCCATTAGTATCATCATCCTTACCTACATAGCCCATTGTAGTACCTCCACTATCTCCAGTAGTCATGGTGAGATTTGTACCTGTCTTACTGCCTACTCAATGTGCTGCTTTGGCTCAGAATTATGGTCGAAGACTCCCTTTTTTTGATGGAAGTGCAGAAATTATAGCTCAACAGCATTTTTAAAAGTTAATAGATTTCATTGATTTAGAAGAAATTGATGAACATAATGCCAAGATGAGGATTATAGCTAAAAGTTTCTCAGGAGATGTTAAGAAATGGTTTCGAAGTATGGCTACTAATTCTGTTAACAGTTATCAAAGATTGATTGAATTATTCTTAGCTCATTGGAAAGAGAAGAAAAATCCATTGCATATATTGGTTGAGTATAATTCAATGAAAAGGAAATCAAAAGAAACAGTTCAAGAATTTACAGCGAGATTCAACACAGTGTACAATTCCATACCTAATTATATGAAGCCTCCTCCTGGTCTGGCTCTTCTTCATTATCCTGATGCTTTCGATCCAGACATGGCATACCAGCTGAGAGAGAGAGATCCTACTACTCTTGAAGAGATGCAGTGGAATGCGATCAGTGTCGAAGCCAATTTGCTCATCAAGAAGTCAAAATCAAAGCCAGAGAGGACTGAGAAGAAAGTTGTCTTTAAAGAAGAGCCTACATCATCTTCTGATGTAAAGCTTGACAATATCATAAAAACTATGGAGAGGATGATGGATAGAATATCCACAACTGATCGATAAGTAGAACCTTCAGTGAGGAATCCTAACTTTCACGAACAGCAACAACAATAGTTTAGAAATCCACAGAAAGAGCAGCGAAACCAATATCCTCAAGGTCAAGTAAGAGCTCCATTTCAGAAAAATCATACTAAAGACCAAGAAGAATATGAAGAAGAGATTGTAGAAGCAAATAACTTCTTTCAAGAATATGAACTGCCTACTTTCCTAATAGAAGAAGATCAGTTTTCCGAAGATTCTCTCATACCAAGTGATCGGCAATTTGTGCTTGAAAGTGACGATCTGTGGGTTGTTCAAACTGAATAGTGCCAAAGAGGATATTAGAACAACCTTAGTCATCTTCAAAAGCAGTATAATTTGAGGAATAGAAATGTACCTGTTACTCTAACTCAGAAGAGTCAAAATGTAGAAAAAGACACACCAGGCAAGGAAACTGCTCCTACATGTCAGAATAAAGAAAAAGAAATTGTCATACTGAACTGGGATAGAATAAATGAATCCTTTACCAGCAATGTGAGGAAGGACAAAGAGTTGCAAACTGAAAGCCACAAGGAATCACAAGCTAAAGGGCAAACAGAAAAGAAGGACATCGCTGCAAAAGAGGTAGAAAAGCAATGTAATCTTTTTAGTTTGGAAAATGAAATTTCTAAATTAAAGATTTCTATTCCCCTCACTAAATTAGTTAGGAATGACAAATATAAATTTCATATTGCAAAGATGCTTAAGGTTGACCATATTCCTGATACAGTTAATGTAGCTGATGATGAGCCAGCAATCCTTTTTGGTCCAGCCTTAGAAGGAACTCTTGAAGATAGTGAAATCCCTCCTTTTTATCTGAGTCTTAAACTTCATGATTTTATCCTTCATAATGCCATGCTAGATTATGCTACTTCACATAATCTTATGACTAAAGCCATCATGGATAAACTAGGACTGAGTATCACCCGACCCTACCATGATCTTTATTCCTTTGATTCCGGGAAAGTGAAATTCCTTGGCCTCATTAAAGACTTGGTAGTATCCTTGGACCAATTCCCATCCAAGAATGTGCTCATGGATGTAGTAGTTGTTGATATCCCTCCTAGGTTTAGCATGTTTCTTTCAAGGTCTTGGGGAGAAAAAATAAAGGGCACTCTGCAGCTTGACTTTTCATATGCCACTATCCCTATTTTTGGTTAGCTTCGGAAACTTTATAGGGAAAAGAAGATGAAATTTATGATCAACGGTAAGGAGAAGCCAGTCAATCATCCTATACATGATGTCCATACTGATCTTGATTCTTTAATTTTATTTAGCGATATAAATTATGTTGATGATGAAAGTCAGCTAGTGGAAATTTCAGAAGTTCCAAAGGTCATGAGCAACATGCATGAAGTTATTACAGCAGAAGGTAAAGAGGTTAGTGAAGATTGTTTGCAGCTAGAAAATCCTATTGAGGAAATTTAAAGAATAGTGCAGAAAACATAGAGTTTTGAGATAGCTGGTCAAATAACTAAAGAGCAAATAGTTCAGTCTTCAGAAATCCTTTTTTCGGATGAAGAAAATGGTCTGTGGACCATGGAGTTCGATGTGCATCGGGAAGAGAAGGAGAAGGGATTGGTGTCTGGATACATGGTCTATTACATCAGTCAAATAAAATCCCTCGAAATGTGAGGATAAGTTCTTACAAGTTTGCTTTTAAGTGTTCAAACAATGAGGCGGAGTATGAGGCCTTGATTGCTGGCCTCAAAATTATGAAGAAGTTGGAAGCAAAAAAAAATTATGTTTATGGTGACTCTTAATTAGTAATTAAACAAGTCAAAGGGGAATACCAGGCTAAGCACCCAAGAAAGAGCTTATCGCAATGTTGTACTTGACATCCTCAAGACTTTTTCATAATACACTTTGTCTCACTCACCACTTTGTCTCATAGCAGACTCACTCGCCATTGTCGCAAGTATGATAAAGATTCCTATTCATCCTAATCAAAAGTATTCCATCCATGTCAAACATTGCCCAACTGTTCCAGATAACATGGGATTTTGGCAAGTGTTTGGGGACGATAAACAGATAGGCAATTTTCTGCAATTGGAAGGAGATTTTCATAATTCTCACATTGATGATGCATCTAATTTGAATTATCTGAACATCCACTCAGCTGAGATTGAAGTATTACAGCTCAAGGAAAACAACATTCCAAGAGGCTTGATGCCTTTGGAAGAGTTATTTGATCGAGATGATGTCACCAAGAAGCCCACCATGGTTCCTATAGAAAAAGGAGTTGAAGATGTAAAAATTGGCATAGCTGATAATCCTAAAATGGTCAAGTTATCAAAGTCCTTATCTCCTTAAACAAAAAGTAAGTACATGTCTTTAATGAAATAATTCACTGATGTATTTTCTTGGGACTATTCATATCTGAAGGTTTATGACAAAAGTATCATTCAGCACACAATTCCTATTAAGCCCGATCACAAGCCATTTCGCTAGAAATTAAGGAGGATCAATCCCAAGTTGTTGCCATCGATTGAGAAAGAGGTAAATAGGCTTTATAAGTCTGGAACCATAGTCCCTATTCGATTTTCTAAATGGATGTCTAATCTAGTGCCTGTAAGAAAGAAGACCGAGGAAATTCGTCTATGTATTGATTTCAGAAATCTGAACAAGGTGTCCTTGAAAGACAATTATCCCCTGCCCAAGATGGATCACATACTCCAGAGGGTAGTTGGGTCCTCTAGGATGTCATTGCTAGATGGATACTCCGGATACAACCAAATTCTGGTACACAAGGATGATCAGCTCAAGACAGCCTTCACAATGCCATGGGGTACATTCATGTATGCCAAGATTCCTTTTGGGTTGAAGAATGCAAGAGCTACTTTTCAACAGGCTATGGACATAGCTTTTGCAAATGAAAAGTATGTATTTCTGGTTATCTATTTAGATGATCTTATAGTGTTTTCAAAGTCTAATGAAGATCATTTACATCATTTAAGAATTGTTTTTCAGAAATGCAGAAAATTTGGCATCTCACTTAACCCAAAGAAGAGTTTGTTCGCCATGGAAGAAGGTAAGCTATTGGGACACATCATCTCTAAATATGGCATCCACATTGATCCTGCAAGAGTGGAGGCCATTCAACAATTAGACTTCCCAAGGAACAAGAAATAGATTCAATCTTTCAATGGGAAAATCAATTTTCTGAGAAGATTCATTCCTAATCTAGTTGAGCATTTAAAGGAAATGAAAAACATGTTGAAGAAGGACAGTGAGGTAAAGTGTTCTTTAGAGGCTAAGAAATCATTTCATGCATTGAAGTTTGCATTATCTACTACTCCTATTTTGATTAGTCCATATTACACTTCAGATTTCATCATCTTTTCTTTTGCATCTAAGCATACATTAGCAGCAGTCCTAATGCAGAAGAAAGATCAGAAAAATGAGCAGCCCATAGCGTTTTTCAATCGCACTATAAGAGATGCAGCACTAAGATACAATATCATTGAAAAGCAGGCCTTGGCTTTGGTGAAGGCTCTCAAGGATTTCCGAGTTTATATTCTGCATTCTCACACCATTGCTTATGTTCCTACTGCAGCAGTTAAAGAAATTCTTGTGCAGACAGATCCTGAAGGCAGAAGAGGAAAGTGGATTGCAGCCATGCTAGAGTATGACTTGGAGATAAAGCCTACAAAGCTCATCAAAGGACAAGGTTTAGCTAAACTCATGGCTGAATCAAATCTACATGCACTAGACATCAATTTGATTGTTGCACTTTCTAAAGAACAAGAAGAAGATGATCCTTTCCTACAGGTGTCAGATATGTTCATGTCCTCACCTTGGTATTCTGACATTGTCTATGTCTTGCAGCACTTGAATCCTCCACTGGAAGTCCCCAAAGGTAAAGCTAGATCACTGAAACTGAAGGATTCAAAAAAATATATTCTAGATGGTGTTTCATTTTGGAAAGATCCTGGTGGTGTGCTGCTGAATTGTTTGGTGGAAAATGAAGCTAAGGATGTCTAAAAGGTTTTCCATAAAGGATACTATGGTGGTCATCACTTTTGGAAAACTGCAGCAAACAAAATCTTAAGAGTTGGATTCTATTGGCCCACCCTCTTTTCTGATGTATACAAAACAATCATGAGCTACCATGAATGTCAGATTTTTCAAGGATAGAGAAAGATTTTGCCATTACCATTACATCCCATTTTACTTTCAGCTCCTTTTCAGTAGTGGGGTCTTGATTTCATTGACAAAATCCATCCTTCATCTTCAGCACGACATAAATGGATATTGATAGCCACCGACTACTTCACAAAGTGGGTTGAAGCAATCCCAACCAGGCAAGCTATTGATCCTGTCATCATTCAATTCATTGAGTCTAATATTTTGTCTAGATTTGGCTGCCCACAGAAGAATTACTGATAATGCTACTACTTTCAAGTCAAAAATAATGGTGGACTTATGTGCCAAATACCATATTGTGCTAGGACATTCTACTGCTTATCATCCACAAGGGAATGGTCTTACTGAATCTTCCAATAAATCCTTGGTTAACATCATCAAGAAGGTTATAGAGGTGAACAAGAAGAACTAGAAAAAAAATCTCATCAATGCCTTGTGGGCGGACAAGGTCAGCACTAAAAAATCAATAGGTATGTCCCCTTTTCAGCTGGTGTATGGAATTGATACAATGTTTCCTTCATCTCTTGTTGTCTTGGTCATGAAAATTATGCAGGAATTGGATAGTGAGACTAATGACATGCAAAGAAGGATAAATCAGATGATTCATTTACAGTAGACAAGGGAAGAGGTTCTTCAGAACACATCCAAACTCCAGGAGAAGATTAAAAATATTTATGATCGCAAGACCAAGGAAGACAATTTCAGTCTAGGGGATGTCGTCCTTCGGTGGGATGCTAGAAATGAAGAAAAGGGAAAACATGGAAAGTTTGAAAACTTATGGAAGGGACCTTACAGAATTTCTACTTTTAGAGAGAAGAATGCTTTCTTATTGGAATAAATGGATGGAGGAGATTATTCAGGAGGAGCGATCAATGGTAGGCTTCTCAAGCACTACTATGTCTGAAAAAAGTCCTGAAAATTCATCATCATTGTATATACCGGTGTGTATTTTATTTCCAGCAATTTAGGTGGTTGTCATAGGAGTTTGAAGCCCAAAGTGAAGACCCTAAGGCTTCTTGGATCAGCTATTGTTTTGGTTTTTATTTCACTTTTCAATCTCTGTCATGTCAGAAGGTCAGTCAGTTTTAACTCAAAATTCTGTTTTCAGGCATGTTGACTCCATTGCCCAATGGATAAGGCTACTTCGTCTATGGTATTCTTGACACCTCTAAGGAGCTGCCATCCCTAGTTGGAGCCAATGTTAGTGTCAGTCTTGTTAGCCTGTCACCTGGATCAAATGTGCTTTTACTATGCTTGTCAATACTATCAAAATCAAATTTTTTATGTCACTAGGTTTACATAGCAAAATTTGGTCATTGTTTCGTTAGTCTAGAAATGAGGTCAGTCTTTTGGAAATTCACTCATGCTGGTCAACTATCACATTTTTATGGAGGTGTCATAATAAAAACATGTCAGTCATCAACATCATCCCATTTAGTTTCAGGTCATCCATTAGGTCGCTAGGGTTTCCAAGGTCCATCATTTTCATGAATAAATCTAGCAGTGAATAGAGCATGACAAGAAGCTCTTGTGTATTGATTTGTGAGTTATCACACATTCATCATGTTCTCATGGTCAAAAATTTCCAGCACTCAGGAAAGTGAAAAGGCAGCTCAAGTTTTAGTTGTAAAGGTAACTCTGTTTTCAAAAGTGAAAAATCAGTTTTTAAAGGTTTGTGGGTCCCATTTCCTTTTCAAAAAGAGAAATAATTTTGCCTATATAAACTCAAAAGCCCCCAAACTTGGTTCATTTGCCTCTTATTCACTCTTGATAATCGAGCTCTCCCATCCAAAAGAGAGAAAAATTCGATTTCTTAGGAAAATTTGAAGAAAACCTTGAGGTGTTATGCACATGAACAAGGTGCTACGCACAGAGGGTCGGTGTTGCGCACAAAGAAACTACGCTGCACATAGAAACAAAGCGCTGTGCACGGGATAAAGTGTCTAGAAAACGCCCAAATCTCTCCCAAACTCCATTTTTTGGCTTGCAAACTTAATTTCATTGATTTATAAGCCAAGCAACAAGTAAGTACACCATCATTCTCCCTCATTTGCTTTTCAAAATCATCTCATGCCAATGATTCTTGAAATTAGGGTTTGTAGTGAAATGTTTCATGGGAAATGATAGGGTGATAATGGCCATTTTTATTTTTAGTTTCTAAACATGTAAAATGTTTCCCTACACCTGCATACATGTTTAATAAACCATTTTAACCATTCAATCCACCTCAAAACAAAGTTTTACCTCTCAAAAAGTAAAACCCTAGCTCATTCCTAGAGGTTTTTGGGCATTTTTCATTACAAACCCTGTTTTTCCTCCTTGCAAGTAGATCACTCTTCCACTGTTTCTTCACTCATTTTCATCAGCTTCCAAATTTCATATCCACCTCTTTCAAACCTCCTCTATCATTTTGTCAAAATCCACCTTCACATCACTTCATTTTCATTCATACCTCACACTTTTTTTCATTGTCTACTGCTAGGGTTTTTTGTCATCATGGAGGAAGAATCTTCACTAGAGAGGAAAAGACATCATAAGGGAGGGAATATCCTCAGATATGAGCCATCAAATTGTAATGAAATCAACTCCTATCCTTTCATCAAATGGTGCTTCGAAGATGTACATTGCTTGGAGTTTTGCAAAAGGGTGAGTGAGGTGGGTTTTCAAGAATATTTAACAAATTGGGTGGCAACTCAGTTGAAGGATGAAAGTGTTGTCATCGCTAGTGTTGAGTTCATTTTTTTCAGTGGCCTCCATCTCACTTGCAACAGGGCTACCAAACAATTGTGAATATTGGTTCAAGGGAATAAGCCTAGATCTTGAATACCACAAGCCTTTCTTAAAAACACCATACAAGGAGAAACATGATCACATTATGCCTTTCAAATACTTATTGGAGAAATATGCCCCTTTGATGAAGATTATCATGAATTTCTTTACATGTAAAGGGAGATTCTCCAGGTTTTGCGCTTATCATTTCTGCCTCCTAATGCACTTCACCTCTCAGAAGCCACTCAACATGTGTAACTACCTATTCAGGAGCATTTCCAAAATGTCAGAGAAAATACAAATTAAGAACAAGGAGCACTACCCAAGCCTATTTCATCATAGTCTAATTAAGACTATAGTCCTTCACTAGCTTGCAGAGAAAGGCATGACTTGGGAAACCTTTTTGGAAACTGCCCTAAAATGGCATGAGGCCAATGTAGCAGCTCAAACCTCTAGCACACCAAAACAGCAAATGGAAGTGGGGTCCTCTAGCAAATCAGTTGAGAAAACTCAAGTACCTAAGCCTGAGGTGACTAAAGTGTACAAGAGAGGATAGAGGCTTGTGTTTTCTTCTCATGGAGAGAAAGGGGCCAAGCCTTCTTCATCGACAAAGCAAGGACCAGCAGCAAAAGATAAAGACACAGTTGAGCATGAGTTTGAGCTAGTTGATTCAGAGGCAAAGGATCAGACTTCAAGCATGAAATAGACAATCAGAGATAAAGACTATCAAATCAAGGAGCTTGCAATAAATATGGAAAGAGCAAAATATGTCATTTCATTCCTTGAACAAGAGAATAGTCAGCTCAAAGCAAAGGAAATGATCATGGCAAAAGAACCAGCCAAATTATTGTAGCGAGTTGGAAAAGGCAAAGAGATCATAGAATCAATCGAGCCTGAAGGATCAAAAGGGAAAGGAAAGAGGAAAAGGCCAAGAACAAAGGGTCTAAAGAAAGCTTTGCAAGAAGAGGAAAAACACATCCTATTGAATGAAGACGTGGACATAGAAGATAGAATTGCTCCTGAGGTCAATCAAGACAAGGAGTATTGGCTCAACAGGGTGAATGAAAACTTGGAGAAGCTCCTTGAGAAGGCAAACAGAGATAATCAGTTGCTTAGACATATGGCACACCACTATCAGGCTCAAAACATGATCGCCAATGTCAAGGTAAAAACATATATTTCATTAAATTTGGAATTTTTTTATTACAAGGACATCTCTAGAATTGAGTATTTTGGTTACTTTCAAATTCTAGATCCACTATTTAATTCCAAATTTAATGAAATATGTGTTTAAAGCAGCTTAAAAACAAGCTCAAAGAAGCGAAAATAGACCAAAAGGATGAGGGAAATTTGGAAATACTTGCTGAAGAATCTATGAAGGTTTAAAAAACATATTTTTACAGCTTCTAGCCAATTTTGAGCAAATTCTGAGCACTTTTTGTTTTTTGAGAATTTTTTAGCTAAATTCACATCGACAACTCTAGAAACGCAACACCTTGGCTTTGGTGAAGGCTCTCAAGGATTTATGAGTTTATATTCTGAATTCTCACACCATTTCTTATGTTCCTACCACAACAATTAAAGAAATTCTTGCGCAGACAGATCCTGAAGGCAGAAGAGGAAAATGGATTGCAACCATGCTAGAATATGACTTGGAGATAAAGCCTACAAAGCTCATCAAAGGACAAGGTTTAGCTAAGCTCATGGTTGAATCAAATCTACATGCACTAGACATTAATTTGATTGCTGCACTTTTTGAAGAACAAGAAGAAGATGATCCTTTCCTACATGTGTCAGATATGTTTATGTTCTCACCTTGGTATTCTGACATTGTCTATGTCTTGCGGCACTTGAATCTTCCACCAAAAGTTCCCAAAGGTAAAGCTATATCACTGAAACTGGAGGCTTCAAAATATTGTATTCTATATGGTGTTTTATTTTGGAATGATCCTGGTGGTATGCTGCTGAATTGTTTGGTAGAAAATGAAGCTAAGGATGTCATGAAGGATTTCCATAAAGGAGACTGTGGTGGTCATCACTTTTGGAAAACTATAGCAAACAAGATCTTAAGAGTTGGATTCTATTGGCCCACCCACTTTTCTGATGTATACAAAATAGTCATGAGCTGCCATGAATGTCAAATTTGTCAAGGAAAGAGAAAGCTTTTCCATTACCATTACAACCCATTTTAATTTCAGCTCTTTTTCAGCAGTGGGGTCTTGATTTCGTTGGAGAAATCCATCCTTCATCTTTAGCACAACATAAATGGATATTTACAGCCACCAACTACTTCACAAAGTGGATTGAAGCAATCCCACCACGAAAGCTACTGATTCTGTCATCATTCAATTCATTGAGTCTAATATTTTGTCTAGATTTGGCTGCCTGTTGTCCCTTAAGAAACCAATTTCTTGGTTGTGTAGAAATTGTGCTTAAGACATTAATTTTTATTATTCATGTCAATTATTTGTATGATGTATCCTCATGTGAAGGGCCTGAAGGACCTAACTTTGAACCCTTATTATTTAGGTTATACGAAAGTCTCAAAATTCCATAGGATGCTAAATATAAATGTTGAGTGAAGAATGCTTTGAGAAGTTAGAGACAATATGTTGTCTTTCACAAAAACTATTATCTATAGCTTAGAAGAAATGTAGAAGTAGGAACTTTAAATATAGGAGGGCTCTTTTAAGGAATTTTAACTTCATTCACATAATTAAACAAAGACCTACAACTTCGTTACCGTACTTAAAGAAAGGAAGACACATGACGACACATAACAGAAAAATTACAAAATCATACCCAACAATGTGTGGAAAACTCCTGATTCTTTCATTAATCATCCATTTATCAAAAATACAATAGCATATTCTCCAGGTTCTTCAAAATTCAGACCTTTTTTCTATAATTTTGCCTCTTTTTATACATCATGGGACAGTTGGTAACTACCAAAACTATCAAAACTACTTAACTACCTTCTAACTGTCTAAAGTAAAAGTCATTACAAAGTATTACATTGGAGGGTAAAGGACACCTCATTCTTCTCAAGAAAATAACATAACAAAAAGTAATAGAAATTAGAGTATGATTGGTGATTGTTGCTTGCTGTTTGAATCTGTGGCTTGAGTAGGTGGTCCTATTGATGACAGTTGTTGGGACGGTTGCTGACTCAGATTTGTTGAATTGGCTGCAAGGTTGCTTAGTACTAAAACAAAAGACTAATACAACAGGGTTTTGCCTATCTTTATACATATAATATTCAAATGGGGGGGAACTTGTAATTTATGTAACTAATTAATGGAGTGGCAGATAAGGTGATGGGGTACAGTGAATGAGGTGGACGGTAATGAATGAGGGTGGTGGATGGCGTGGAGGAGATGAGATGGAGGGAGTGATGGGGGTGGCCCGCTACAGGGGTAGGGAGTGTACGGGATGTTCATCGGGCTTGAACCCCCGTAGCAATCTCAGGCTGTACATCTCAGTCAAACGCCTTGACGTCATGGTCAACTGCGAGGGTTGAGCCTAAGCTATAACTTGTGCTCGTTGCTCCCCCGCAGAGCACTTTACCCACTTCTCGAACCCATGCTTTCTTAAATCTTGAGATATCGCACAATATTTAACATACGGGTCAGGGCCCCACCTTATATCCGATTTGAAAGCCATCAATAGTATAAAACAAATCACTACTTTTGGCCTTTCACATTCTCTTTTAATTTTTTTTCTAGAACATAATATTTTATTTCTTTATTTTTTGTGATAAACTTGAAAATGAAATTTAAATGATGATGGATGCTACAACATTTGACTCCATCTGGAGATAGTGCTTTTGCCATAGAAGCACTAAGAACCGTAGATCAGTGCCTTCACCTCGGGCATGGAGTCATATATTTCTTAGCCAATTTTAATTCTGTGGAATTTGTACAATGAATTTACTCTGGTATCTACAATGACAAGATTCTTGTGCTTCAGAACTGGAAATAATGTTTGAGGTATTGCCCATTGACAGGCAGCTGTAAAGTTTCACCATCAAGATTCTCCAGGAAGAATGTATTATTTTCCCTTGCTTCTATGATCCTGAATGGGCCATACCAGAGAGGATCAAAATTCCCATGTTTTCCCTTATCTTCTCTTCTAGTATCCCACCTTAATACCAGGTCTCCAACTTTAAAATCAATTTCTTTGGCTTTTCTGTCAAAAATCCCCTTCATTTTTGATTGATACATAATCAAATTATCTCTTACCTTATCCCTGCTTTCACTCAACTCCACTACCTTATGCATCCTTCTTATTAGAGCATTGGGCTCTTCTTTTGCCTCTTGAATCATTGCAATCACAAGCTTCACAAGTTGACTAGGGAACAGAGCTTGAGTTCCATACACTAAATCAAAAGGTGATTTGCCTGTAGACCTTTTTTTAGTCACTCAAACAGCCTATGGAGCAAACTTTAATTTCGAATCCCAGTCTTTTTTATTCTTTGCAATATTTTTCTTAAGAACTTTCATCGATGTTTTGTTAGTGGATTCAACCAATCCATTTCCCTGTGGATGATAAGTTGTTGAATGAGATAAAATGACATTATACTTCTGACAAAAAGCAACAAACTTAATTGAACTGAACACTTAAGCATTGTCAGTTATGATTTTGATAGGGCATCCAAATTTGCTAAAAATGTTTTCCTATAAAAACTTCATCACCACCTGGTCATTTGCATTTTTTGGTAGGTATAGCTTCTACCCACTTGGTGAAATAATCAGTAGATGTGAGAACCCACTTGTGTTATCCACTTGAAGGTGGGTTAATTTCTCCAACAAAGTCTAGTCCCCATTGTCTGAATGGTTCTTCTATGAAGATTAGGATCAATGGCAAAGGAGCTAACCTCTTCTTCTCAGTAAAAAGCTGACACTTCTGACAGCTTCTGACAAACTTATATATATCACCAAATAGGGTGGGCCAATAAAATCCTGCCTGGAGGATTTTGTGTGTAGTAGCTTTCCAACTATAATGTCCACCACATAACTTCTCATGATAATCATTAATGGTCTCTTTAGATTCATCTTCTATTAAACATAACAATAAAATTCCCACAGGATCCTTCCAATACAATCTTCCCTCTACAATCACATATGGATGTGCTTTAATACTTAATGCTCTATATCTTGTTCTATCCAGTGATTGGGGACAACAGAGAAAACATAAATAATTAACTATGTGTTTTTACCATTCTGAATATAAAAATTTATATCGGATCTTCATACGTGGGTTTGATTTTTCTTCAACTTCTTAAATTATTTCCTCATTTACAGGTGTTAGCAAGTTGATTCCCAATGCCTGAAAATTTGACTCTGTCAACATCTTTGTCAGTTCTTTCCCTTTCACCAACTTTGTGGGCTTTATGTCCAGATCATATTCTTCGATCTTGGCTATCCATTCTCCTCTTTTTCCTTTCACATCACTCTGGGCTAATACATCCTTTACTGCAGTGTTTGGCACATAAGCAATGATCTGTGACTGCAACACATAAGTCCTGAAGTCCTTTAGGGCTTTTACCAAAGCATATACCTATTTTTCAAGGATATTGTATTTGAGTTCAACATCTCTAAGAATCTTTCTAAAGAAATCAACTGGCTGCTCTTTTCCTTCATCATTTTTCTGTAACAAAATAGTAGTTATTGAATTAAGTGATGCAAATGAAAAAATTTGAAAGGGCTTTTGATAATCAGGGCTAATTAAAACTAGAGCTACTTGTAATGCTTCTTTGATCCTGGAGAATGACTCTCTGGCTTCCTTGGTCCAATGTACTTCATTTTCCTTCTTCAACATATTGGTAATCTCTTTTACAATTTCAGCATAATTGGACACAAACCTCCTTAGAAAAATTATTTTTCCCAGAAATTTTTGAATGTCTTTCTTACTCCTGGGCAAGGGTATTTTCTGCACAGCTTGCACCCTTGCTGGATCTATCTTCACTCCATCTCTAGAAACAATGTGCCCCAGCAGTTTGCCTTCTTCTAGAGCAAAAATAGACTTCTTAGGATTCAAAGAAAGCCCAAATTTTCTACATTTCTCAAAATTATTTTTAAGATGGTCCAGATGCTCCTCATCTGACTTAGAGAAAACAGTGATGTCATCCAAGTATATCACTACAAACTTATCACCCAAAAATTCAATGTCCATAGCCCTCTGAAATGTTGCACCTGCATTCATCAACCCAAAAGGAATTCGAGCATACATGAAGGTTCCCCAAGGAGTTGTGAATGTAGTATTTTTCTGATCTTCTTTATCAACAGCCACCTGGTTATACCCAGAGAACCCATCCAGCATTGACATTCTGAATGATCCAGTTACCTTCTGCAGCACATGATCCATTTTAGGTAATGGATAGTTATCTTTTAAGGAAGCCCTATTTAGATTTCTAAAATCCACACATAACCTTATTTCTCCTTTTTTTCCTCCTTACAGGTACTAAATTGGCCACCCAGTCAAAGTATCAGAGTGGAACTATTATCTTGGCATCAAGAAGCTTCTTGACTTCTTTCTCAATCAATGGTAAAAGCAAAGGATTGATCTGCCTGAGTTTCTGCTTAAATGGTTTAATCCCTTCTTTCAAGGGAATCTTGTGTTGAATAATGCTTACATCATATGTCTTGAGATCCTCATAGGACCAAGCAAAAACATCAGTGTACTTCCTGAAAAGCTCAATATATCTCTCCTTATAATTAAGTGGAACTCCATTAAATAATTTGACTAACTTGGGCTCCTTCTGGGTTCCAATATTGTGATCTTGAATCAGCTCATCCTATGGAATTTTCTCTGAACTAACAGCTACATCATTGGAGTTAAAAAGTATTTCAAGAGGGACAAGCCCCCTTGGTAGAATATTATATTTCAATTGAATAATTTTTTTATTAACCATGGAATTTTTAAAACCACTTACTTCTGCACCTTCTGTTGTTTCATCTCCATCTTGATCAATCTCGGTGCCCTGAAAATCTTCAATCATAGTCAAGAATTCCTTAATCTGTTGATCATCCTCAAAAACCTACCAATGTTTTATATTATCCGGAACAGAAGGCCTATGCCTCATTTCAACCTCATATCTTAGCTTTGGATTTATAGGAGGCCTAAAAGTACTGGCAGCCACAGCCAAGGAGTCTGCTAATCTGTTCCCATCTCTTGGAATGAACTGTATGTTGAAAGCCTCAAAGAAATTCTCAACTAAATCCCACACTTCATTTCTATATGACTTGAGCCTAGGGTGTTTTGTTTGACAATGGTTCTTTATTTGCTTTATAATCAACTCTAAATCTTCAAATCAGAAATTGATTAGACTCCCATTTGTTTTGTTGCTTGAAGGGAAATGATCAAGGATTCATATTCTACCACATTATTAGTTGCTTCGAACTCAATTTTAAAAGAAAATGGGATCATATTACCTCCATGTGTAATTAAAAGGAAACCAGCACCTGTTCCTTCTTTAGAATAGGCTCCATCAAAGAAGCACTTCCACACCCCTTCTGTTTGTAGCTCTATATTTACACAGGCTGAAGTAAGTTGCCTCTGGTTATCTTCAGCCAACTCTGCATTTTCATGCAACATGAAGCAAGAAAAGTCATATTTTTCTTGGCTATACACAGGTGAATTACTTGCTCCGTTCTTTGTGATTGTTTTAACAAATCTTGTTTCTCTGTACAACCTTCTTTCTTCTCCACCAAAAATTGGTATGATAGCATAAGTAAAATCCAATTTCAGAACACCACCCAATTTAGGCCCCCATGACCTAGATAGCAACATTCCAAACCTAGCAGGGATATCTGCTACCACTACATCCATTACCAAGCTTCTAGCTAGGATCTGGGCTAATGACACCACCATATCTTTAATGACCTCGAGACACTTGACTTTATTTGAATCAAAAGAATAAAGGTCTCTGTAAGGTTTAGTAACTTGTAAGTTCAGTTGTTTCATTATTGATAGTGGCATAAGGTTATGTGAAGCTCCTGAATCAAACATACAATTACGCAAGAGGAAATCATGAATCAATAAAGAAATGTAGAAATGAGGTGTTGAAGAATCTACCTCCTCCACATGTGGACCAAAAACCACTACTGGTTTATCTTCTTGCAGATTCACGGTGTCATTTATATTCACATTCTGAGATAGGTTGATAAACTCAGCAATCTCTCTTTGATAAATTGGTGTTTTAGCCAACTCTGTGAGTGGCACCTGAATTCTAATTTTTTCTAACTCCTTAGTCAGACTAAATAAATGAACCTATTTAGTATTCCTTTCATTTTCATCTTCACTTTTCTTCATCACTGAAACATCTTGTGGAATGGAAACAATTTTTTCTAGAGCAATTTTATCACTTTTATCCTCAGAAGACTCACCTTGAAGTATTTGAATTTTGCTATTTGTATTTTGTTGTTGCTTTCCTTTATTTAATTGTTTTGCAAGCTGTGGTTCTTGTGGATTCGCCTTTTGTAGGGGAGATGGAACTTCCTGCTCACCTTCATTTTCTTGAGTTCTAGTTCTTTTTCTTGATCTCAAGTCATATTTCTTATGTAATTCTGCATGCATAAAATCAGTAAACTGCTTCCAATATTCATCAATTTCATTCTCATCATAAATGACATCTATTTCAGTATATTCTTCTCCCTCAACACCTAGTTCATCTTCATCTCCTACATACAATGTGGAAATATGATCATCATGATCCTTGGAATGCTCTGGTACTTCATCAAGATCTACCTCTAAGTAAAGTGGTGCTTGAACCTAATCTTGGTCTTTTCTCTCCTTCTGCAAAATTTGCAAAGGTTGTCTTCTATATTGAGGATTAAAGTTTATGTTTTGTTGTACTTGCCTCTGAGAATTCTTACTCTCCAATTCCAATTTAATCAATTTACTAGAAAAAAATTTAATCACATTATTCATATCCTCTAATGTTTGACTTTGAGAGGATTCCACTTTAGCCTTTCCCTTATCTTGTGTAGGTTGTGCCTCTGGTGCTTTACCTGCAGCCACCAGATTTGCTTATATTTCTAAAGCATCATTTTGGATCTGATCAAGGGTTGTGGATATTCTCCCCCTCAATGTGAACCCAAAATTTGATTCAAATGCCCCTGCAAAAGTTATTTTTGCACCAGTAGGAGGGGGCTTGATTTCCACTAGAACGTTGTTGTAAAGTTTATCAAACCTTCTGATGAACTCAACAACACTTTCATCATATTTCTTTTTAATAGCATTAAACTCTGTAAGTGAATACCCATGGTCTCATTTCTCTCCCCATCTCTGGGTGAACTGGCGCTCCATCTCTTCCCGTGTAAGGATACAGTTATTAGGAAGCCCTCTAAACCATTTTCTTGCTTCACCATCCAAGGATTGCACAAAAAGTCTTAAAACAACATCCAGGTGTTCAACATTGGGATTTTCTGCAAAATTACAAAACATTTCTATATGCCTTTCTGTTGTTTTCTCATCATCCCCTGAAAAACGAGGAAGAATTTTTAAGTATTCTTGAGGCATTAGATTCAACTGTTGTGGCAACTCAATAGGTGCATACCTATTCAACAAGAATGCAGGTGCTGTCATGTTTGCTCCTGAACTTACTGAACCTTGAGTACGAGCAGATGTAAAACCTGTCTGAGGAGTAAATGGAGTATGAAAAGGTGGCAATGTAGTTATAGGTTCAGGTTAAACAACTATAGCAGATATATTTCTGAATACTAAGAAAGAAACAGACTCTATAGATTGTTCTTGACAGTTGGGTTCTTGAAATGGAGTGGATGTAAAAGGTATCTCTTGGTCAATAAAAGTTGAATGTTTGGATGAAGGATGTGTTGAACTACGGCCAGGTGCAGACAGTGTAGGACTTGGTGTAAATGGAGTATTTGGCCTTCCAACCTTCTTGGAAACTAGTCTCTCAGGGTCTAAAAGGGCTTGAGATTTTTTTTGTGAGGTATCTGACCTCGTATGAGGCCTCTTTGAAGCCAGAGTTATTGTTTTCTATTCAATACAGCCAAATACCCTCCTCACTAAGCAACCAGAGGAAAAAATTGAAAACCCAAGGAAATATGTTTTCGATTTCGCTCCCTGGCAGCGGCGCCAATTAATGTTGTCCCTTAAGAAACCAATTTCTTGGCTGTGTAGAATTGTGCTTAAGAAATTAATTTTTATTATTCATGTCACTTATTTGTATGATGTATCCTCATGTGAAGGGCCTGAAGGACCTGACTTTGAACCCTTAATATTTAGGTGATACGAAAGTCTCAGAATTCCGTAGGATGCTGAATATAAATGATGAGTGAAGAATGCTTTGAGAAGTTAGAGACAATATGTAGTTTTTCACATAAACTATTATCTGTAACTTAGAAGAAATATAGAAGTAGGAACTTTAAATATAGGAGCACTATTGTTGGGTTGTGTTATATTCTTTCCATGACTAGCCCACGTAGTGAACCGAGGGGTTAGAGGGGGGAGGAGCCCCCCTTAGTTGAGCCGATTGTGTAGCGGGGGGGGTCACAGGGGGTTTGAGGCATACTCGTAACCCCACTTAATGGGGTTCGAGGCAGCGCCCAGGAAAATTTTGGTTTTGGACCCTATGTTAGGTTGGGTGGACCTACCTATGGTTTTGTGCATGATTTTCGCACATGGTATTGGACACGATGGTTTTCGCTCCATGGTATTGGATGCTTTGTCATGTATAAATATGTATTATAACATTGAAAGGAATATAATGAAAAATCAAGCTGGTAGTCTCGGTTTTTAGATCATGGGAAAGTCTCTGTGTATTTGTGTTTTATGTGTTATTCTCTCACATTTTTTATTTTATGCGTTTTAGAATTCGTATGCAGGTAATTTATGTACAGGGTTAAAACCTACATTTGGTATCAGAGCAGTTTTGGCTTCAAGGGGATGCCTTTGTTGCTGAGGGGTTTCGCTCGGCCCTATGGTAGACCTTGTTCAGTGGGAGATTTGCGAGATCGATTCTAGTGGTGAAAGAAGCTGGCGAGCAGTGGAAAGATAGAGATTGAGAAATTTAATGGTCAGAATTTTGAGTTGTGGAAACTCAAGATGGAGGATCTGTTGGTGGATAAAGATCAGTGGATCGTGGTAGATCCGGGTACTAAACCAAAGGGAGTTTCCGATGAAGAATGGAAGAAGTTGGATTGGAAGGTAAAGAGCACAATATGATTGTGTGTCTCAGATTCAGTATTGCTAAATGTATCAGGGGAAGCTATGGTGAAGGATTTGTGGGATAAGTTAGGGAATTTGTACCAATCTAAGTCTCTGGTGAATAAACTGTTCCTGCAGAAAAAGATGTATAACTTGAGGATGAAAGATGTAGACTCGGTGACAGAGCATCTGAATGCATTTAATATTGTGGTAAGTCAGTAAGCATCTGTTGATATTAAAATTTCAGATGAAGATACTTGCATCAGTTTGTTGTGTTCTCTACCAAATTCGTGGGATAGTCTGGTTATTGCAATAGGTAGCAATGCAACTACCTTGCAGTTTTATGAAATAGTCTCATCCTTACTGATGGAGGAGATGAGAGAAAAATATGGAGAGCTAGAATGGTGATGCCTTGTCTGTACGAGGACGGTCCCAAAATAGAAACAAAAATAAGTCATCGAGTGGGAGATCTAAATCTCCAGGAAAACTTGTAAAGGTGGTGTGCTGGAAATGCGGAAAGGAAGGGCACTACAAAAGGGACTGTAAATCTAAAGCTCTTGATAAAGTAAAGGGATCTGATGATGCTCCTTCTGTAGAGGAGAAAACCACCTCAAATGAAGGTGGGGATGTGTACTTGGCCTCTTCAAGTACACATGTAGATCATGAGGCATGGTTGATTGACTCAGGTGCATCCTTTCACTTCACTCCCCATAGAGAGTGATTATGCGAGTATGAGAAATATGATGGTGGTGATGTCTTCTTGGGGGATGACAAGAAGGTAGAATCATTGGTCGCGGAAAAGTAAAGTTGAAGTTGCAAGGTGGAAGGGTTAGAACACTTCCGAGTGTTCTGCATATTCCTGCATTAGCCAGAAATCTAATTTCTGTAAGCAAGCTGGATGATGCAAGTGTAAAAACAGTGTTCGAGAAGGATACCTGCAAGATTGTTCGAGGAGCGCTAGTATTGATGCGAGGAGTTCGGATTGGAACTCTGTACAAGCTGCAAGGTAGCACTATTGTTGATGGGTGCAACAGTTCCGTGGTTCCTGAAAGTGGAGCAGAAAATCTAGTGGTCTCTGGAGAGAAGACCATGTTTTGGCATCAAAGGCTTGGACATATTGGAGAGAAGGTCCTTCGAATACTTCATGGTAAAGGTATGGTAGAAGGTATGAGTAATAGCTCTCTGGATTTTGATTTCTGTGAAAATGTATACGGGAAGCAGAATCGGGTGAGTTTCCCCTCTGGTGGTAAGAGAGTGAAACATATATTAGAGCTTGTGCACAGTCATGTGTTTGGACCTGCGAAGGTTCCATCACTGGGTAAGTCTGTGTACTATGTATCATTTATAGATGAATTCTCAAGGAATACATGGATATATTTCCTTAAGAAGAAATCTGAAGTCTTTGACAGGTTTAAGAATTTAAGGCTCTGGTGGAAAACCAGAAAAAGAAGAAGATAAAGGTGCTGAGGACAGATAATAGTGGAGAGTTTTGCAATAAGGAATTTGAAGAATTCTATAAGAAGTGTGGTATATCACGGCAGAAGACTACTCCATATACACCTCAGCAAAATGGAGTTGCAGAAAGAATGAACAAGACATTGATGGAAAGGGCAAGAAGCATGCTCAGTGGTACCTGGTTAGGACAGGAATTCTGGGCAGAGGCGATGGAGACAGCATGTTACCTGGTCAACAGATCACCTTCATCAGCGTTGGAGGATAAGACTCCACAAGAGGTATGGACTGGTAAGAAACCCTCTCTTTCACATCTAAGGGTATTTGGATGTGATGCATATGTACATGTTCCAAAGGAGAAAAGAACCAAATTGGATAGTAAATCTGTATAAAGATGGTTTAAAGGATTATAAGCTTTGGAACCTGTTGGCTTATAGGGTCCTGACCCAGGTTCGGAAGAATTATTTAGCCAAACAAATCCCGCAGCTACCAGCCCTTTTGGCAATAGCCCGCAGAGCGCGGATTGAGGTCTCACCCGAGGTAGCAGGGGAGGGTGCTGGAACCAGGTTTCCGCACCCTTGAGATGTCTAGATGTGGTCTGGAGATTTCGTGATCTGTTCTGAAGCTTCGCACTGAGTTGAATCCGTGCAGATCCAGACTAACTATTACGATTAATTAGTGCGTTGTTATTGGATGAAGTATTGTAAATCAAATCTATTGAACAAGGTCTTTAAGCAAACATTTAACACAGATAACCAGTTCGCGTACTTATGTTATTCCAAAATTGTAATTATGTGCACAGCAATCCAATAACCATACAATAAACCAGATTTGCGATAATCCAAACTTAACACAGAATTATAGAAACAACTTATCTTCAATTACTTTCTTCACTATTACAAACCGATCTACCCTATGCACTCAACTGTAGGGGTCCACGCACCCAGCTGCAGACTCTACTAGGCCTCGCACACATAGCTGCAGAGCCTCTATCCACTACCCCAACCTTCGACTCAGACTTACAAACGCTTTCAGAGAAAACCCATTACATTTCAGATCCAAAATCATACCAAAACTTCGCTACCTCTACCCATAGAGCCTTGCTCTATTTATACATTTCTTTGGCCCGCGATCCAAGAGCGGGTAGACTCTACTTACATTTCTTCACAATATATCTGGGTGGACCACCCTTCAACCTATTACAATTCGGGCTCCGCGCATCTCGCAGAGTCTATACCCTGCTTTCACCCCAAAATTGCGGTCTTCGAGCCCCATAACCGTTTGTGCGGGGCTTCTGCTACCCAACAGTCCCCCAACACAATCATCGTGACTCATCCCGAGTCACTCAGCTGGTGCAGCAACCTTCTCGCAGAGGTCAATTAGTAGCCTCTGTGCTTCGCTTGTAGCTGCAGCAAATTCTTCCGTCATCCACTGCATTACTTCCATGTGTGTAGCCTCCACTTCAGTCCCTGTCGCTGCTGTCTTGATGGTGGTGTATTCTTTCTACATGTGGGCTACCTTGCGTTATATGGTGGTCGACACTGCAAACGCCTCATCCATCCATAGCTGGAGATGGGCTTTAACCGCTACTACCTTCTTTCAGGTCGTGTCAGCTTGACTCTTTAGGTCCTGGGCCTCCCTTAACTTAGCCAAGTGCTGCGTAATAGCGACAGTCGGCACGGTTCCTTTGACCGTATCATAGGCTTTCTGAAGTTCCCAAGCTTCGGTTTCCAGTCGCTGAAGGGTTGGATCCTCTTGAAGGGAGGTGAGCGTGCCAATTGACTGTGTGAACAGGTCATTACATTCATGCATGGACCTCGTGAGCATCGTGAGCATGACGGTGATAATGATTTTGCGTTGCTCGATGATCTCAAGTGGCGTCGACGGCTGAGCCTGTAGTTTTAAATCTGCGATATGAAAACTAAGCTCTAGCTGGATCCATGCGGCCTCCTCTTATGCTTTATGGAACCCAGTAGCCAACCTCCGACTTTGTGTCTCAATAGGGAGATCAACCCCAATCTCTAGCTCAGGGGCACTTGAGCAGGCTTCCACTACTAGCTGCTCCACATGATAATTCTGCGTGATGGCTTCATCTCGCTGGAGGCGCAACTGTTCAAGATTTATTTTCTACTCCTGAAGTACTTGTTCAGCATGGCCGACCCTAGCGCGGAGCTCTAGCGTGGCGCTATCCTGGAGTTGTCGCAAGATGTCTTGCGGTAAGGCGGCCATGTTGAGTCCCAGCCCTGTAAGCCGCCCTAGCACAGCTCAGTCCTCCTCATTTTTGGTGATCAATGCTCTTGGGGGAATCGTGATGGAATGAGTGCTTTGGGTCCTCATCAATGGCTCTGTGGCTGACATACTAGGAACCCCTAGATCAGTGCTTTCACCTATTTGTGCGACTCTGATTCCTAGTGCCCGTAGCTGCGTTCAGAGCTCCCCCAACACAATCTGTTGTTTTGACATGGCTTCGTCGACTGCATCCCATGTGGCATCCCGAATAGTGGTTTCTATGTCATTCAGATCACCTTCGGTTAGGGTGGTTACGTCGTTGTCTGTTTTAGAAGCCTTTGCCTTCTTCTGTGGCTTCAGACGTTTTGGTGTGTTGGTCACTTTAAAGGAAAATCTGTGCCCATTGAAGGTGGTACATTCGCAGCCTTCTGAGTAGGTACCTTCTAACCACTTTTGTCGGTTATCGGTGCATCCCTGCCCGATGGTGTTTTTCCTACTACCGCCTCTCGAGCTGCCTGAACCTCTGCGACGTACTATTCATTCCATTTTTTCTGTGTGGCGCGCTTAGCGTCCTATTTTTGTTTCTGAATGACAGCCTCATTACGCTCAACCGCCTCCAGTCCGTGCCAAGCCGCTGGCCAAGTATCCACAATCTTGTCAATAACTTCGTCAATGGCAATAAATCGGAGCGCAGTCGATTTACGGGTGGGGTCCTTGTGTGCCCTGATATAGATACGATGCATGTCTGCTTTAAATTCGGAAATATGGTTCATGCTTTCATAGATCCCGTCGAACAGGTGGGGTAGTTCGTTAATCCATTGACACACATTTGCATCCATCAGTATCCAAAAGATTTTAATGTTTCGGAGTCATCCTGCGTCCCTTGTTTCCCAAAGAGAAGCATATTTTGCAGCTTCCGGCCAATCCAGGTCCAAATCTGGAAACTGGTTGTCCTCGGGCAATTGAGTAGCGACCAACATCATATACAGGAGTAGCCATGCGTAATGAAAAGTCTTGCCTTCCTCTTGAACCTCGCGGAAGTTGGTCAAAAATTCTTCACACAGGAACTGTGACCAGTTGAACCTTGCTCCAGCTACGCACTCCTCAGTGAGTGCAATGACTACTGCTGGAACCTCAGTGCCACGGAATTTTCGCATCACTTTTCCTACCAGGAGCTATGTGGTGATGTGGACTGCGTTGTCTGAAATATTTTCAATGATGTATCCCCGTTGGCCCTTCGCAAGGTTATACTTCTTTTTCAGATTCTCTATCATAACAACATCACCAGTTCTATCAGTAATTTCGTGGGGATCTCTTCCATCGTAGGGAAGGTGCGAAACCCGATGGACAAGTTCCGCTGTGATGCGGATAGGCTTGCCAACCCATAATATTTCCTCATGGACCAAACAAACCAAATTCCTTATAACCAATATTGTGATAGGGGACCGGGAAAAATGAGGGATAGAAAAAAGACAGAGCAGCCCGGTTGTTTCGACCTTTCGCAGCCACTCCTTTGGTTGTAGCATGTCCATTGTTCCTTCGATGCTCTACTCCATTAGTTCATTGGTCGCCAAGTGGAGAAACTTGACTATATCCACTAAGTCCCAGTGTTCGAATTTCATTGTCGCAATACGGCCAACCACCGAGCCTTCCACTGGGACTGCTTTTGGGAGTGAGGGAGTGACAAGGATGGTGTTGACTTCATCCAAATTTGTAGGGACCTTCACCTTCCCCTTGCTTGGGGCCACATACTCAAGCCATTGGACTGGCTGGATGGGATCCTCTTCAGGGAGGACTTCTTCGACATATGTAGGATAACCCTCGTCCTCTTCCTCACTTTCAATTATAACAGTTTTAGCCTTCTCCTCCACCGTGAATTTTCTAGATTTTAGGTGTCGGGTGACCTTCTTACTGGGTTTGGGCTCTGGGGATCCTTCTAGGTTCATGGCATTCGGGGGGATTTAGGGAGCTCGTTTGCTTATGGCAGAGCGTTCGATGGACTATCGGCAGAAGGTTTTGGGGCCTTAAGAATCGTTTCTTGGTAACACTTTGGTAAGGCCTAAAACGACGGAAAAGCTTTCAACTACTCGTCAATCATCCTATACCATCTCCTAACCCACAGCAGCTTTCTTGTGGAACAGTAAAGCGAGGTGGTGTGATTGTTGCTATAATTATAAAATATTTCGAATTTAAAACTAGTTGCTCGCCCTAATTGTAGCTCATAAATGCGACTTCGGCGGTTACCCTGTTGTCTTCACTGTCTGTCACCCACACCAATGCATCTTAAATGGGCCATCATGTCATGAATAGTACTGGCAATGGTCGCTTTCCACCTTTCCTTCGCAACAGCGAATCCCTAGAGACGCAGGTGCAGTTTTTTTATGTATAATACAGCCATGTCGCACAACTTCACAGAAGCCTCTTTTATAGTCTCACGCCCTCTTCCAACTACATGGGACCGGTCCTCGTATAGATAGTCAGGTGGGCGAACCCCTCATACGAGTCTTCCGTTTCTCGGCTAGCCCGAGCCGCGAGCACCCTTTATATTCCTTTGATTTCACTAGCGTCAGGCAATGTGCGCGTTCCTGTCCTCCTAGGTGCAGTCGCAGCCATGCTAGCGGGGTTGCTGCCTGTAGCAAAGTAGAAAAGCTAGCCCAGTTCAGTTCCTTCATTATTTCCTTCGCGTAGCCCATATAAGCGACTTCTAGCTGCAGCTTTTCAATAGCTTCATCTAACTTCGTACTTTGTGCTCGAAGTCTAGCCCCTGTTTTTTCTAATTTAGCAAGCTACATTTTACCATGCACAATGGCTACCCAGATCTATTGAATCCTTTCGTGGATGTTTTCACTGGTAGGTTGAGTTGTACCTGTGATGGTATGTTCAGTGGTAGAGATAAATCTCCTCCTAGTCACGCGCTCCTGCGGTTCGCGCCGATCCAGTTGGTTTTCTATGCTCCTACTCCACATCCTTCGTTGTTGATGGATGGCCGCCTTATGCCACTGTGGCCACTGTGCCCATCATCAAAGCCACACCTGGAACCGCTGCCTATGTTGCAAATTTTGCGGCTCCCCCTCTAGTGCGCACAACACATCTGTCGACACATTATCTTGTTCCTATGCCACACATACCGTGCCCCACTGGATAAGCTGTCTTTCAGTTGTCGCATCGCTAGCTGGTGGCCGTTGTCTTTCTTATGTGGTTACACGTCATATTAACCGAACCATCATATTACAGTTGAGTGTCGTACTTTTCTGCAATCGATTCTTCCAGTGCTCGGTCTCCTCGTCAGAATCCTCTATGCATGTGCTATCGCGTTCCCATGAGATTCTTCTACCATCTACGGAATGGACCCGATCTTGGTCTTGTGCTGTTATCTGATAGATGCAATCGAGTTCATCGTCACTTTCCTCATCACACACGGGTTCAGTGTAACAAGCGCCTTCTACTGGATCCAATGGAACCACTATCCATAGTGACTTTTTCTCGAACATCATTTGCTGCTTCTTTAAATTAATGATCCCTTTCATGTCCGTAGCCCAATCAATTCCGAGCAATGCAGGGTAAGGATTACTGTCATCAACAATCTCTATAACTTTGAAATCTATCTAGGTACTTACACCATCGATGTCCACAATTACTCCTTCTAGTCAGCCCATTGGTAATATCTTTTGTTGGTTGGCCATTCGTAACTGGATCGGGGACCATTGAAGTGTGGGCTTACCCATGCGCTCCCACATTTGTTTAGGTAATACGTTCACATCTAAGCCTAAGTCCAGGATGACCCGATCCATTTCATAGTCACCGATTTGTACTTTCAGTCTCATTTCCCGTCCAGTGCGTAGAGCATGTCTTCCTATTTTTCGGACAACCTGCGGCTCACCCACTCCGACGCACGGAGTGATCAGTTCCTGCAGTCCTATCGCACAACAGCTTCATGCAGGTCTCTAGAAAGTTAGTTATCATGGAAGGATTCATCCCTTGATCAATCTAGTCCCTCTGATCTAGAGAAGAACCATCCGTGAAGCTCTTCCAAGCTTCCTTAAGCACCCCCTTCTCCTGTTTCGCTCCAGATTTCATTTGGGTAGCATCGCGCTCCTTCCTGTCTTCTGCAAGCTCTGTTTGCGTATCGCCCCCTATGGCTGCACCACTCCGTAATACCATATTTATAATGGGGTCCTCTTCATGGGGTTCTGATCTCATCATCTGGACATTTTGTGTCGGTGTAGGTGGTAGCACTCCTTTTTCGCGCATCTGTGCAATCAGTTTTGGACAATCTACCATTTCATGATCAAACTGTTCACAATGTGGGAAATAGACTCTGGTCATGTTGGTATAGTCACACGCGTAATGTCCTGGCCCTCCACAATTATAATAGATTAGCTATCCGCGGCCCCGCTCAAGCCCCATGCCTCTTCCTCGGCCTCGTCCCTAAAATCCTCCACTTGCCCCTAGAGTTGGGTCCAACCCCCACGCTTCAGTTTGTACTCTATAGGCTGGGGTTCTTTCCATCATTAATCATAGCTTTGGCACGATCGCTCATCATGACCTACCGATCGACAAAAATTGTTGTACAGCTACTAAGGAGTCTGGGTATACTTTTGCAATAGGTGGCAGTTATCTGTTGCGTGTTTCCCCCCTACTTGACAAATTGCGCAGCAGAGCGTGGGTGCGACGCTTGGTCCTGCTTGTACCTCCAGTTTTAACGGCATCGAGCCTCCCCCTGCCAAGTAATTTGTGAAGACAGGGCACTGGTCCTTATCATGCCCTTGGCTCTTGCAACTAATACAACCTACCTCCACGCGCACCTCATGTAGGAACACCCTTTCTTGTTTCAAGCTTTGCATTTCCAAACTCAAGTTCTGAGGTTGCGCGTGGATTTGTTGAACTCCCAATCCTGGATCCATTATTGGGGCTTCGTGCAATCTCATTGTTGTTTCCAGCGCCTCAGCTTGGGTTGAGATCTTCTGTTAGGACAAATTCGTCCTCAGATGTGGTGTTAATGACGCGATAAACCAAGCGCAGTGTTGCGCATCCGATAGTGTCATATTTTCCTCGCAAATGGTACTCTTTAACCTCTGATCTAGATCCCACGAGGTTTCACTGGGCAACATTGCTATTTCTTTGAACCCAATAACCGACTACGCTTCTGACTTTGGCCGACCAAATTCTTTATTTAGCACATCCTGGATTGCCACTATTCCCTCATTCGGGTGGTCAGTTGAGTATTGTATGTACCATGTCATTGCACAGTCTTGTAGTGCACTAACCAGGGTATCCTTTTTGATATCTTCATATGTTATACCTTGCGTGTCCCATACAGATTTGATAACAAACCAGAACCATCCTGGCTCCTCATCCCCTACTCCCTTGAATATCAGTAGCTTGACTGCAGTTGCCATCCCAACTCTTGGTGGTAGGGGGGTGGGGGTGGTGTCGATGTGGATGGAGTTGAGGTAGGTGATGCAGGTGGTGGTGGTGTGGATGGAGGTGGTATCAGTGGGTAGCACTCCTTAATCAAACGAACCGCACTTCCTGGTGGTAACCTCGCAGACTCCTCCTCGCTCTCCCGCGAGATAGAAATCATAGGTTTGTTTTGTACTTCTCGTACTCCTCGATAGCCCCTTCCACTTCACGTTACTCCAGACATCAATATATACACATAATATTTTTTTCACACAACAGCATCTTAATCCAAGTATTCAATGATTTGATATACCTACCCTGCGGTCCTTGGAGAAATTTCCTTTCCACTTCACTGTAGCTCACGGTTGTATCTATCACAAATTCAGTAATAAACCCTCCTATGATCCGATCCAACCAGTGATCTAGCACACATGTGAGTTTATCTTCGATGGTTTCTAGCCTGCGCACCAGTTCTGGAGTCCACACAATAGGCTGGTCTAATCTGCACCTCCCCACACTATCAGCTAGCTTCACGATCCACTCATACAATTCTATAGGAACTGTTACGAAGAAAATCTTGTGTATATCTGTGAATATGTAGCGATCCAACCAATCTTCCTCTGATATTCGTGGATTTCTGTTTTCCTGAACTGTGAACTCGTGAAGCTTCAAATCCCACCACTCTTCAAGCTCTTTCTTTGTAGGATTCCAACGTTCCCACATTAGACACCCCTTAGGTAGATCCTGGTCCTGGCAATGGAACCATTTGCTGGCTTATAGGGTCCTAACCCAAGTCGGAAGAATTATTTAGCCAAACAAATCCCGCAGCTACCGGCCCTTTCGGCAACAGCCCACGGAGCGCGCACTGAGGTCTCACCCGAGGTTGCAGGGGAGGGTGCTGGAACCAGGTTTCCGCACCCTTGGGATGTCTAGATGTGGTCTAGAGATTTCACGCTCTGTTCTGCAGCTTCGCACTGCGTTGAATCTACGCAGATCCAGACTAACTATTACGGTTAATTAGCGCGCAGTTATTGGATGAAGTATTGTAAATCAAATCTATTGAACAGGGTCTTTAAGCAAACATTTAACATAGATAACCAGTTCACGTACTTATGTTATTCTAAAATTGTAATTATGTGTGCAACAATCCAATAACCATACAATAAACCAGATTTGCGATAATCCAAACTTAACACAAAATTACATAAACAACTTATCTTCAATTACTTTCTTCACTATTACAAATCGATCTGCCCTGCACACTCAGTTGCAGCGGTCCGCGCACCCAGCTGTGGACTCTACTAGGCCTCTACGCACATAGCTGCAGAGCCTCTATCCACTACCCCAACCTTCGACTCGGACTTACAGACACTTTCAGAGAAAACCCATTACATCTCAGATCTAAAATCATACCAAAACTCTGCTACCTCTACCCATAGAGCCTTGCTCTATTTATACATTTCTTTGGCCCGCGATCCAAGAGCGGGCCGACTCTACTTACATTTCTTCACAATATATTAGGGTGGACTACCCTTCAACCTATTACAATTCGCTCTCCGCACATCTCGCGGAGTCTGTACCCTGCTTTCACCCCAAAATTGTGGGCTTCGAGCCCCATAACCGTTTGCACGGGGCTTCTGCTACCCAACAAAACCCAGTAACAAGGAAGGTTGTGTACATCCGAGATGTGGTGCTTAGAGAGGTGAAAGATGTTATTAAACATGAAGTCCAACCAAAGGAACCTGAGAAGATAGAGTTTGAGCTAAAAGAGGAAGAATCAGACTCTACAGCAGAGGAGGAATCAGAAGGTGAAGAGCCACAAACTCCAGGTGTGAGAAGATCAGTTCAGGAAAGAAGGCAACCAGAAAGGTATAGTCCATCTACTTTCTGTTCAAATTTTTCTTTGTTTGTTACTGATGATGATCCCAGAACTGTGAAGGAAGTAGTGGATTCAGAGGATGGAAAACTCTAGAAAGATACCATGGTAGATGAAATGGCATCTTTGCACAAAAATGAGGCTTGGGATCTTGTGGAGTTGCTGGCTGGATGGAAACCCATAGGCAGAAAATGGGTATTCAAGAAGAAGATAAATGCAAAAGGAAAGGTGGAGAAATACAAAGCTCGGTTGGTAGCAAAAGGTTATTCCCAAGTGTTGGGAATTGATTTTGGTGATATTTTTTCTCCTGTTGCCAAGGTAACTTCTATTAAATTACTTTTATCTGTTGCTGCTGCTTTTGATTTTGCGGTATAACAAATGGATGTGAAGACAACATTTCTTCATGGGGATCTGGAAGAGGAAATATACATGATGCAACCTAAAGGCTTTGCGGTGAAGGGTACGAAATAACTGGTATGCAAGTTAAAGAAGTCTATGTATGGGTTAAAACAATCACCATGGATGTGGTATCAGAAATTTGATACATTTATACAGGGACTTGGCTTCACCAGAAGCAAAGCAAATCACTGTGTGTATTTTAAATTAATTGGTGATCATGTTATTTATCTGGTCTTGTACGTGGATGATATGTTGTTGGTTGGAAATGACAAAGAAATTATCCAGGATTTGAAGACCCAATTGTCCTCCAAATTCGACATGAAAGGTCTTGGTGCTGCAAACTATATTTTGGGCATGGAAATTAAAAGAGTTCAGGCAAAGAGGAAGCTCTGGTTAAACAAGAGGAAGTATATCGAGACAATATTGCAGAGGTTTAATATGCAGGATAGTAAACCGGTGAAGGTGCCTATTCCTGTAGGTGTGAGGTTATCTGTTGAACAGTGTCCCAAGACACAAGAAGAGGAAGAGGACATGTCCTGTGTTCCATATCCAAGTGCAGTTGGTAGCCTGATGTATGCAATGGTCTGTACTAGACCAAACATTGCACATGCAGTGGGAGTATTAAGCAGGTTTGTGTCAAAACCAGGGAAGGAGCACTGGACAACAGTGAAGCGGGTTTTCAGGTATTTACGTGGCACTAGTGATTATGGTTTGTGCTACCAAGGAAGATAAGGATTGGACAAAATGTTGGATATTCATGGCTTTGTTGATGCAGACTAGGCTGGAGATCTGTATCAGAGGAGATCTACAAGTGGGTATGTGTTTAACCTATTTGGAGGTGCAGTCAGTTGGATGAGTAAGAAACAATCTATAGTGGCACTATCAACTACAGAGGCAGAATACATGGCAGCCACTCATGCAAGCAAGGAAGAAGTTTGGTTGCAGAGATTGTGTTCAAGTATGGGGTTAGTACAAGGAGCTATAAGGATAGACTGTGACAGCCAAAGTGCAATTTTCTTGGAAAAGAACCCCGCATATCATTCAAAGACAAAGCACATTGATGTTCAGCATCACTTTATGAGGGATATGATAGAAGACAAAAAGGTGTTGCTAGTAAAGGTGGACACTTTGAAGAATACTACAAATGCATTGACAAAATCTGTGAGCTCTAAGAAGTTCTCTTGGTGTAGAGAGACAATGGGCGTTTCAGGGCTAGAAAAATGACTAAGCTCTCTTGTGGCCCCTTGTGGAAAGAAAACAACAAGTGGGAGAATGTTGGGTTCTGTTATATTCTTTCCACGACTAGCCCACGTAGTAAACCGGGGGGCTAGAGGGGGGGCAGAGCCCCCCTTCGTTGTGTCGATTGTGTAGCGGGGGGGGTCACAGGGGGTTTTGGACCCTATGTTAGGTTGGGCGGACCCACCTATGGTTTTGTGCATGATTTTCGCACATGTTTTTGGATGTGATGGTTTTCGGTCCATGGTATTGGACACGATGGTTTTTGGTCCATGGTATTGGATGCTTCGGCATGTATAAATATGTATTATAACATTGAAAGGAATATAATGAAAAATCAAGCTGGTTGTCTCGGTTTTGGGATCCAAGGGAAAATCTCTGTGTATATGTGTTTTATGTGTTATGCTCTCACATTTTTTATTTTTATGTGTTTTAGAATTCGTATGCAAGTAATTTATGTACGGGGTTAAAACCTACAACTATTTTAAGGAATTTTAACTTCATTCACATAAGTAAACAAAGACTTGCAGCTTCATTACCATACTTAAAGAAAGGAAGACACATGACGACACATAACAGAGGAATTACAAAATCATACCCAACAATGTGTGGAAAACTCGTGATTCTTTCATTAATCATCCATTTATCAAAAATACAATAGCATAGTCTCTAGGTTCTTCAAAATTCAGACCTTTTTTCTATAATTTTTCCTCTTTTTATACATCATGGGACAGTTGGTAACTACCAAAACTAGTAAAACTGCTTAACTACCTTCTAATTGTCTAAAGTAAAAGTCATTACAGAATATTACATTGGAGGGTTAAAGACACCTCATTCTTCTCAAGAAAATAAGATAACAAGAAGTAACATAAATTAGAGTATGATTGGTGATTGTTGCTCATTATTTGAATTTTTGGCTTGAATAGGTGGGCCTGCTGATGACAGTTGTCAAGATGGTTGCTGACTCAGATTTGTTGAACTACCTATAAGGTCGCTTAGTACTAAAAAAAAGACTAATACAACGGGATTTTTCCTGTCTTTATACATATAATATTCAAATGGGGGGAAAAGCCTGTAATTAATGTAACTAATTAATGGAGTGGCAGATGAGGTGATGGGGTACAGTGAATGAGGTGGACGGTAATGAATGAGGGTGGAAGATGACTTGGAGGAGATGAGATGGAGTGGAGCTATGGGGGTGGCCTGCTACGGGGGTAGCGAGTGTACGAGATATTCATCGACCTTGAACCCCTGCAGCAATCTCAAGCCATAGATCTCGGTCAAATGCCTTGATTTCATGGTCAATTGCGGGGGTTGAGCCTGAGCTATAACTCATGCTCGTTTCTCCCCCGCAGAGCACTTTACCCGCTTCTCGAATCCACGCTTTCTTAAATCTTGAGATACCACTGGATCTTTAACATATGGGCAAGGGCCCCACCTTATATCAAATTTGAAATCCATCAATAATATAAAACAAATCACTACTTTCGGACTTTCACATTCTCTATTAATTTTGTTTCTAGAACATAATATTTGATCTTTTTATTTTTTGTGATAAACTTGAAAATGAAATTTAAATGATGATGGATGATACAACATTGCCCACAGAAAATAATTACTAACAATGATGTTGCTTTCAAGTCAAAAAGAATGGTGGACTTATGTGCCAAATACCATATTGTGCTAGGACATTCAACTGCTTATCATCCACAAGGGAATGGTCTTGCTGAATCTTCCAATAAATCCTTGGTGAACATCATCAAGAAGGTTCTAGAGGTGAACAAGAAGAATTGGCATAAAAATTTCATCAATTCCTTGTGGGCGGATAGGGTTAGCACTAAAAAATCAATAGGTATGTCCCCTTTTCAGCTGGTGTATGGAATTGATACAGTGTTTCCTTTATCTCTTGTTGTCCTGGTCATGAAAATTCTGCAGGAATTGGATAGTGAGACTAATGACATGCAAAGAAGGATAAATCAGATGATTCATTTACAGTAGACAAGGGAAGATGTTCTTTAGAACACATCCAAACTCCACAGGAAGATTAAAAATATTTATGATCGTAAGACCAAGGAAGCCAATTTCAATCTAAGGGATGTGGTTCTTTGGTGGGATGCTGGAAATGAAGAAAAGGGAAAACATGGCAAGTTTGAAAACTTATGGAAGGGACCTTACAAATTTCTGCTTTCAGGGGGAAGAATGCTTTATTATTGGAAGAAATGGATGGAGGGGATTATTCAGGAGGAGCGATCAAGGGTAGGTTTCTCAAGCACTACTATGTCTGAAAAAGTTCTGAAAATTCATCATCATTGTATATACTGGAGTGTATTTTATTTACAGCAATTTAGGTGGTTGTCATTGGATTTTGAAGCCCAAAGTGAAGTCCCTAAGGTTTCTTGGGTCAGCTACTATTTTGGTTTTTATTTCACTTTTCAGTCTTTGTCATGTCAGAAGGTAAGTCAATTTTAATTCAAATGTCGGTTTTCATGCATGTTGACTCCATTGCCCAGTGGATAAGGCTACTTCATCTATGGTGTTCTTGACACCTTCAAGGAGTTTCCATCCCTAGTTGGAGCCAATTTTAGTGTCAATCTTGTTAGCCTATCACCTGGATTAAATGTGCTTTTACTATGCTTGTCAAGACTATCAAAATCTTTTTTATGTCACTAGGTTTACACAGCAAAATTTGGTCATTGTTTGGTTAGTCTAGAAATGAGGTCGGTCTTTTGGAAATTCACTCATGTTGGTCAACTATCACATTTTTATGGAGGTGCCATAATAAAAACATGCCAGTCATCAACATCATCCCATTTAGTTTCAAGTCATCCATTAGGTCGCTAGGGTTTCCAAGGTCTATCATTTTCATGAATAAATCCAGCAATGAATAGAGCATGACAAGAAGCTCTTGTGTATTGATTTGTGAGTTATCACACATTCATCATGTTCTCATGGTCAAAAATTTCCAGAAAAAGAAGTTCCAGCACTCAGGAAAGTGAAAAGGTAGCTCAAGTTTCAGTTGTAAAGGTAACTCTGTTTTCAAAAGTGAAAAATCAGTTTTTAAAGGTTTGTGGGTCCCATTTCTTTTTCAAAAAGAGAAATAATTTTGCCTATATAAACTCGAAAGCCCCCAAACTTGGTTCATTTTCCTCCTATTCACTCTTGAGAATCGAGCTCTCCCATCCAAAAGAGAGAAAAAATCAATTTCTTAGGCAAATTTGAAGAAAAAATTGAGGCATTGCGCACAGGAACAAAGCGCTACGCACAGAGGGTCGGCACTGCGCATAGAGAAACTATGCTGCACACAGGAAAAAAGCGCTGCGCATAGGACAGAGTGTCTAGAAAACACCCAAATCTCTCCCAAACTCCATTTTTTGGCTTGCAAACTTAATTTCATTGATTTATAAGCCAAGAAACAAGTAAGTACACCATCATTCTCCCTCATTTTCTTTTCAAAACCATCTCATGCCAATGATTCTTCAAATTAGGGTTTGTAGTGAAATTTTTCATGGGAAATGATAGGGTGATAATGGCCATTTTTTTTTTTGGTTTCTAAACATGTAAAATGTTGCCCTACACCTAAATACATGTTTAATAAACCATTTTAACCATTCAATCCACCTCAAAACAAATTTTTACCTCTCAAAAAGTAAAACCCTAGCTCATTCCTAGAGGTTTTTGGGCATTTTTCATTACAAACCCTGTTTTTCCTCCTTGCAAGAAGATCACTCTTCCATTGTTTCTTCACTCATTTTCATCAACTTCCAAAGTTCATATCCACCTCTTTCAAACCTCCTCTATCATTTTGTCAAAATCCACCTTCACATCACTTCATTTTCATTCATACCTCACACTTTTTTTCATTGCCTGCTACTAGGGTTTTTTGTCATCATGGAGGAAGAATCTTCACCAGAGAGGAAAAGACATCATAAGGGAGGGAAGATCCTCATATATGAGCCATCAAATTGTAATGAAATCAACTACTATCCTTTCATCAAATAGTGCTTCAAAGATGTACATTGCTTGGAATTTTGCAAAAGGGTGAGTGAGGTGGGTTTTCAAGAACAGTTAACAAATTGGGTGGAAACTCAGTTGAAGGGTGAAAGTGTTGGCATCGTTGGTGTTGAGTTCATTTTTTTCAGTGTCCTCCATCTCACTTGCAATATGGCTGCCGAAAAATGGTGAATATTGGTTCAAGGGAATGAGCCTAGATCTTGAATACTACAAGCCTTTCTTAAAAACATCATATAGGGAGAAACATGATCACACTATGCTTTTTAGATACTTATTGGAGAAATATGCCCCTTTTATAAATATTATCATGAATTTCTTTACATGTGAAGGGAGATTCTCCAAGTTGTATGCTTATCATATCCGCCTCCTAATTCACTTCATCTATCAGAAGCCACTCAACATGTGTAACTACCTATTCAAGAACATTTCCAAAATGTCAAAGAAAATACAAATTAAGAACAAGGAGTACTACCCAAGCATGTTTAATCATAGTCTAATTAAGACTATAGTCCTTCACCATCTTACAGAGAAAGGCATGACTTGGGAAACCTTTTTGGAAACTACCCTGAAATGGCATGGGCCTAATGTAGCAGCTCAAACCTTTAGCACACCAAAATAGCAAATGGAAGTAGGGTCCTCTAGCAAATTAGTTGATAAAACTCAAGTACGTAAAGCTGAGGTGACTAAAGTGTACAAGAGAGGACAAAGGCTTGTATTTTCTTCTCATGGAGAGAAAGGGGCCAAGCCTTCTTCATCGACAAAGCAGGGACCAGCAGCGAAAGATAAAGACACAGTTGAGCATGAGTTTGAGATAGTTGATTCAGAGGCAGAGGATCAGACTTCAAGCATGCAACAAACAATCAAAGATAAAGACTATCAAATCAAGGAGCTTACAATCAATATGGAAAGAGAAAAATATGTCATTTCATTCCTTGAACAGGAGAATAGTCAGCTCAAAGCAAAAGAATTGATCATGGAAAAGAACAAGCCAAATTATTGCAGTAGGTTGGAAAAGGCAAAGAAATCATAGAATCAAGCAAGCCTGAAGGATCAAAAGGGAAAGGAAAGAGGAAAAGGCCAAGAACAAAGTGTCTGAAGAAAGCTTTGCAAGAAGAGGAAAAACACATCCTATTGAATGAAGACATGGACCTAGAAGATAGAATTGCTCTTGAGGTCAATCAAGACAAGGATTATTGGCTCAACAGGGTGAATGAACACTTGGAGAAGCTCCTTGAGAAGGCAAATAGAGATAATCAGTTGCTTAGACATATGGCACACCACTATTAGGCTCAAAACATGATCGCCAATGTCAAGGTAAAGCAGCTTAAAAACAAGCTCAAGGAAGCGAAAAATACCAAAAGGATGAGGGAAATTTGGAGATTCTTGTTGAAGAATATATGAAGGGTTAAAAAACATATTTTTATAGCTTCCAACCAATTTTGAGCAAATTCTAAGCACTTATTTTTTTTGGAGAATTTTTGAGCTAAATTCAAGAAATCAGCAGCTCCAGAAACGTAGCGCCTTGGCGCTGCGCTTTTTCCTCGAGCATCAATTTAGGAAAGGTCTACATTTTTGGAAATATCTTGCCATCCTCTAAAAACCCATTTTCTCATATTTTGCAGAGGTGGCTTAGTTTTGGAGAAAAATGCAAAAAAGTGGCAAAAAACTAGCATTCTGGACCCTTTTTTGACAGGCGCTGCGCACAGGGAGCGACCTTGGGAGAATGGATTTTTAAAGGCCTTCCCATGGTCCAAATTCAAAAATTCAAACTTTTCTGGAAACTAGACTTGAAGGGCTAGTTTACCATTCTCTCCGTTTTTCATTTTGACCCATGGAAGGCACCTCAAAATCAACTCAAAGTCGGTGCTACGCTTCTGCACTTTTCTATGTTTTAATTTGTAAATTCCACTATGTAAAATTTCTAGTTTCTAGTTTGACTCAGTCAAAGTCAAGATTCTCTATGTAATGGCACTATTTTCGAGGCTAGGTGATGTAGGCATGAATAAATGTACATCATAGGTTGTTTTTGATGTTTATTAGGCCTCATAAAGGAAGCAGACTCCTAAACAAACTTTCCATGAAGTGTTTGAGTTTCACCTTCTCACTCTCACCTGTTGGTTGAGAGAATCTTGGAGTCAGTTCCTCCACCAAGGAATTCGACTCCTGAAGGTGGGAAACTAGTCTAGGAGAGTCTATATGTATCATTTCTCTTCAGGAGAAAAGGGTTGAACTTTTTGTGAAGGAGGATTGCATGTAATCATCTTTTTAGCTAATACAGAGATAGGTTGCAACTATTTTCAAGCAACTCTAGCCCAGTGAGTTCATGGTGCTTGTTCTTCATTCTATTTTTTTCTAATGGTTTAAACATATTTATCTACATGATATCTCTTCTTTCTATTGATGCCTTACAGTGAAATATACAAAATTCTTGTTTTTCAAGCTCTGTTATCTGGTTTTCATAGTTATGTTTATGTATTCTTAAGCTAATGAAATCATGTTTACTTATGCTCATTACTTTCTTCTAGACTTTCTCCTCTATACTACACTGATAATATTCTAAATACACCATGGCTTCTGATATCTAGCTCCTTCTCATATTTTCTCCTGTACTCCTACAGCCTTGACCTATTTGTGGCTCCAAACCCTAAGTTCAGCAAACCCTAAAACCCAAATTTTCATAAACAAACAAACTAATACACATATCTAGCCTAAAATTCATTTGCTTTAAATTCATATCATTGATAAGAGATTTAGAGAGATCCCTATCATGCTCAGTAGGGCTAGCTACTGAGCTAAAGTGGTTTGAGGTTACACTTCTCGATTTCATTTTCGGCCTAGGAGATTGTAAGGACTAACATTAGGTACACAGGTACAAATAACTATATGAATATCAATAATTTGCATCCATGTTAGGTAATCATGTACAACTATGAAAAACATAATATGAACAAGGTGATGTAAAGAGGGAAAGCCTAGTATGAAGAAAATCTCCCCTCAAAATGAATATTTTGTCTACTATGTAGTTGTTATAAAGCAGGATGATGTTGTTGAACAACCCCACCTTCGGATATGTCCTCAAATTTTTCAAGTCCTATCATGTGAGAATCCCTTGGGTACTTATTGAGCCTTGTACTTTCTTGTAATAGTCATGAATATTTTGTGGAGTACCAAAAAATTGAGATCTAGTTCTTTGTATCTTGGTAGTATCACCCGCTAGCTTGCTAGTTTCCTGTAAAGTATGATATACCCTACATGGCTTGAAATATGGATATAAAATAGGATTCTCATGTACTTATAAAATATGATCAAAAATATTATCTAAAGAGTGCGTAAAAACATCTTGAAGATCTACCTCAAGGAGAGGTGAAAGCAATGCAACTAGTTCATCCTGGAGCGAATGAAAGGGAACTTGTTCAAACTTTTCATATCATTTTGCTATGTTTCCTTAATTTTCATGTCTTATAATATAAAAATAATATAATTTAGGAATTGATAAGGAATGCAAATTGGAATGGTGATCCACCTCACCAATTACAACCCTAGAACTATCTATCATCTCATAAATTATCATTGAATTTAAAGTGAACTCAACTCATTTTCATGTACCTATGTACTTTTGTATATAGAGACAATATTCATCAAAATATTTGAACTTGTAATACATTAGAAAATTTCCCACAATCAATGTCCACACTTCCTTCTCTACACACTCCCATAGGCATGTTTTCTCCCATCAACATTAGAGGTCTGGTGTAAGGTAACAAGGAATAAATATAATGTTTTCATGCATTCATTTTATTAGAGGAACATGATTCTAAGATCCATATATAAAATAATGAAACTATATTATTTAAAGCATGACCCTTAACTCAATCCTCTAGTGGATTATTCCCAAACTTCTTCTTAACATTTTTTGGTATGCAATTTGTAAGGTTGTGTTGCTAAAGTATTTTTCTGATCAGATCAATGGTCTTCACCTTTTAATAACTATGTTATAGTAGTTTCACTTTGTTCTCTCTTCTTATTTTTTCCTCCCTTTGGGTTTGAAGTCTCCTTATTGGATTCAATGTTTTTCCAACTATGTGATCAAGATCCCTTGAGTTAAGTGTGTTCCTCTTGCTACCATCCCACATTGCAAGCACGTGGACGTTGGGATTATTAAGTCCCACCATTTGAATGAGCTTATTTTTCTCTTGAATGAGTGAATATATGAATTCATCCGTAGCGGACATCTTCCAATATTTTCCCATAGAAAACCTTGTAATGTGGAAAGAAGAAAATAATGCATAATAGTTGGGTCCTAGAATTGAAATAACTGAGAGGATAGGTTTCTCCTCTTTTCTATCAATGCCACATGATTTAAGTTACCTATTGAAGCACAAAATTAAACTTGTAAAATAAGTATCGTAACGTCTCGAGGTTGCTTTGGATGAAGGATATGAGTGCATTCTCCAATTAATACTCTCTTAGTTCATTTATCTTGCCAGATAATCCTTTTGGTTTAATTCATACTTCATTGGAAGTTGAAAAAGCTTCAACATGAAAGAGAAAGACTAGAGAAATGGACAAACATAGAATCCCATAGGCCTCATCCATCCTATTAATGTACTTTTACTTATATATAATTGAATTAGTCTTTGCTTAAATAACCACGGTAATTTAATAAATCCCACTACTTCACAGAAGAAGTATGATCTTAAGATTTTAATCAAAGTAGTTGAATGAAGTGATAATCATACTAATGGGATGATCAAGCCTATATGACTTGCAATAAAATATTTGTTTTCCTCTCAAAATCCTCCTATGTTTTGCTACCATGTTATATTTTCTGAATTTTGATATCATAAAATATCTAATACAATGTAGGATTTAAGCACAACTAGATGATTTAGTTGGGATAAAATACTACAATAGAAATTGCAATACAATAAGAGAGATTAGAGAGAATGAAATAACACTTAAATAGACTATGTAGCTAAAATACCAATTTGAATTCACTTTTATTACATCTCTTGAATTGAGTATAATTAAATAACAATCTCATAGAGAGGACTAAATGTGCACTAAGTGTGGTTTTTTTTGCATGCACAACCATTGGAAAAACAAATCTCCCTTAGTTCTAGTTAACCAGGCTGAAAACATAATTGTATATAGTAGAAACGCTTATTATATTTGATAAAATGACATATAAATATATAAATAAATTGGATGATAAAATATAACTTAGATTGAAAGGGCCCTATATACAATTGCCTAAGGTTCCTTTTCAAATGACTTATTATTGTTGTTGTTGTTATATTTTAATTTACTATTTTCACAATCATTAGTTACTTTTACCATTGGTAGTTTACATGCACATGTTTTTGGTAACCCATGGTATTTGGGGAAACCCATTTCAAATTTATGTTTTGTTATTATTTTTCATACAACAGTCTTTCTCTTAAAAATTGTTTTGACCTCAAAGCAAGGGTAATGAGGACATAGTAAATGGAATTTATTTTTATTTTTAGTTATAGCTTACACAAGAACCTTCAAAACCTCCTCCCAGATCTCCTCCCAAATGGTGAAATCATTATGATCTTGATGATGCAATGATTGATTATAATCCTCAGACATTTCCTTCCATTGTGCAATAATGAAACTGCTTTTTGTATTTCGACATTTAGACAAAGTTGAAGATGGGTGAATGTATAAGTGTATGAATGATAGATTGAGTCTTTCTTGTGCATTTTCCTAATTATTACCCAAAGTTTTTCATTGAATAAGACACAACTTGATCTAAGTATGTAGAGGATTTTTCTGCACAATGATGTGTATATGGTATTGTCATATCCAAACCCATCTATCACCTCGGGAGCGGAAAATGAAGGAATCCTTGAGCACTAAGAATCCTCTATGAATTTCCTATTATTATCCATATAGGGAAATCTTTTGTCATCTATTTTTAAAAACATTAATGGATTATGAAGTTTCCTTGAGTATTTGTAAACCTCAATGGATCTCTAAGATCTAGAAATGAATGTTGGCTTAATACCCATTATAGGTTCTTCTACTCCCTACTTTATGGAAATATTTTATGGTTTCTTTGGAGAATGAATCCTTGGATTTAGGCCTTAGGTTTGCTTCAAAATCATCTTTATATTCCCACTTGGATTCAGAATCTCCATCTTCTTCTTCACATTCCCAATTAGATTCAAAATAGCTTCTTTACCTTCATCTTCACTTTCTCCATTGAAGAGGCACTCATTGACCTTACTTTGTTCATCCTCATTATCCTAAATGCGTGTCTCATATTTGTATTTAAATATTTTATTTATTTTATCAATTAATGTACTCCTTATTTCGAATTATTCTTTTTCCTTATTAAACCAAATTATGCCTTATTTTTCATTCTCGTTAATTTTTTTATAATTCGAGTTTTGTTCTTATTAGGTATGTAAAAAATAGTTTCTTTGTATATGATGGGAATCTCTTAGGTGTTTTCATGTCTTGAGGGGCTATATTCACATGTGGAGTTGATGTACTAGGGGGGGTTTAAGGATTAGAACTACATGGAGAATTGTGTTGTGGGATTATTGTGTTTTTAGACCTGATGAGTTTTTCCATCATTTCCATTAATTCAACATGAATTTTATCAAACTGAACACTTCACCTTGTTTGTTCCTGTTGTTGGCATTGACATCAACATGGCCTTGGTGTTGTTCATAATATGCCTATGTCTACCTCATGATGTGTGATGAGTTTTTGGTTGTTGTAGTGTTCAGCTTGATGGTCTTGCTAGTTGTCATTGATGTCAACATGTTTATGGCATTACCTAGTGCAAGAATGGGAGGTTAAGTAGAGATGGTTGCAAGGTATGATATGATGTGTGTCATAGGTTGAACATTGACTTGCCACATAAATTGGAGATGTTGTTGTTGCAAGGGGTTGGAGTGCTACTACATGTGTTGCATATGCTTCAACATGTGTTGGAAGCATTGGAGTTGTTGGTACATGTGTTTAGATGTTGTTGCGTGTGTTGGAGGTGCCTCTACAGGTGTTGAAAGAATTTGGATGACTTGATGTTGCTACTATAGGTTTTGGAGATGTTTTTATAGGTGTTGGAGGTGATTTGTCTTGGCTTACATCAGATTTTTTTATAGTTGAGTTGTTTTCAGTTTTCTTTGACCATTTTCTCTGGTTTCCTTGCACTTCTTGCATATTTCATAAGTAGATTATTACCATGGTAAATGCATTCTTGGTATTATAATTTTGGTATGTGTGTGGAGTAGGTTGGCATGTGATATTACCTTGGTGCAGATAGTCTTGGTATTGACATAACCATGGTATTTTCCCATGGTATTGTTTTGTAGAAATTCCCACTGTAGATCAACAGATTATGCAATAGACTAAAGCAAAATACAAGATCTACTTCTATAATAAACTTTGCGGAAGCTTAATCAATTTGAGCACAATCAATGAGAACACATATAACTGAGAATGAGAAATCAATCACACATAACACAGAAGAAATAACCCGGGGAAAGCCTCAGCCTAAAACCCCAATCTCTGTATTATCATACAAGTGGAAATCTTGTTCAAGTTACAAAAAGAATCAACTCTCAAGCTATCCTGCTCTCTCTGCAATCAAACAATACAGCTCACAGACTGAATAGACATTGTATATGTCCTCCTCAAGCCCTCCAAGCCTCCTATTTCCTTGCGCAGTTTTTCTTGGGGTCCAAAATCACATGTTTGAATTAGCCTCATCACACTCACAAAACCTGAAGAAGTAACTGCGCAATCCTCAAGGAAAGAACTCCTTTTGCATGCAAGTAATATTCACAATGGAATATTCTGGCAACTGATAATACACTACCCCTCCATCTGATCTCAACTGGGTCTTTGTCTGAACTGACATGCATGAGTTATTTATGAGAGAATATTCAGTTATCTGAAGTGCAGTAGTTACATGCATGCATGTATTAACTAACTGAACTCACAATTAATTCAACAATCGGTTTGAATTAATCTAACTGGACTTGACTCAGCTAACTAATTCAACTAATTACAACTCAATATTACAACTCATCCTTATCTCTTTAACTGATGGATAAATTCCCCAATTAATGGAGAAACTGTTGCATGTCCCCACATAGACTTCATGTTTGATTTTCTACAACTAATTAACTCATGGTGAATTAATTAATTATTATCCAAACAGCTACTAAGATCAAATTCGAATTTTTACTTCTCTATTTTAGTTCAATGACTAACTAAAATAGGAAGGTATCCCGAAATGTTGTTTATAGCAGTACTAAATTTAGCACTTCTATATTTAGTATTTCTTGTTGCTATTTTCAACACTCCCTCTCAACAAGAAAGGGAATATCAATAACCCCAATCTTGTCTCTGTGGAACTCGAACTTGCATTTTGACAATGCCTTAGTCAAAATATCTGCATCCCGTTCCTTGGTCAAAATATACAACAACAACATGATCCTCTTGACCACACAGTCTTGAAGATGGTGATACCGGATATCAACGTGCTTGGACATGTCATGAAAAATTGGATTCTCAGAGAGTTTGATACAACTCTTGTTATCACAGTAGATCACGGTTGGATCCATCCTCTAACCAAACAATCCCACTAGAATCTTCTGCATCCAAATGGCCTCACATGCAGCCTGACTAGCAGCCATGTATTCAGCCTCTCCTGAGCTAAGTGCAACTGATCTCCGTTTCCTACTATACCAGGAAACTGCAGCTGAACCAAGGTTGAAGATTCCTCTAGAAGTGCTCTTCCGATTTGATGGACTCCCTACCCAATCCGCATCTGTGAAGCCCTAAAGCTTCACTCCCTATGTCTGTTTATACCAAAATCCGAACTAAGATGTGCCTCTGAGGTATCTCAGCACATGTTTTGTTGCCTTCCAAAATAGCTTGGTAGGCTGAACCATAGCTTGATTCAACTGGTTCACCGCAAAGCATAAGTCAGGTCGTGTGTTCACTAGATACATAAGTGAACCCACCAGCTGCCGATAAATAGTAGCAGCTACTACCTCACCTGAAGTAGCATCCTCCTTCCTCCAGTTCCCAGCTAGAGGAGTTTGCATGGGCTTGCACTTCTCCATGTGAAAGCGCCTGAGTATCTCATTGGCATACTTGCCTTGAGACACAAATACTTCACCATCTTTCTGCCACACCTCCATGCCTAGAAAGTAGTGCATAAGACCCATTTCTTTCATTTCAAACTCTCTTGCAAGGTCCTCCTTGCAAGACTATATCAACTGATCATCACCTGTCAAAATCAGATCATCGACATAAAGAACAATGATCAATGGTTTACCTTCTACCATGATGTGGTAAAGGTTTGCATCTGCTTCACTCTTGGTGAAGCCCAACCCGGTGAAATAGTTGTCGATCCTGGTGTACCAAGCACGGGGTGCTTGCTTCAGCCCATACAAAGCCCTCTTGAGTCTACACACATGCGACTCATGATCGAAGGTCTCAAAACCTTCTGGCTACTCAATGTACACCTCCTCCTCAATCTTCCCATTGAGGAATGTTGTCTTCACATCCATCTCGTGGATCTTCCACCCCATCTGAGCTCATAGTGCCAACATCGATCTAGTCGATGAGTAACTTGCTACGGGAGCAAAATTCTCATAGTAGTCGATCCCCTCGACCTGTGAGAAACCTCGGGCAACAAACCTTGCCTTATGTTTCTCAACACTTCCATCAGTTGCTTGCTTTACCTTATAAATCCATCTGGAACTCACCACTGACTTACCCTGAGGTCTTGGGACAACATCCCACACACTGTTCTGAATGATAGAGTCATACTCCTCTACCATTGCATCAACCCAAACTGATTGCTACACTGCCTCCTCGAATGAAGAAGGTTCGATATCTACACACTCACCAACCAGGGCCTTGTACCCAGTGTACTGCTCGGGGACCTCCTCTGTCTGTGCTGAGAAGATGGTTGTCCCACATTCTCCCATGCATCTAGTATCAACCTGTTAGCTTCCCTTGAGCGTTTCTGCCCATCTCTAGAAGTCTCAACATGAGTGGATGTCTCCACTCCCGGATCCTCTACATGTGGCTGCTATGCATCAATCTGAGGCTCCTCCTCCTTAGGAACTGAAAGTTCCTCCTCTGCATGCAACTTGAGCTCCCTCTCAAGTGATAATCGCATGGCTTTCTGCTCGTCAAACTTCAGATCCCTGCGTACCACTGTCCTCTGAGTGGAAGGCAGGTACACCCGATAGTTGTGGGGTGTATCTGTGTACCCCAAAAGTATTCCCAACTCAGCTATTGGGTCTAGCTTCTTCCTGGCATCTTTGGTCACATGACAGTAAAATTATGATCCAAAGATTCGGAAGTAACTTACATCAGGTCGCTTCCTGGAAAAGGCCTCCATAGGTGTCTTCATTCCCAGTATACGGTGCGGGCTTATGTTCTGCAAGTATACTATTGTATTACATGCCTCAGCCCAAAAATGCAGTGGTAGGATTTGGTCATGCAATATCGCTCGAGCTGCTCCCACAATAGATCTATTCTTCCTTTCGGCCACCCCATTCTGCTGTGGGTTATGGGGTGCCGTCAGTTCTCGTTTAATTCCTTCTGCAGCGCTAAATTATTTAAACTATTTGGAGACATACTCTCCACCATTGTCGCTATGCAAGGCTTTTATTTTCTTTCCAAATTCTTTCTCTGCCAAGGCTTTAAACTCACAAAACCTCAAGAAGGTCTGATCCTTCTTTTGCATAAAATAGATCCAGCATCTACGATAAAAATCATCAATAAAAATAACATACTACCTTTGTTTAGCGGTGGAGGCTGTAGAGAATGGTCCACAAACATCTGAGTGAACTCGCTCCAGGATTGCTCCAGCTCTACTGTCTCGATCCGGAAAGGAAGATTTCACACACTTACCCAAGCTACAACCTTTGCATGTATTTGTCTGCTCAAGTTTTCCCTTGGGTAATCCTGTAGAAATATGTTGCATGATCTTTAGGGCTCCATGGTGCAAGTGGCCGAGTCTTCTATGCCATAGCTTGCCAACATCTTGGCTCTGCACCATCTCAACTTTGGGACTCAATGCAGCACAGTCGTCTACCTCCAGTTTGTAGAGATTCTTAACTCGAATCCCTATTCGCTTTGTCTGTCCAGTATCGATATGCCTCAGGAATACCTTTTCTTTACTAAATACTACATCATAGCCTTTATCTTCTAGCATAGCGATAGACACAAGATTCGTCTTCAGACCTGGTACATACTTTACATCGGTCAGGGTGAGGGGAGCTCCATGCTCCCTCTGAAACACAACTGTACCTTCACCTGAAACACGGTACTTTCCATCATCGCCCATCTTGATCCGCATCTGGAGATCCTTCTCCTCCAAGGTACTGAAAATATTCTTGTCACCTGACATGTGGAATGAAGCTCCACTATCCAGGTACCACACACATCCCACCATGGATGAAACCATGCATGCAATAAGTGAGAAATCCAGCTCAAACTATGAGGCCAGTGCCTCACCATCAGATCCCTTCAAGGAACCCTTCTTGGATTTCTTCTGTGGACAATTCATAGAATAATGGCCCATTTTATGACAATGAAAGCATCACACTTTCGATTTGTCAATCTTCTTCCCACCATGGGAAGAACCGGATTTGGGATGGGACGCCTTCCCTTTCCCTTTCCTCGCCTTACTTGCTAAGGCTAGATTTTCCTCATCATCTTGCTTCGATGAGGATCCATCTCTGGTGCTTCTTCTTATTTCCTCCTGCATCAGATCTGACCAAAGTCGTTCCCAATCTGGCAGTTTTTCTCTTCCATTAACCGAGTCTTGGTAGCTATGTCAGCTCTTAGGAAGACCAAGGAGTGCAAGACTCACCATGTCATCACCAGTGGCCATGATCCCTACACTTCCAAGCTCATCCCTGCAGGTGGTGAGCTTGTTCAGATTTGTAGAGATCGTGTCGCCCTTTTCACACTTGATCTTACGAAGCTTGTCTTTCAGTGCCAGCTTCCTCTGATCATTTTTGTTTTGATATAGATATTTCGATGTTTTCCACATCACAAACGGTATCTCCTTCCCATGGAGACTTGAGACAATGTGGTCTTGAACTCCCTCCAAGAGGATTCTCCTTGCTCTAGCCACACATTTCTTCCATTCCGCCAGTTGAGTAGCATCAGTCGTCTTGAGGACTTCTTGATCAATGAAGTCCTTTAGACCGTTATCCTCTAATACTTATTCCATGCGATCCTTCCAGGCTATATAATTCGAGTTGCTATCAAGGGCATACTCGAGTCTTAAACCACTGAATCCCATTGGTGAAATTGAGATGTGATAAGAACTCAATTTATATATTCAGGAACCACAAACTTCAAACTTCTCCCTTCTTGTATACTGTTCTTCTCCTTTGATCACCTTTGCTCTGATACCATGTAGAAATTCCCACTATAGATCAACAGATTATGCAATAGACTAAAGCAAAATACAAGATCTACTTCTATAATAAACTTTTCGGAAGATTAATCAATTTGAGCACGATCAATGAGAACACATATAACTGAGAATGAGAAATTAATCACATATAACACAGAAGAAATAACCCGGGGAAAGCCTTAGCCTAAAACCCCAACCTTTGTATTATCATACAAGTGGAAATCTTGTTCAAGTTACAAAAAGAATCAGCTCTCAAGCTATCCTCCTCTCTTTGCAATCAAACAATATAGCTCACAGATTGAATAGACACTATATATGTCCTCCTCAAGCCCTCCATGCCTCCTATTTCCTTGCGCAGTTTTTCTTGGGGTCCAGTGAAGCCAGATGTGTGAATTGGCCTCATCACACTCACAAAACCTGAAGAAGTAACTGCGCAATCCTCAAGGAAAGAATTCCTTCTGCATGCAAGGAATATTCACAATGGAATATTCTAGCAACTGATAGTACACTACCCCTCCATATGATCTCAACTGGCTCTCTATCTAAACTGACATGCATGAGTTATTTATGAGAGAATATTCAGTTATCTGAAGTGCAGTGGTTACATGCATGCATGCATTAACTAACTAAACTCACAATTAATTCAACAAATTGTTTGAATTAATCTAACTAGACTTGACTCAGTTAACTAAGTCAACTAATCACAACTCATCCTTATCTCTTTAACTCATGGATAAATTCCTCGATTAATGGAGAAACTGTTGCATGTCCCGACATAGACTTCATGTTTGATTTTCTACAACTAATTAACTCATGGTGAATTAATTAATTATTTTACAAACAGCTGCTAAGATCAAATTCGAACTTTTACTTCTCTATTTTAGTTCAGGGACTAACTAAAATAGGAAGGTATCCCGAAATGCTATTTATAGTAGTACTAAATTTATCACTTCTATATTTAGCATTTCTTGTTGCTATTTTCAACATGTTTTGGATATTTCCATGGTATAGGAGTTTGTGGTATTGGCATAACCATGGTATTTACCTGTGGTATTGACTTGGATATTACCATGGTACAGGGGTTTGTGGTATTGGCATAACCATGGTATTTATTTGTGGTATTGACTTGGAGATTACCATGGTACAGGGGTCTGTGGTATTGGCATAACCATGGTATTTACCTGTGGTATTGACTTGGAGATTACCATGGTACATGGGTCCATGGTATTGGCATAACCATGGTATTTACCTGTGGTATTGACTTGGAGATTACCATGGTACAGGTGTCCGTGGTATTGGCATAACCATGGTATTTACCTATGGTATTGATTTGAATATTACCATGGTACAGGTGTCCTAGGTATTGACATAACCATGGTATTTTTCTATGGTATTGGTTTGGAGATAATTGAGGATAATTTGGCATATACTAAAAAAAAGGAGAAAGAAAAAGGTATTGAGTTGTTTTTATTTTTTGGTGATGGTTGAGTGAGTAAGGAAGAGTGTGTGTGAGAGAAGAATATTGTGTGTAGGTTGTGCAAGGAATTTTTGCAAAAAATCTACAACAATTTACAGTAGTTAGATGAAGTATGTTTCATCCTATATTTTGTTCAGCTAGTGAGGGGATGATTAAAGTTTGATTACAGGAGTATTTGGAGATTGTTTTCTCCTAGTATATTCTTCAGTTTATTGTTTGTATGCAGTAGTCATTTGAGAGAAATTTTATTTGTCGTGGAGTGGGTTTTACCTGATACATTGACCTGATTATATTATGCAGTGTGTGGAGAGATTGTGTTGTAGTTTGTAGTGTGGATTCAGTTTTTAATTTCATGCCTTGATGATACATTGGTGTAGTGCTCATGTTTAGCATTTCTCAGTTCTAGTCTGAAAATGTCTGAAACGAAAACCACATAGAGGAGTGGAGTTGGGTGACTTCGATGAATTCAATATGAGCAGTTTTCTCAATCCAATGGTGGTTGAATAGTTTGGAATAAAATGGGCGAGGCTCATTGGTCGTGGTGGCTTCCAGCAGATAGGATTTTGTAGAGTCCTTTGTAATTTCAGGAGTAATCGCGCGAGGATTGTTGATCATGTTGGCCTTCAGCAGATGGTAGTTTGTAGATCCATGTGAGAAATAGTCTCCATTTGATAGTAGCCAGCTAAATCTCTATGTAAAGGATTTGCTTGACATAATATAATTTTTTAACAGCACAGTAGGAGCAGATGGTTTATTTCCCCTGGAGATGGTTTTCCACCATAGATATTTGTGTTTGTTGTGTTGATTTCTTTCATGGTTTTATGTCTATATTTTATGCTCTGATCTATGGTTTTGTGTTTCATTTTATGCATGCTTAAAAGAATAATCATTTGGAGAAAAATATACAAGTGCCTTCACTATTGATTCACCCCCCCCCCGAGTAGTGATCTAGTTTCTAACAATTGGCATCAGAAAGGACTCTCAGTTACAGCTTGATCGTTGGAGAGTGGATCTTGGAGATTTTGGAAAAAAATTTCAAATTTTTCGAAATGGATTGGCAAGGAATTCCAATGCTTCATAAAGGTAAATTTCCAACTTGGAGAGTGTATTTGGATTCATATATTTTGTTCATTTATGAAGATATTTTTCTATCAGTAGAGTATGGAGTTAGAGATGAATTTGATGGTATCAATAAAATGATTATTTTGCATAATATTTCAAAATCTGATAACATGTATGTGAATCATTGTGAAAATGCAAAAGAAATGTTAGACAGGTTGCAAAGTTTGTACCTTGGAGGAAAATTGCATATTCCATAAATGGAGAAAAATGCAAAGGATTCTACTTTTATTGTAGTAACAAATCAATCCTCCTCACAAGAAGAATATGGAATTCCTAGTGGTAGCAATAATGGATCAAGCATCAAACAAGAGGAACAACAAGAAGAAAACATTTACAAAGATGTGAGCAATCTTAGGTAAAGGCATTAGAAGCGAGGATTCAAAGGCTCATGGTTGAAAATAAAGATTAGCGGATGATGTTGCAAATGTTTGATGAAAAGGAGTGTGCATTCAAAGAATAAATTTCAGATTTGAGTATTCAGCTGGAATAAGAAAGAAAATTCGAAAATGGAATGTGGCAGCAGTATTAGGAGTTGGAGGATGAACACCAAAAATTGAAGGCTAAAGCAATTTCTGCAAGGAAGGAATTAGAAAGGTTGAAAGATAGTGCTCAAGCATCTACAAGTAAATAATAAATTATTGGAGCAACTAGTAGCAGTGAGAATAATAAGGACCATCAGACATGCAAGAAGCAGAAAAATAAGAGAAGGAGGCCAAAGAAGAAGAATACAATTTCCAAATTTTACAACTGCGGAGTACGTGGACACATAACAGCAATGTGCAGTAATGGAGAGATCAAATCCTCTCATGAAAAGAAGCATCCAAAAGAGATGAAATCTCAAGCATGCATGCAAAGAAGATCTCCCTCATTCAAGTATAATAGTCCATTTTATGGTTATTGGTTCTCATGCAATGATTTTGGCTATAGGGTTATTCCTTAGTTCCTTGATCACATTAGGTGTTTTGTGTGTGGCAATATTGACCATAAGGCCAAATATTGAAGGTTTCCCATGTGTTACAGGAGATCCAATTAGAAAGAGGATAATATGCAAGGACAACCACACAAGAAGAAGAAGGATCAACAAATGAAAGTATGGAGGAGAAAACAGCAACAAGGAACTCCCACAAAAAATTGAGGCCTGCATGGTCTGAGGGGGACCATATGGTTGCATCATGAGTTACATGTAGATCCTTGGATGTGAAGCCATATATGGAAGAGATCATGAAGACAAATCTTCATATTGTAGGAGATGCATGAGTTCAGGGGGATTGAAGTGTATTTTTATTTATGATCTATTTTCTTCCAGTTTATTTATCAGTTGGATCGGCTATATTGTTACTGATGGTTTTTTTAGTAGCTACGTGTTGAGTTCTTGTTGATGCTTTTGGAGATATGAAAGTCTCATGGTTGTCTTATGTGCATGGTCAAGGTGTGATGGAGGATCACACATCCAGGGGGAGAATTTATGCTTCCAAAAGGATTTGGAGAGTGTTGGCATTGTGCTCACTATGGAGGAGTTCGTTATGCATATGTATTTGACATTGATTTGATGCAGGATGATTTTTATTGTTGTTGCCACACTTTGCTAGTTGGATGAGATAGTATGGTTGCATGGAAAAATTGGCATGCTACTAGTGTTCTCATTGCTAGACCATGGTTATGACATGATTTATTATATTTGTTGTTTCCATGGAGATAAGATGATATGTTGGAGTTAGTTCATCTAGAGTATTCTTATTATTGTTTATTTTTTCATTTCTAGATGAATCACACATGTTGCTGATATGTATTAGATGGTTGAATCGTATATTGTTATTGCATGGAGAGAGAATATGATGTTTCATATGATGTGTTGGATACCATATGTTTGAGTTATGATGATATATATTGTTTCTTATATATGGGAGAATGATGTTGCTCATGATGTTTTGGTATGATTGAAAATTGGGTTTCATAGAAGTTTTGGTTGATGATAGATGTAGAGGAGTCATATGTCAACCCTAGGTACTTATCACAACCATTTATTTTCTCCATGAAGCATTGTATGTATTTTACTTCATGGTATATGATTTCTCAAAGTCATTTGGAGTCATGGTTCATGAGTAGTAGTCTCTTGCACTTGGCAAGGAGGCTTATTTCAACTGGAAGATGTGTTATAGCAGCAGAGAGAGTGTGATTGCAACTTCATTACATGCTTAGGAGGTGCATGTTCAGTTTCATAGATTGCATGGTAGTGGCTAGAGATATGTTGGCAGTTGAGTTCCTTGCTTCACATTCTTATCTTTCAGGAGAGACATCTTTGGGTTGCATCAGTATGGTGTTGAGTATGAGAGGGGGAGTCCTTATCTCATCCGGCACATTATTGGCATTGTCTTCAATGTTGTTATGGCCCTTTTCCATTGATGTCAAAGGGGGAGAGAATTTGGATGGAGAGATCAGCTCCAGAGTCGCAGCTTCATTTCTAGGGAGTGATAGAAACCAACCTCAAAAGTTGGACTGAGGTTGACATCAATTCCAAAGGAGGAGTTTGTTGGCATTGATGTCAATAAGGTCTTGGTGTTGTTCATCATATGCCTATGTCTACCTCAGGATGTGTGATGATTGTTTGGTTGGCATGACCCAGTGTAGGAATGGGAGGTTGAGTAGAGATGGCTGCAAGGTATGATATTATGGCTTGTCATAGGTTGATGATTAACTTGCCACATATGTTGGATATGTTGCTGCTACAGGGGTTAGAGTGTTCCTATAGGTGTTTCATATGCTTCTACATGTGTTGGAAGCATTGGAGATGTTGTTACATGTGTTGAGATGTTGTTACATGTGTTGGAGGTGCCTCTACAAGTGTTGGAGGCAGTTGGATGACTTGATGTTACTACTGTAGGTATTGGAGATGTTGCTACACGTGTTGGAGGTGATTTGGCTTGGTTTATGTTTGATGTTTTGGAGTTGAGTTGTTTTCAGTTCTCTTTGAGAATTTTCTCTAGTTTCCTTTCACATCTTGCATATTTCATGAGTAGAGTATTACCATGGTACAAGTATTCTTGGTATTAGCATTACCATGGTATTGGTATGTGTGTGGCATAGGTTAGCATGTGACATTACCATGGTTCAAATAGTATTGGTATTGAAATAACCATGGTATTTTCCCATGGTATTGTTTTGGAGATTACCATGGTATAGGAGTCTATGGTATTCACATAACAATGGTATTTGCCTGTGATATTGACCTGGAGATTACCATGGTACAGGGGTCTGTGGTATTTTCATAACCATGGTATTTACATATGGTATTGACGTGGAGATTACCATGGTACATGGGTCTGTGGTATTGACATAACCTTGGTATTTACATGTGGTATTGACTTGGATATTACCATGGTATAGGGGTCTGTGGTATTGGCATAACCATGGTATTTACTCGCGGTATTAACTTGGATATTACCATGGTACAGGTGTCTGTGGTACTGGCATAACCATGGCATGTACCTGTGGTATTGATTTGAATATTACCATGGTACAAGTGTCGTATGTATTGACATAACCATGGTATTTATTCGTGGTATTGGTTTTGAGATAATTGAGGATAATTTGGCATATACTAAAAAAAAAGGAAAAAGTAAAAAGTATTGAGTTGGTTGAGTTGGTTTTATTTTTTGGTGATGGTTGAATGAGTAAGGAAAATCATGTGTGAGAAAATAATATTGTGTGCATGTTGTGCAAGGAAATTTTGCAGAAAATTTACAACAATTTACAGCAATTAGACAAAGTATGTTTCATCCAATATTTTGTGCAGCTAGTGAGGAGACGATTACAGTTTGATTGCAAGAGTATTTGGAGATTGTTTTCTCCTATACATTCTTCAGTTTATTGTTTGTATACAGCAGTCATTTGAGAGCAGTTTTCTTTGTTGAAAAATGGGTTTTAGCTGATGCATTGATCATATTATTTTATGCAGTGTCTGGAGATATTATGTTGCATTTTGTAGTGTGGATTCAGTTTTTTATTGCATGCCTTGATGATACGTTGTTGTAGTGCTCATGTTGAGCAGTTCTCGGTTCTAGTCTGAAAATGTATGAAACGAGAACCACATAAAGGAGTGGATTTGGGTGACTCTGTTGAATTCAATATAATTGAGTAATTTTCTCAATCCAATGGTGGTTGGATAGTTTGTAATAAATTGGGTGAGGCTCGTTGGTCGTAGTGGCTTCCAGTGGATAGACGTTTGTAGAGTTGTTTGTTAGTTCAGGAGTAACCAAGAAAGGATCGTTGATCGTGGTGGCCTTTAGAAAATGTTAGTTCACATATCTGCATGATAAATAGTCTCCATTTGATAGTAGTTAGCTAAATCTCTATGTAAATAATTTACTTAACATAATATAATTTTTGAGCAACACAACAGCAGCGGGTGGTTTTTTTCCCTAGAGAGGGTTTTCCACTAGAAATATATGTGTCTATTGTGTTGATTTATTTCATGGTTTTATGTCTATATTGATGATCTGATCTATGGTTTTGTGTTTCAGTTTATGCATGTTTAAAAATATAATAAAAATTAAAGAAAAATATACAAGTGCCTTCACTACTAATTCACCCCCTCGTAGTGATCTAGTTTCCAACACCTCTTTTAATATATTGTGAGTTTGAGTGATATGTTTCTATAACTTGTCATGCATCCCATTTAATTCATCTTGAAGTGCTTTATACATTGCATCACTCTTGTTTTCTTTCTCTTCTAGCTTCTCCAACCTTGAATTTATTTCGGTCATTTTCTTGTTCACGGATGGGGTACCTTTTAGATCAATTTGGCTAGATTTTAATTATTCTATCACATCAAAATTTCCCAATTTATTTATCGATTGCAAGCGAAGAAATAATTTCAAGTTTAATTGGGTCATTTGACTCTGATTCAATTGAGATAAAAATAATATATAGAATATATAAATGAATTGAATCATAAGTTATATTTTACATTGAGAGGGACCTAGCTATAAATATAGCCTAAGGTTCATTTTAATGAAGAATCATGATTTTTTTGTGATGATTTATTATTATTATCATTTATTATTTTTGTATTTTAATTTATTATTTTTGTAATCATTAGTTACTTTTACCATTTGTGGTTTATGATCCCATGGTCTTGGTAACCCCTAGTTTTTGGTGAAACCCATTTCAACTTTACATATAAGATAGAGTTATAGTCAATAATAGATTTTAATAAGGATATAATGAACCAAAAATAACTGATACTTGAAGAAATAACTCACTTACTCCACTCCTAACTCCAAAAATATTGAGAAAAAACTCAAAAATAGGACTGAAAGTCAAATGATAAGGTTCCTTGTAATAAAGGGATAAGTGGATAAGGTTTATCCCCAAAAATAGGAAGGAATCACACATTTTTGGGTAAGGTGGCTAGTGATAAGGAAGTACACATTAATGAATAATAGATAGCAATTTCATATTCAATGCTTAGTCACTACCACATGTCATCCTACAGGGCACACCTTCCTAAAATTAGGCATAATATAAATAGTAACTACTTAAAATAGGAGAACCTCCTAAAGGGTAGGTAATGTGCATGTATACCAACACAAACTTGGCTATTTCATTAACTCATTGCAACATCCCTTGCACTTGCTTTTTAATCTTGAAAACCTAGTATTTTAATTTGATTGATTTGTCAATGTCTGATTATTCATGGCTTGAGTCAACAGAAAGAGTTAACCAGTTGACTAAGTCAACATGTGTTAAGGGGTGAAGTCCATAACAAAATTCAAATGGAATATTACACGCAGAATTATATCAAGCTCAATTATATCTATGTATGATATGTGGGAGACTTTGATTCCATGACCCATGACACTTGTGGTTGTACATATGAAACAGTTGTACCACTATGTGATTAAGGAATTTGGTCTAATCGCAATATAAGGATGGAATTTCCAATATGAATACTATGTATCAATTTGTTTATAAACTGTTTTTCAAAAACATTATAATAAATATAGACTCACAACTAATGACATTTTTTTCAATGGACCACAATGTTTCCAAACGTGCTCAAGTAAGAGCCGAGAAATTGTAGTCTTCTTTCAAGGTATGAAGATATCCATTTAGAGAATTTATAGATCACCACAAAGATTGCATTATGATAGTGCTTTGTGACAAGATATCTAGTGAATTAATCCATGGAGATGGGTTGCCATGGTCAATATAGAATCGGAAATTGTGCAAATGTTATCATCATTTTGATGACTTAGTGATGGCACAAACCAAACAAGAATTGATATATCTATCAATAAAACTTAAGTAAATAATAATCTAAATAATTATATAGTACTATAAGATTATTTTCTACTCTAAAGTGACAGGTTTTTTATATAGATCGCATCCTAGATAAGCTTATGCTAGCGCTTTCTACTAGTTGTCGAAGGTCTCAGCCCCTTGCTAGTGGAGGAAAAACGAAGAGGTAATTTTCATGGTCTAAACATAGCGCAAGCTATGATTATCTCACATCTAATTTTTGTATATGAAATTTGTTGGAAATAATACTGAGAGGGGGGGGTGAATCAATATTATCAAATTCTTTTCAATATATCTTCCAGATTTATACTTTGATTTATTCTTCAGATATTGATCATTAGATTATATGTCAGTACCATATAATAATGAGCAAGAACAAGAAAAAACAGATAATCACACCAAAGAACACCAAATATAAGGTGGAAACCCAATGTGGGTGAAAACCACCTGCTACAATATGTCTCTATCTTCTTTCAATTAGAAACTTCTTTTACAATGATTTTGTACTGGTGCAGTCCTTTACCAGTACACAGGCTGCAACCTGCTGAGAGCTACAACCCTCTCTCGTTTTCCAGTCTCTCCTGGAAGGGAGCTACAACCCCCTTATCTCTTATACTAGCTAATCTACTAGTACGTAGGTGCTGATCTACTTCTTTTCTTCCAAGGACCACTTTTCATAAATTTTCAAACTGGATCCATCAAATAATCATGAAGTACATGTGAATCAACCAATCTCCTTTTTCAATCAACCAATGAATCAACCAATAACTTCTCAGAATGCAGTAACCAGAACAACAATACCAGTAATCTAAACCCAGAACTCTTCAGCAATAGATAAAAGACAACCAACAAATATTTCAAGAAAAGTCTGCAACTTCACCAATAGAAACCTGTGAATATCCACAGCTCTTCTGTGTCTAAACTGCGCAGATCTGCACCTGGTCCTTCTTCTGCTCTGTGTACCTCCGCACCTACTCCTTCTGCTGCACTGCGTACCTCTGCTCAGATCCGCACCTGCACTGTCTGCCTGACAGCGTACCTCCGCACCTGGTCCTTCTGTTCCTCTGTGTACCTCCGCACTGTGCCTTCTGCTGCGCTGCGTACCTCGCACCAGCACCTTCTGCTTCATTACGGACCCTCGCACCTGCGCCTTCTGCTACGCTGCGGACCCCCACACCTGCATTTTGGATCGCCTGCGGACCTCTGAATAGAACCAAATTAATTGTCATCCAATGTGCCACAGACAGTCAGATCCACAGATCTGATCATGCGCCCGAGAGATCACAACCTATCAATAGATTCGCCTTAAATTTCACCTTGATTTAGATCTAGCTTTTAAAACCGATCACCCAAAATTTCAGATCTTAAGATATTCAAATTTCACAAGTGACTAGCCAAGTGATCTCCTTTCCTTTTTATAGGCAAGCCCTTATTCACACCATGGGACAAAACCATCGAAAACCAATACAAGGGATCCAAACCGGGGTTCAATAATTTAGATCCTATACCACGGGCCAAAACCATAGGATCATGAACGTCGGGCTAAATACCATGGGCCAGACATAAGAATTCCCACGTGTGCGCGCTTTCTTTGCATTGGAGTGAGTGGACTGGGGTTCGCACCTTCTATTCGTATAACCTACGGACATGACTGCACTTGGTGAATGGTGTGCCTATGGGTCCGCACTTTTTGAACGGTGTACCTGCGAACCCCTTATTTTTCATCATTTTGAGAGCCAGAACAGGGTTTTGCCACTTGAGTGAGTTGCCATCAAGTACAACACCTGTGCCATAGCGCCAAACCTGAATCATAATGCCAACAATATCCCCCTTTGGACTTGATGGCAACCCCAAGATCCTCAAAGTCATTCTCCCCCTTTGACATCAAGGGCAGAGGGCGGACCAAGATATTCTCTTCCTTTGCTGTCCATACTCCCCCTGAGTGCCTGCTGAAATTTCTGAATGAGCTCCCCTCGACTATACACCAGATCTGCAAAAGAAAAATTCTTCAAGAAGAACCATAATATACTATACACCATACATGACCTTGACAAGAGAGATAGAGACATATTATCAGCAATATTTAGATCAGCATCCATGTTCTCCTTCTGAACTTTCTCCTCCAAGATCTTCTACCATAATGCCAACAATGCATTATTAGAAGAATATATGCTCCCCCTGAACCTGTGCCATTCGATCTTCGACCAATCCATAACCCAGCAAATGTACGCATATACCCCATATGAAACTCGCGTACAACCAACAATCTCTGAAACAGATGAGATTCAACAACAAGATGATGCATCAACTACCCCCAGCATTTGCCTGAGGTATTCAAAGGTCTCCCTGGGCAATGGTTTGGTGAGTATATCAGCAACTTGTTCCTTAGAAGGAATATACTCCAACTTGACCTTTTGTTCAAGCACTTGTTCCCGAAGAAAATGATATTTGATAGGTATATGTTTGGTCTTTGAATGCATGACTGGGTTCTTTGAAATGTTGATAGCACTTGTATTGTCACATAGGATGGAGATAGGTGGTGTACAAGTGATTTGAAAATCCTGCAAGGTCTGCATCATCCAAAGGAGTTGAGTGCAGCAAGATGCAACAGCTACATATTCCGCTTCAGCTGTAGATAAAGCAATCGAACTCTGTTTCTTGCTGAACCAAGATACTAATCTGGAACCCATAAAGAATGCACCACCACTTGTGCTCTTCCTGTCATCCACGCTTCCGGCCCAATCTGCATCTGTATAAGCATGAAGTGTGAGATCTGTATCTCTAGGATACCATAAGCCATAGTTTTGAGTTCCTTGAAGGTACTTGAAGATTCTCTTAACTGCCTGAAGATGAGTTTCCTTGGGATTTGCTTGAAATCTTCCAACTATTCCCACTGCATGCATGATGTCTGGTTGGGTACCTGTCAAATAAAGTAGACTTCCAATCATGGATCTATAGGTTGGTTGATGCACTGCTATTGATTCATCATTTGCACTGAGGCTGCATCCTGTAACCATAGGGGTACATACTGGTTTTGAATCTTCCATGCCATATGATGAGCCCCAAAAATGGACAATTATTCGGGCTCATTCAACCTCCTAATTTGACTTAATCCACCATTCGCATTAGTTTATTGCATGTTTTTTATTATATTTATGTTAATAGAGTGAATTTGGTTAGTCATTATGCCAACAAGTCTAATGGGTGCTTTGTGTAGCCTTTTTGGTCAACTTGGAGACAAAATTGAAGGTCTTAATGAGCAATTGGCAGCCAAATTCGTGGGAGAACAAGCTAGAGGATTTGTAGGAAGGTGTCCCCTTCATTTATGGGCCCTTACCTCGAATTCTCCACCATCAGCTCGGAGTTCAAGGGCCACCGAATCAATCAGCACAAGGGCAGCCAAGCAAGTCAAGTAGGACTGCTGTTAACTCCAAGTCTTGGGCAGCCGAGTCCTTAAATTTTAGGAGGACTGTTGGGTCCTCAAATTGTATAAATAAGAAGGCTTAGGGCCTCATTTGGGGTTAGCCAGTGTAGCCAGTGGATGTTAGCTAGTTAGCCAGTAGCTACTAGCTAGTGGTTAGTCATTTTGTAGCCAATAGTTAGCTAGTTTGTAGTTCGATTTTTATGCAATAGATCAGCTTTGCTTTCAGCTCATTTTCAAGTCCTTCTTGTGGACAGTTTTGATGTAACTCTTCATTTCTTGATCAATAAAGATGAATCCAGCTTTGCACCAGCTCTAAATCTCTCTTTGGAGGCTGTAGCTCTTGGGGTTGGGCCCATCTCAAGCGCCCAGTACCTCCTTTGTTTATCTTTATGTGTTTTGTTGCGTTCTTAAAATTAAATCTCCTATCTAGATTTAGATCTTTCTTTGTTATCTAGATTTATTTTGATGGTTAAAGTAGATTTTTATGTTTGGAATAGAGTGGTAGGATTCAGTCATGCATTCAGATCTTTTGGATTGTTCTTGCTCATGTGTTGTACATGGTTTCCTTGCAAATAAAGTTGTTGTCCATTCTTGTTACTGTTAGCTAGATCATATTAGGGTAGCATAACTAGATCTTTGTTTTCTTGCATGTCTTTGTTTGTTCAGTTTGAAAAACCACTTGCAGAGTACCTGTTATCCTTCCTTACCTGCCCATACTCCATCCAACCTACCTGCTTCATCCTTCACTTATAAACCTTACCTTACATTTGCCTCATCCGCTTACTTTGCCATGATTCTCATCTTCTTGTGCAACATCGCTTCATCCATCCTTGAACAAATCCAATCGCTCCTTAGCCTCATCCACCAAGTCCTAGACCTCTTCACACCCCTATTTCACCTCCATACTCATTCCTCCATCTTTTTCCCTCCATCCATGCTCCAAAATCCCATTTCGAAACATCCTGTAGAAACCCCTGCAGACTTCCTGTAGAAGTTCATAAACACGGTTGCATGGCATCCAAACTTTGTGAAACTCTCGGAAAGAATGTTAGGGATCCCTTAGACCCTCTATGTACCTTCCTGACCTCTTCCATGCATTTCTCCTCCTTGATCCACCTCTGCACAGTGAAAAGCCAGTTAAAAGCACATGCATGATAATTCTAATAACTTAATCAAAAATACAAAAAGATGTTTTCTTCAGATAGTGATAACTTAGACACATGCATTTTACCTTCCTAGAAGTAATGGCATCTCTTTTCGTAGTTTGCATTCTCTCCTTTGCATCAGTAGGACTAGCTGGTAGAATTAGGGTTTGCTAGGGTTTGCGTTTCTTTTTGGCTTTCAGTTTCTTTTCGCAATTAGATTAGCTTCTTTCGAGTTAGCTTTCATCCATCAATTAAAAAGCTTCTTCTAAGAGCTCATAGAAGTTGGCTTAAGCTCCTAGCGGACTTGTGCCAGCTGACCAAGTGACAGCTGCGGCAAGAGCTAGTACTTGTGCATACAACACCGTCGCTTCCAAGTTTGTTACGAACTACCGGGTTGATAAAATTAAAGAAGGGAGTTCCAGGAGTTGTAGCATTGTTGCTACAATACTGGAGCCCACCACCATACTTCTTCAAGATCTGCTTGAGGTATTTGGTTTGAGACAAAAAGATACCGCCTTCATTTTGTTGGATTTGTAGACCAAGAAAATATGTCAGCTCTCCAAGTAATGACATTTCGAATTCTTTCTGCATCACCAAGGCAAAGCTTTGACTCATAGTTTCTTCATCGCTGCCAAAGATAATATCATCTACATACGCAACAAGTATTAGCAATTTGTCATTTTCAATTTTTATATAAAGGTTGCTATCTATTGATCCCTTTGAAAAGCCTTGTTGATGAAGATATTTGTCCAAACGATAGTACCAAGCCCTTGGAGCCTGTTTAAGACCATAAAGAGCCTTTTTTAGTCTGCATACAAGATTTGGATCATTCCCAAGAATGAAACCATCTGGTTGCTCAATGTACACCTCTTCTTCTAAGTCTCCATTCAGAAAGGTTGATTTCACGTCCATTTGGAATACTTTGAACTTCTGAAAGCTTGAGAGAGCAAGGAACATTCTGATGGCCTCAAGTCTAGCAACGGGAGCAAAAGTTTCTTCAAAGTCTATTCCTTCTTGTTGAGCATACCCTTTACAAACAAGTCTGGCCTTGTTTCTAATTACTTCCCCATTTTCATTCAACTTATTTTTGAAGATCCATTTTGTCCCTATGACATTCTTATCTTTTGGTCTAGGAACCAACTCCCAAGTGTTGTTCTTTTCGATCTGCTCAAGTTCTTCATCCATTGCCTTGACCCAGCATTCATCTTTGCATGCCTCTCTTACATTTTGTGGTTCAGTGGAGGAGAGTAATGCCAAATAGATTGAAGCTTCTGCAATTGTTCTTCTTGTTTGTACGCCTGCCCCCTTTTGCCCCAAGATTTGAGATTCTGGATGATTCTTTTGAACATACCTGGATGGAGTCTTCTCTTCTATCCTTATTTGTTCCTCTGGTGCCCCTTGAGGTTCTTCTTCATCATCAGTCTGATTTGAAGGATGATCGTCATCCTCTTCGATATTTTCATAATTTACTTGCCCAGGAATGTTTCCTTCTTCATCAACCACTACATCAATGTTGTCAACTATTCTTCCAAGTCTTTTTTTGTAACACTTATATGCTTTGCTGTGAGGAGAATAACCAAGGAGAATCCCTTCATCTGCTCTAGGTTCAAACTTGCCAAGATGTTCATCATTATTCTTAATATAACATTTGCTTCCAAAGATTTTGAAGTGTTTTACCGAAGGGGTCTCACCATACCAGAGCTCATGAGGAGTTTGAGTGTTGTTCACCCAGACATTTGTTTTTTTGAGAATAACAACCGCAGCAAACGCAGCTTCACCCCAGAAGGTTGCGGGAGTTCCATATTCATCAAGCATAGCACGAGCCATTTGTTGAACCGTTCTGTTCATCCTTTCCACTACTCCATTTTGCTGAGGAGTCCTAGCTGTAGAGAATTCCCTTCTTATTCCATGTTCTTCACAAAAATCAAAAATTCATTTGAGGTAAACTCCCCACCTCTATCAGACCTGAGGCACTTAATTTTGTGATCTGATTCGTTTTCAACCAAGGCTTTGAAAGATTTGAATTTTTCGAAGGCTTCGTCTTTGTGCTTCATAAGTCCTATCCAAACCATCCTGGAGAAGTCATCAATGAATAATATAAAGTATTCTTCTCCTCAAGGTGACCTTTCCCTAGATGGTCCGCATACATCTGTATGGACTGGCTCAAGAGGCCTGCTAGCTGATCCTTCCTTCTCAGGGAAGTTAGTTCTGGTTTGCTTACCAAACTGACATGATTTGCATATTGTATTGTCAGGAATTCTGATGTCTGGAAGACCACGAATTGCCTGGTATTTGCATGCTTTCCTTATCTTTGAAAAGCTTAGATTCCCCAACCTCTGGTGCCATAACCAGTGTTCATCATTCTTGCTCAAATAGCATTGTTGTTGTCCTTCTTCAAATATGTATAAATTATTTGGAGTTCTTATGCCTTTGATCACTATTTTTCCTGTATCAAGATCACGAACACTACATCCATTTGATCGAAATATTACCTCAGTTCCTTGATCGCACGTCTGACTGACACTCAGTAGAATATGCTTCAAGCCATCAACATACAAAACATTTCCAGCCTTGACTTTCTCTTTCAACTGAACAAGGCCTTTTCCTTTTATGACTACAGGGGTATCATTTCCGAAAGAAACTTTCTTTCCTTTTTCTAAAGCACTATATGATTGAAGTTTTTCTTTATCACCTGTCATATGCTTTGAACATCCATTGTTGATGTACCATTGATTTTCCTGTCCTTCTGCATATAAAGCTATCCCACATCTTTCAGGTTGCGGTTCCTTTATTCTCCATGTTCTGGCATTTGAGGTTTGTTCCTTCTGAGTTGTCTTCCGAAACCTGCTCCTGCATTCAGACTCTTCATGACCGAAGTTATTACAAATAGAACATTCAATTTCACTTTCAAGGGTGGAAAAGTTGTTATAGGTTCTTTTCGTGATTCCAGTCATACTTCTTTGTTTTTGAGCTTCTCTAGTCATGATTGTCTTATAGGCAACACATTGAGCTGCTTTATGACCAAAGTTATGGCAAGAGAAGCATTGGCCATTGAAGAAACTCCTGCGATTATCCAACCGATTGTAGTTTCTACTAACATCCATTCTTGAGGCAAATTGGGAAGATTTTACCTGTGGCTAGTTGTAGCTTCTGTTTGTCCTTAAGGTAGCTTGGCCCCGATTTTCTTGATAGTCTTTGTTCGTTCTTGAGGTAAACTGCCCCTGATTTACCTGATGATTTCTATTAGGCCTTTGCTCGCTCCTCCTTGCTGCATCAAGATAACTTTTGGAGGTGGATGCTTGAGATGCTTCTCCATTATATCCCAGACCTATCTTGATTAGTGGAGAACGCTGCACATTGATAATCTCATCCAGAGTTTCAGATCCTTTAACAAATTTAAGATTAAAAGCTTTTGTTTTCTCAATCTCTTTTCTAAGACTAACAATTTCACATTCCAATTTTTCGTGATGTTTTTCCCTTTCAGCCAGTTGACATTGCAGAGAATCAATAATCACATTTTTCTCTTCTAAACAAATTTTGAGTTTAGAAATCTCTTCATAAAGACCTTATTCATCTACAGCATCCATATAATCATCATTTCAAAAGCCATTAAAAGTTTATAATTATTACCTCGTTCTTCTTCGTCACTATTTGAAAGTCCATCACTATCTTCATGAGTGTAATAGCTTTTCTTATTTGCATTTTGTTTCTTGTTCCATCTAACATGTTCCTTCCCCTTGTCAATCTTTTCCTTATGAGGACATTTGGCAGCATAGTGACTGACTCTTCCACAAGAAAAGCATTTGAAAGGTAACTTACCTCGAAATCGTCCAACACCCCGTTGAAGGTTTTTGACAAAATTTGATTCTTCTTCTTCTTCTGACACGTGTCCTGACTCATAGTAATCTCCTTTGCTTGAAGCCTTGAAGGCAGCTTCTCTCCTGTCTGATGGTCCTCCTTTCCTCATTTCATAAGCAGTCAGAATTCCGTGCAGCTGTGACATGGTAAGGTTTCGTAGATTCTCTTTTTCTTCTATTGCAGAAACTTTAGATTCAAACCTAGGGGACAAAGATCTTAGAACCTTTTCAACCACAACAGCCTCTTTTATTTCTTCACCCAAATTTTTCATACAATTAACAATCTCATCTACACGAAGGAAATAGTTAGCCACACTTTCATCGTTATGCATTCTGAGATTTTCATATTGAATTCTAAGGGTTTGAAGTTTTTCTCGTTTTACCTGATCATATCCTTCATAGCTCAGAACAATCTTGTCCCATATTTCTTTTGCGGATTTATACTGCATAACCTTCACGAATTCTGATTGAGATAGACATCCTAGTAGAGTATTGACAACCTTTGCATTTGTTTCATATTTCTTCTTCTCAGCCGGATCTGTAGGAGTTGTTGATGGAAAAGTGTACCCTGTGTCTATGATGTCCCAGACTTCTGTACCAAGAGATTGAAGATAGGCAGTAACTCTTACCTTCCAATATACGAAATTTGTCCCATCAAAAATTGGTGGCCTGATAGATGCTTCTCTCTCGTAGTTGCTCATGATGATGGATCTTCCTTCAAGTGATCAAGCTTCTTTAGAAGGACCTGCTCTAATACCAATTGTTGGAAATAATACTGAGAGGGGGGGTGAATCAGTATTATCAAATTCTTTTCAATATATCTTCTAGATTTATACTTTGATTTATTCTTCAAATATTTATCATTAGATTGTATGTCAGTACCATATAATAATGAGCAAGAACAAGAAAAAAGAGATAATCACACCAAAGAACACCAGATATAAGGTGGAAACCCAATGTGGGTGAAAAATACCTGCTGCAATATGTCTTTATCTTCTTTCAATTAGAAACTTCTTTTACAATGATTTTGTACTGGTGCAGTCCTTTACCAATACGCAGGCTGCAACCTGTTGAGAGATACAACCCTCTCTCGTTTTCTAGTCTCTCCTGGAAGGGAGCTACAACCCCCTTAGCTCTTGTACTAGCTAATATACTAGTACTTAGGTGCTGATCTACTTCTTTTCTTCCAAGGACCACTTTTCATAAATTTTCAAACTAGATCCATCAAATAATCAACAAGTACATGTGAATCAACCAATCTCCTTTTTCAATCAACCAATGAATCAACCAATAACTTCTCAAAATGCAGTAACTAGAACAGCCATACCAGTAATCTAAACCCAGAACTCTTCAGCAATAGATAAAAGACAGCCAACAAATATTTCAAGAAAAGTCTGCAACTTCACCAATAGAAACCTGTGAATATCCGCAGCTCTTCTGTGTCTAAACTGCGCAGATCCGCACCTGGTCCTTCTTCTGCTCTGCGTACCTCCGCACCTACTCCTTCTACTGCACTGCGTACCTCTGCTCAGATCCGCACCTGCACTGTCTGCCTGACAGCGTACCTCCGCACCTAGTCCTTCTGTTCCTTTGCGTACCTCCGCACTGTGCCTTCTGCTGCACTGCGTACCTCGCACCAGTGCCTTCTGCTTCGCTGTGGACCCCCGCACCTGTGCCTTCTGCTGCGTTGCGGACCCCCGCACCTGCGCTGTGGATCACCTACGGACCTCTGAATAGAGCCAAATTAACGGTCCTCCAATGTGCCACAGATAGTCAGATCCACAAATCTGATCATGCGCCCGAGAGATCACGACCTATCAAATAGATTCGCCTTAAATTTCACCTTGATTTAGATCTAGCTTTTAAAACCGGTCACCCAAAATTTCAGATCTTAAGATATTCAAATTTCACAAGTGACTTAGCCAGGTGATCTCCTTTCCTTTTTATAGGCAAGCCCTTATTCACACCATGGGACAAAACCATTGAAAACCAATACAAGTGATCCAAACCGGGGTTCAATAATTTAGATCCTATACCACAAGCCAAAACCATAGGATCATGAACTTCGGGCTAAATACCATGGGCCAGACATAAGAATTCCCACGTGTGCATGCTTTCTCTGCATTGGAGTGAGTGGACTGGGGTCCGCACCTTCTGTTCGGATAACCTGCGGACATGACCGCACTTGGTGAACGGCGTGCCTGCGGGTCCGCACTTTTTGAACGGTGTACCTGCGAACCCCTTATTTTTCATCATTTTGAGAGCCAGAACAGGGTTTTGCCACTTGAGTGAGTTGCCATCAAGTACAACACCTGTGCCATAGCGCCAAACCTGAATCATAATGCCAACAAAATTTTAATTTTTTGCAGTGGTTTTATGCATGAAACTAGAAAATTGATTGAATTTTTGATGCTTTTAGGGAAAGCAACTAACATGTTTATCAATGCCAAGAAGTCATTTATTTCCTATTCAAATTTGGAGAATGAAGAAAGAAGGTATCTCTTAATGAAGTTTATTTCAAATTTTAGGAGTTTCAAGATGGATTAAAATACCTTGGGTTTCAACTGAAATCGAATAATTATTCAAAAGCAAATTGATCTTGGTTGCTAACAAAGCTTGAAAACAGACTCAAATGTTGGAGCTTTAGATGGTTATCGCGGATAGGTAGACTAGTCCTAGTTAAATCAGTTATGGATGCCATCCTAGTCACTACTGGATGACCCATACACAGATACTTAAGGAAGTCCTTGAAAATTCCATAATAATTTGTTTCTCATTTCTTTGGGATAAATAAAAATACTATTATGTTGCACCCTAGGTAAGATGGTAAAATATAGCATTTCCAAAAGCCTTATGAGGATGGGGCCTCAAGAACATAATTTATTTCTTGAAGGAATTATTAGAAAAATGTGGGTGGAGATTAATTTCATATGAAAATTTTTGGACTCAAGTGGTCATAGGAAAATATATAGTTCCTTTAAGCTTGGAATACTGGTTGTATGGAGAGAAGTCCTGAACTCTTTCGACACTATCAGTAGCATCCTAGTGTGGAGAGTCGGGGATGGAAGGTGCATCAGAATAGGTATCGATCCCTGGGTAGGTAGTAGGGATAGGTTCAAACTTTCAGATCAAATATTAATTTGGCTCAGGGATAGAGGAATCACAAGATTAGATCAGGTATCAGATCCTCAACACACAACCCTATGGCAATAGAATTGGATATCAGCAAGATCCCTCGAGCTGACCATTCATTTTCAGGAGGAATGGAGGGGATATTTGGCCGCTTTTCAAGCCTCAAATGTAAGACTTATAGATCATGAGGATGAACTAATATGGTCTCTCTCACCCTCAAGGCATTATTATCCAAATTTTTGTTATCTTCATATCAGTGCAAGGGGTCATCCAATCGAACAGGAATGGTGGTGGAAAATCATATTGCAATTGAAGTACCCTATGAAGTCTCAAATCTGCATGTGGTGTCTTCTAAAAGTGAAATAAATCACATTGTACATGATGCAAAAATGCTCAAAAATCGTGCCTGGGCGGTGTTGCTTATGTAGAGAAACTGAAGAAACTATAAGCCGGATATTCATTAAACGTCCCTTCTCGAAGAAAGTATGGGTTGTCTTCACTTCCTTCTTTGGTAAATCATGTGTTTTGGAGGGACAGAGCATAGCCAAATGTTGGTGGACTTGGCTCTGTAATCTAGTCATTGTAACTTACAAATACCTACCTATAATAGCCACATGGGGTATATGGATAGCCCGAAACAAATGCATATTTCAGGATTCTCATCCACTACCAGAAAAGGCAACAGTCGAAGGAATGGTGATTCACTCTCATTTCCCTTAGCCCTCAATCAATTCCAAACTGAGCCACATCAGAATAGAGAACCCTGATAGAACTTTCCATCAATGGATCTTCTCAACATGCCAACCAAAGAAGCAAGGGGGGATTCATCCTCTTTCTCACCTAGGATCAGTGTTTTCATGCCAAGCTAGGTTTTGGGAGGGGTTCAAATAACTTAGCTAAGATTATTATCCTTAAGGCCCTCTTATTATTTGCAATGGATAAGGGATGTGACCGGATTCAATTATATGATGATTCTCTACTTGTTGTTAACTAGGTCAACAATCATCATTAATGTAAAAAAATTTGCTTATTCCTATGCGTCAAGTAATTCTAATGATGAAAATATATTTCACTTACTTTTCATGTGCTCACATCTATAGGGAAAGGAACCATACAGTGGATTGTATTTCTAAATAGGGTTTGATCATGGATCGAGGTCCCTGGCACATCACAGAACACATAAGACCTTCTCATTATAATTTTTTTCACAGGACTTTCATTGACAAGGAAAAATAAGATCTCGTAGCTGAACGATAAGAATACATATCAATTTTATGCTCTCCTTTTTCTTTTTTCTTCATCTCAATACACATTGCACATTCTATATATATGTTGTTATTTTGTTGGTACTGAGGAATATTTAATATTCCTAAACTATCTATTATGGACTTTTATCAATTTATTTTGTTCGACACATAGATCTAGAATCTCATACTGGTTTAAAATCATGATTTATATGGTTTTGAGCCACATACTAGAGATCTTTTAATGTCAAACCTCTACATGATTTTGTGAGGCTTCATGCAGTCTCAAAGAATACCTTTTTTAAGTGTATAAACATAATGTAATTTTGATTCAAAGGAATGAAATTATGCCTTATTTTCACATTAAAAAAAAATTATGCCAGTGCTCACCTAGAGGTACACAATTTTTACCTAACTTATAGAGAAAATTTTCCTTTAAATGGTGTTCAATATAGATTGATTGATGCATCTGAAGTTTTCAATACACTAAGGAGAAATAATTGTACTATTCATTCAGTTGAGCCCAAGTAATGGTGTCATATCCACACATACTTAACAATGTGATATGTGAAATGATTGTTGGTTAATGGAATCAATTGATGGATTAGTTTTTCCTTTCATATGCTTAATTTCCAATGAAAATTTCTATAAGTAACTAATCCACTTGAGTTGTCTTATTGTCAACAACTTATATTATGAAAGTAAATTATAGATGTTTGTGGTATATACGAATGATCATTTATTTTCCTAGAATGCAATGCTTCCATTTCTTAAGTGCTTGTACAACAGCATATAGTTCACTTTGATAATTCAAATACTTATGAACAATATCACTAAAAAAAATTGAATTTAATGCTACTGGGTGACCTGCTTGAATGATCATTGCACCCATAGCATAATTTGAAGAATTGGTCTCTATTTCAAATGGAGGATATAAAATAGGTATCAAGATCACTAGAGTTGTACAAAAATTGTTATTAAGATGTTCAAAATCCTATTGTTGTGTTATTCTCAATTTGAATGTTGTATTTCCACTTATATTTAGTCAATCAATTCATCAACTAAGTAATGTGGATAAATACTAACACAAGTTTACAACCATTTTGTTAAGGAAACTTTGTAACTTATCAATGTGTCTTAGTACATGTCAATTCTTGATGAGTTTGAATATTTATGGGTTGACTCAATTATTTGATATTATTCATTCCAAAAGAGAAATTCTCGAATTTTAGGTGGAGTTTATGATGTCCAAGAGTGTCAAGAACTTGTTGAAGCTACTATAAATTCTCATCCCATGATTTGTTGAAAATCAATATATCAAAATACATAATGACATATTTTCTTGCAAAAGGTCTGAGAACACCATCCACATATCTCATGGAAGTGGCATGTGCATTGGTTAGACCAAAATGTATCATTAACCATTTAAAAAGACCTTTTTTGGTCTTGAAAGTAATTTTTCAAACATCTGAGGATTCTTTAGCGATTTAAAGATATCCTAGCTTCATGTCAAGTTTGGTAAAGAACTTAAAATCTTTCAAATAATCAAGTAGATAATCTATTCAATTGAGAGGACATTTATTCTTTATTAAATTTTATTTATATCCCTATATTCGATGGACATGTGCAACATTTCATCTTCCTTAGGAACTAAGATGATTGGACTACCATAAGGAAAGGCACTAGATTGGACATTGTATTTTTCATTTAGTTCTTGAATTTGTATATGTCTTTCTACATTCTCTAAAACATCATTTTTTTAAACATATGCATTATTTGATTGTGATCTTGATCCCTATTTAGGGTTATTTCCCTCGTTGGACTATTATCCCACTGACAATCCTTATTCATACTGTTTAGGATGAGGTTATAGGTCTCGGTCTTCCTTATAAAGGCGTACAATAACCTTGGACTAGTATAGGCTTCTTGTTATACCTCTCAGACCTACCTTAAAGATGAGTTGTTTGCCTGAAGGGTGTTATTCGGCTCTCCTAAAAACCTCAAAAAGCCCAGGTATGTGGTCTTATTTCATAGGCTTGGAATTACTAAAAATTTGTACAATGATACCCCAAAAATATCCCTCTCTTGCTTGGCTCTTGATCTAACTGACTCGGACTTCAAGACAAATGGAAGAAATCCCTTTTTTGTTTCACTGTGAATGCTTCAGAGATGTATAAACATTGGAGTAATACAAGTTATCTTCAGGCTGCCATAGACTTTGACCTTAGCTATGAAACCATGTTGGGAAATTGATTAGGGTAGCATGAGAGTAACTTTTAGATTGAATTTTCATTGCTTGATAGTTATTTGTGATATTATGATCTTATTCTTGATTATTATTATGTTATTATCATCAAATAAATGCCAAAAAAATGAATATCATAACCATACAAACATGAACACAAGATACAGGCTCCAATCCAGGGAAAAACCCCTCCAAGGGGAAAATCCAAAAAGAACTTCTCTTCTTATAGAATCAATTCAAATGAGACTTCCAAGACCCAAAATACAAGACTGAGACTTCATCAAGAACCAAACCAACCACCATTACTTCTTCCTCAAAACAAGAACAAGGTATTCCAAGAGTAGCAAAGAAAACCAAGGCTCTTCTAGCCTCTCAACTATCCATTAAGGAGCTATAACACCTTTTGCAATTTTCAGACTTCATGAGAAATCATAAACCCTATCATACTTTGCATGTGTGAATTATAGCATAGACATTTCAAATATTTGAATTCTTCTATGGCTTGTTTCTTTCTTCACTAGGCTCTTCTATCCTTCTAGGACCTTTGCATGCCAATTCTAATTGCAGACCAAAAATAAGATATGTGTGCTTGTTGTGTCAAAATAATTTGAATATCTTCCTTTATATAGCCTCTCTAAGAGGCTCGAATGAATGCCCAAATGGGACTTTTACAATATGACAAGGACATTTTGACTCATGTAAACCCTAGGAGAATTCAATGGATGCTTTACCTAATGAAAAATGACATGAGCATGAAACCCATGCTTTAAATAAATAATTTTTCTTTTTATCTTTACATTTTACATCATTACATGAGTTAAATGATATTTATAAAGACTGTAACTAGTTACATTCTCCAACACTCCCTCTTAACTAGGGAGGTATTCATAATTGTCCAACCGATACAAGGACAGTACTCACTTTGAAAATATCTCATAAGAAGAGTCAGGTTCGTAAGCCATCTTTAAGCATTGGAATAGTATCATCATAACCAGCATTGTCAACATAGAAAGGCCTTGAATAACAAGCTCTATCTCTTCATAATATCATAGAATAATGTTGGGAGACTGATCCAGGTGGATATTGGTGTCCACTTGCCAAGTCCACTTGGACCCCCACCATTGTTTGTTTCAGTTTTTCAGTTTCCTTAATTGTAGCACAGTTTACTATTTTTAGCAGTTTTTCGAGTCCTGAACTTCCGGGGCTGTTTTGAGGTCCTAAACAATGTTTTTTAGGAAAAATGGGAGCAAAATGGGTCCATAGTTCTATGTTTCTCTTCCCAAAGTTGTAGTTATCGGATAGATCTTTCTAATAAGATATTGTGTGCATCAAACGGAGATCGTATGCCAAAGTTACGACCCCGGGAAGTTGATGTACCAATTTACCCAAACAGGGCCCACAGTTTGGTGTTTCATCTTCTAGGGTTAGGTTTTTGGATGTTTAGGGTTTTCCATTATTTCTCAACAATAAATAGGCCTTCGAGCCTCATTGTAACACAGTTCAGAGGCATGTAGCCACCACATCTCTTCTCAGAGATAAGCTACCATCGCCCTAGCTAGTTTATTTCCATTGTTGTTTGTAAGCATATTTCAGTATTTTACATTAATGAAATGAAGTATTATTTCCGCTGCATCTCTATGTTTATGGTTATCTTTGTAATTTTTTTGCATTCCTGTTTAAATCCAGATCAGAGAATTTATGTGGGACACCTCACTGCCTCTCAAGGCACATACCCCATACGGATGTTCATGAGGTATGTCCTTCTAAGACTATTCTTGTCGTGGATTCCTAATCCTCATAGAATATTGGTCCTCTTTGACCACTGTTGTCTTTGATACCATGTCCAATCCTAAAAGAGTGTTGGTACATGAGGCTACTTCCCTATCTTGGATTCTAAATCCTCAAGGAGTACCAGTCTCAGATACTTACCCATTCCTCTCAACCCCATTCTCTCTCCATGGCCTTCACTTATACATACGATTGTTAGTCTTGGCCTAGTGTATGACATATGAATTAGAGAACTATATCCATCACTCCCTCTCAACAAGGGAGGACAAACGCATTCCCCCACACACAAAAGGAATATATCCAAGCCCCCTCTCAACTAGGGAGATGTGTCCACCATCATCAACATATTCTTGTGCGGATATCATAATAGCATAAGCTACCAAGGCTCCTCATTTTTGTATCATCATATCCTGAGTGAAATTCGACCTTTATGAACATCATGGAGCCATATTATTTCACAAGTTTTCTATAAGATAGGGTGCATACCATCACTTTCGGTATCATCAATCATTAGTTGTATCTATTTTAACCAATCAATGTAGATCTTAGAGATAGCTCCCTCTAAACATTAGGAAAGTGATCTTCCAAGGCATCACCATCGAGTTATCTTGTGTCCTACCACCTTTTCTACTAGCGTGATGTATACAATCCTTTAGGCCATATGCAAAAGTTATCCACTCAATATATGTGAGCATATAATTGAGTTTCAATCAGACATTTCCTAATTGTCACATAACATCCTACAACATATTCTTTCGGGTAGCAGCGTCATATCGAACCATCAGTGCCAAATCAATATCATAGTTATCGAGTCATGATAGCTTCTTCATAAGATGTCATTCCTTGCTCTTGGCAACATCCTTAATAATGGTCCATATTCATGCATCAAGTAATTAGTCAACTAAAGTATTTTTGAAACAGACTTCAACATCACATCGATCAAAATTTCTATGACTCCCTCTAGAAACATCAGTCTTACATACTTCCAAAGACCATATCGGATGTTAATCACTAACATCATGTCTTCAACCTAAATAGTCCCAAAAAATTATCAAAAGCATATCGTTCTTATGAAAAAACCATGAATCAACTAAATAAGAATTCAAAACATGTGTACCCCTTTCTTCAGCCAATCAGCTAGTTCATTTCTTCTCATCTTGATGATGAGACTTCCTTCATGTTGCAATTGTACCTGCAAACTTCTAGGAAGATTGCTCTATAATTTGAAACTATAGAATATATCATGGTGCTTCTTCTACGATATGAAGAAACCTTCCCATGATTCCATTCAAAGAGGATCTATGAGATCCTTCCTATTCATGTCATAATGTCATCAAGTTGTTGCACAAATCCTTCTACCCTTTTCCTTCCTAGATGACTACTTCAATGAAACAGTATCTATTTACAATGAATTCTTCCAAATCAACATGATTTTATATATGATTCCAACATCAATGCTTTTACCAATGCATCTACATGTACTACTATTTTTTGTAAATATTACATCATGATGGAGTTATTCAATAGAAGATATCCCTAGGATCTTCTTCCTTTGGTTTCTTTTTAGGTTCTTTATTTTCTTCAGCTACATGGGCTCCATCCCTTTCGTTTCTCTTATTATCTCACTATGTTGAGAGTTCTTAGGAAAATTCCTCTTGAAGTGTCCATACTCGTGGCACTCAAAAAGAAAACATTGTATCCTAGACATGTCTATCTTCTTTTGACGAGGTTCAAACTTCCCAAACTTTCCCTTCCTTGACTTCTTCACTTTAGCAACAAAGGCTTGTGACTTTCTATTTGGATTAGTGTCATTCTTTTCTTTCAATCTAGTATCTTCCAAAACACATTGATACCACCACTCATGGAAATTTAGAATACATGTTGGTCACAAACGAATTCTTTCAGGAGGTAGAGCATTAAGGATGCAAGTTGTTAGTTTTGTATTTAAAATTGTTTGACCAAGTGCATGCAGTTGATCCCTCAACTGAGATACCTTCACAAGATATGAAGAAATGTCTTCATCAAACGATACCCTTGACTTGTACAATCGACTTCTCAAGTATATTTTATGTCTTGAGGTACTCACTACATAGAACTTTGTCAATATATCATAGATGACATTTTCCTTGTCCAGTTCTGCCACAAATGGAATGATGTGATCCTTAATTGAATCAATAAGTATCCTTTGTGTACTTATCTCATACTTGAAGTAATTATTTCAATCCTTTGTATTTCTCTTATTTGGTTCTGCAACTTTTCCTTTGATATAGTCCATGACATCATTATTTATGAGAATGAGGTTTATCTTCTTCTTCCATGCTTAGAAGTTACATGCCCCATTGAGCTTATTTCTCTCCTAGCAAAATGAACTCAATGAATTAGATGACTAAGACATAAATATCAAAACAATACCTACTTTATTTTGATGACATATTCAATGTTCCTTCCACGGTAGGCTTGTTCTAAAGATGGTCTCAAGATGCTTACCTTCATAAACGTCTTTAAGAATTATTGTAAAATGTTGATTCGAGATGCTTTTCCCAAGGAGACTAGTTATTGCTCCTCTTGAAAGTCCTTATAATTCATCTTCTATTATTGTTCCTTGCTTCAAACAATACTTGGATATATTATCAAAGACTTTTCTTATTGTGGTGCCTTCAACAATAGACCCGATATCAATTTCATGTATTTCATACTTGTGTTATCACTTTGTAAACTTGGCCCTCTAGTTAGGGCTTTTTATTTTCACTGTGATAGTCTTCCAAAACAAGCCTAAGATGCTTCTTTGATTGCGGTATTGATTCTTCTTTAGGGTTCTTTCCTTCATTAGGCTACTAGCCCACTGATAATCCTTATTCATACTATTCAGGATGAGGTAACAGGTCTTGGTCTTCCTTATAAAGGAGTACGAGACACTTGGCCTAGTATAGGCTTCTTGTTATACCTCTCGGACCTACCTTAAAGATGATTTTTCTGCCTAAAGTGTGTTATTTGGATCTTCTAAACACCTCAAAACCCTCTATCCCTTAGCCCAGGACTACGGTCTTATTCCATAGGTTTTGAATTACGGAAAAATTGTACAATGATAACCCAGAAATATCCCTCTCTTGCTTGGCTCTTGATCTAACTAACTCATCCTTTAAGACAAATGAAAATAGTCCCTTTTCTCTTCTTTGTGAATGTTTCAGATATATATAAACCTTGGAGCAATACAAGTGTTCTTGAAGTTGACATAGACTTTGACCTTAGCATTGAAACCATGTTGGAAAATCAATTAGGGCAACATGAGATTTAGACTGAATTTTCCTTAACATTTATTATATTATGGTATTCTTCTTGATTATTCTTATGTTATTATCATCAAATAAATTCCAAAACAATGAATATCACAACTATACAAAGATGAACACAAGATATAGGCTCCAAGTTAGGGAAAAGCCCCTCCAAGGGGAAAACCCAGAATGAACTTATCTTCTTATGTAATCAATTCAAATGAGACTTCCAAGACCCAAAATAGAATACTAAGAATTCATCAAGAACCAATCCAACCACCATTACTTCTTCCCCAATAATATATCAATGTCTTCCAAGAGAAATGAAACTAACTAAGGCTCTTCTAGCCTCTTGACTATCCATAAAGGAGTTATACCATACGAAATTTTCAGACTTGAGGAGAACTCAAAAGCCCTATCCATTAGAGAAATTGTGACGTCTAAAATGGGCTTCAAAACAAAAACTTACAATCAAAAACAACTATATAAGATCCAATAGGATTCAATATGATGATGTCAACCAAGGGGGGTGATTCACCATTTTTGGAGTAAAAAAGTAAAAATATTAAAAAATAAAAACTACTTTTTCAACTCATATCTTCAACTTATCTCCCTATGGTTTTACTCAAGTTTTGAGCAATATCACTTATTGGATGTATAATTTAGTTCCTCATCCAAGGAGTACCCATGTTGCATACTTTCGATGGACCTTGCTAGACAAAAAAAAAATAGAAATACATGAAAAATGTTATTGCAATCACGTTTTTCATGTTGTTCTCATTTTTCATGTAGTAAGGTCCATTGAAAGTATGCAACATGGGTACTCCTTAGATGAGGAATTAAATTATGCATCCAACATGTTCTCCCGCTCGAAATTCGAATAAAATCGTAGGGAGATAAGTTGAAAATATGAGTTGAAAAAGTAGTTTTTTCTTTTTTCACTCTAAAATTTGATGATGTAATCTAATATTACTTTATTATTTCCACTATTATTTTATAATATTCCTTAGGCCATCCATTTTAGACCTCAAAAATTATCTAATGCATACTTCGCATGTGTGAGCTGTAGCAGATACATTTCAAAGATTTGAATTCTTCTAGGGCTTGTTTCTTTCTTCGCTGGGCTCTTCTAGCCTTCTAGGACCTTCGCATGGCAATTCCAGTTGCAGACTGAAAACAAGAGATGTATGCTTGTTGTGTCAAAATAATTTGAAGCTCTTTCTTTATATAGCCTCTCTAAGAGGCTCGAATAGCCTTCTTAGGTTGACTTTGTGTAGGTTGTCCGACTTGATCTTGGGAGCCTTCTAGACACTTCCAATTACAAAAACATTTTTTCTTCTTTTGATACAAATGCCCGAATGGGACTTTTACAATATGACAAGGACATTTTTACTCATGTAAACCCTTGGATCATTTAATGGATGCTTGAGTACCTAATGACAAATAACTTGAGCATGAAACCCATGATTTACATAAATAAATTTTCTTTTGATATTTATCATTACATCATTAAATGAATCAAATGATAATCATGAAGACTGAAGCTAGTTACATTCTCCAACAGATTTTAGTTATTGAAAATCCATGTATGTGGTTTGAATTGATAACTACGATCTCTATCCTATAAGTATGGTTTTCCAAACAATACATCAACTATAAAGAGTGGCACTATATCACAAAGCACTTATCCTTAAAAGGCTTGATAAAATGGAAATATTTCATTATTGAGTGATTCCAAGTTCTCATTCATCTTTTGTCCAACTAATGTTGTAACATTGTATATGTGGAGTGGTAACAAAACTCAGTTTCCTCATGATTTATTCATAGGAAAATTTATTTTGACCACCATTATGTGACAATCAAATGTAATGGGTCATCTTTCACCCATGTCTATGTATGGAAGAGTCTTTTTCTTTCCTCTTTTTTGGCAATGATTGAGCTCAAGGGAGTAGTTGAAGTTGATGCAATTAGAGTCAAAGCTTCTAGATAAAAGTATGTGATAGATTTATTTATATCATCATTCTAATTTGTAACAAAAAAATAATTATATGTAGACATGCATGTGAGGAATGTCGTCTAATAATTGCATTCAGATGCACCTTTCTAAGTTGAACTATGGTAATCTCATTATTTTCCCATAAGAAGTTGGGTGCCATGTTTTCCATAAAACTTACATTCCTTGGAAGGTTTCTTCCCACTATGTTTTCTTTGTCAGTTAGTCTAAGTAAATATTTGGGTTTTGTTGGGGTCAATGGTAAATTAAATTTTTTTATCAAAATATTGACTAACTATTTGTGTTGAGAAAAATTTGTATGCCTCAAGCTTGATACTGTAGTTGAATGTTTTCCAAAAAAAGCCCAATAATAAGGAATTTCATCTCCAGTTGTAAATAAGGAGCCAAGACACTTGTATACTTCAAAACATGTAAAAGTTATTTCTACCTAACACCAAAAGAAATCCATTAGTTGATGGAATTCATCAATATAACTTTTTACATTTTGATCTTTCCATTTCTCATATTGTTGTTCCATATGTTTGGGTAGACAAAATTCCATTCTAGCATGTTTAGTGAAATATGTCCATGTATTGGCAGGGCCTTCCAACTCATCCTATTTTTTTAACAAGTTTTCCCACAAAATATGTATAGAAGCATACATCTTCAAATATGTGATTATAAATTTATTAGCCTCAAAAAGCTTATTCATAGAGAAGTAAGACTCCAATTGTTGTATTCATTTGTCTACAAATGTTGCAATAATCTTTCCCTCTCTACATTTGTACCTTGAGGGGGCTAACCTTATTAAAGGAAGTTCTTTATGTATCATTAATTGAATTTGTTGCACATAATGTTGTCATTGATGACAATCATTGTCATTGATTACAACCAGTGTCATTGATGTCAAATGGGATGTTTATGGAAGTAGTAGTATCTTAAAGGAAGCAGTATGATGACCTGATCTCTTGAATTCAAGCGAATTTAAAGAGGTTTGAACTTTATTGAGATTTTTTCATATTTATGATATTCTAATGAATCTATGGATGGAGCTATCTGATACCTTTCCAATGATATATCCCACTTGAAAAACTCCATCTAAATGAGAAATTATGATCATTTGAAGTTGGAAGTTATAATGAGGCCTAAAAATACCAAGTGTGTTAAATAATGAGCATCTTTGGCATGGATCTATGGTTCTATGATGAAATCTACAATAGATGTTACTTATACATTTAAATTATTTAATTGATTAAATTTTTGGCATCTTCGTCGACGCATGACCGTCGAAATTCTAGTGAATGATAGATGATATGTCAAACTAAGAGAAGTTTAACACGGTACCACTCCTCCACAGTGGCCCAATCAGGCTACGACACATGGCCTTTTGTGATGACATGGCATAACAAGATGATGTGGGGCATTGAGGATGACATGGAGACCTATTAATGTGTCATGTGGCATGTCAGTACTAACTTTTCCAGTTGACCAATAAGCATATTTTGTGTGACGCGTGGCCCACTCAGAATGGGCCACTTGGCCAGTGTAACATCATGATGACATTGACACACATGTGCCTAAGTGACCCTTAGATCACAGAAATTTTACATGGTTGCATGGTTCGTATCATCCCTAAAATGTCGCTCTCATCATGTGTGTGTGTGTGTGTATATATATATATATATATATATATATATATATATATATATATATGTATATATATATGAAGGCATGATTATGACTAAGGGCATGGATCGTGAATAATAATCATATGTGAAGGCCTATCTTAACAGCGAGTATGAGGCACTTTTTTTCTTTGGTCGTAGGGTTGAAACTGTGTATCTTGATGATTTGGAATTGTTGATTGCCTCGTATGGCTCAAACTAGATCATTGTTTTTGGCACGATGACTAGGCGTTGTTGATTGGCTCGCACGATGACTTCACACTATTGGTTGGCTCAGATTGGCTCATTTATTTTGGAACGATCATTTTGCACTGTTGATTGGCTCATTTCTTTTGGAACGATCATTTTTCGCTGTTGATTGGCTCATACTCGCTCAATTTTTTTGGCATGATCACTTAGCATTGTTGATTGGATCAGACTAGCTTGTTGTTTTTGGCATGTTGACTTGGCACTGTTGATTGGCTCACACGATGACTTGGAATTATTGATTGGCTCAAACTCACTCATTCTTTTCGGAATAATGATTTGGCATTATTGAGGCTCGCGCGATGACTTGGCACTGTTGATTGGCTCAAACTGGGCTCAGTGACTTGGCAGTGTTGATTGGCTCATATTTGGGTCATTGTTTTTGGCATGATGACTTGGAAATGTTGATTGGATCATATGATTACTTAACACTATTTATTGGCCCATATTTGGCTTAGTTATGATGAGCTCAACCAATTGATTGTCTTGCAAGTCATGACAGGGAAAGGCCTCTCTGAATTGACTCAAATAAATTGGAAGCTCCACCCTTGCACAAGGTATTGTATAGCACAGTTGGTTGGCACATTGTTTGTTTTCTATGAGGTCAAAGGTTCAAACCAATGGATGATTTTATCATTTTTATTTTCAATGTAAATACACTTTGTTGAATAATTAAGCCACTAGTGCTATCCTTTATGTAGAATGTCTGTCAAACTTTTTCCTTTTGGTAGCGCATGCCCGGATTGTGCCATTCTAAGGAATAGTTAATTTAATTTTTTATTTTATATGATTTTTGGGTCATTATGAAGCCAAATTTGATTTTGGAAGAAGCATGATGATCAAGATTCAACTATGAATAGTTCTAAAGGCATGAAAATCCTTGATGATATAATTTTTATGTTTGTAATTAGTTTTATGTATTTTGGGGGCATATGAACATGTTGCAACAAGTGTGATATATATGGCCAGAACAAGTTCCAAGAAGAGTTTTATGTGACCAAATTGATGAACATGGTGTAACAAGGTATGAATAAGATATGACAGCATTGTGGCAGCAATAGGATCAATTTTGAAGATTTATATTGTTTGAAGAGCATGTGGATCCAGTTTGAAATATTATGAAAAACGGTCCAAACAAATTCGATCGAGGAGGTGGGTGCATCCACTGAGGTTGGTTCCTCAATTGAGTTGAAGCCTACAGCAAGTATAAGCTTGCACATTTTTTGAGATTGGTACCTCAATTAGGTTGTAGCCTATTGCAAGTGGTTGCTTACACATTTTCAAGGTTGGTGCCTCAATCAAGTTGTAGCCTATTGCAAGTAGTTGCTTGCACATATTGGGGGTGGGTGTCTCCAATAGTTCAGTGCCTACAAATATATGTAATGAATTGAAGAAGAAGAAGAAGAAAAATAATTTATGTTTTCTCCCAAAAGTGTTTCCACATAAAAGCTTGTGTCATGTTGTGTTGATGTGATGATGGCTTCTTGATGCATGGTTTCATTTATTGTTATGTTGAAAATTGTTATGGTACATTGCTACATGGTTGTTAATTGATGAAATTTTTTGAAATAATAATATTTCCATTACACTAATTCACCCCCCCAGTATGATCTTTGGTCTAACATAAGTTTATCCTAGGAAACTAGCGATTCATGCAAGGTTCTCATTAAAATGACCATACATTTCTTCTTTCTGTCAAGCAAGTACTTGTTCTATGTCTTGTTTAGTCTCTTCTAGAGGAGTTTTATTATCGCTTTTGTCTTCCATCTTGGGTATAAGGTTTCTAGAACATAAATGTGTATATACCGAAGGAAAGGAATATTGAATAGTTATGTATTATAATGTGTCTAAACAAGCATATATTTGCTAACTATACAAGTAGAGTTCTAGTAGTAGAGTGTTGCAATCTACTAAGAGTTAATTATAAAAAATAGTGCTCTAATACCATTCATCTATGTCACCTGAGGATAGGGGAATAACAAAGTCAACTAAATGATTTTATCTTTATTATGGTTGAAGCATATAGAAGCTAAACTATTTAAGAAAACCAAAATATAAACAACCAAACAATATCCATTGACAACAAATAACAATACCATTAGCATGAGAATTCAATCTAGGAATTGATAATGGAGAAAGCCAAATGGAAAAAATTTGATGTATTGATCAATCATATTGGGATGTTGGCTCTGAAAGCTTATAAGAAAAAAACTAAACAAAAGTGTACTTTTTCAATAGGCTCATTTAGTAATAGCAAAAGAGAGATATAACGGTCAAATAGAGTCAATATATTTGAACCCAATTGTATTCATGCTTACATACATTTATACATTTTCAAAATAATTTTTGGGTGCCCTATTTGTTTTGTATTAGTTACAAAATGGTTATTAAACTTATTTGGGAAAATAAAGTGACTTCTTGAGAGTTGTTCACTGAAAGAAGGTGAAAAGACACATGTTTCCATATCAGTGGTGTATGTGCTAAGTCATAAAATTTTATTCAACATGTAGGATGACCAATCCTTGTAGAGGGATGCATAAATTGATGAAGTCGGTGACCAACTAAGAGTTTAGACCAGGTGTCCAATAAGGCTATGTTCTAGTTGATGGATGTCTATGAAAAATAATTGTTGGGGACTATGCACTAGTCAATGGGTGTTATTTGAGTCATGGAGTGGATCAAGGACAATCACTAAGGACTTGGCCCAAGGAGAATCGGGACCATGTGGCATATCTTAGAATGATAAGCACTTTACTTAAGGATGCTTAGGTTGAGGGTACATTATTTGGGGATGATTGTGGACCTAGGACACATATCTTAAGGAAGATAATTGGAGCATTGGATGTTTGTCTTGGAGTTTAAATGGTCATTGTGATGAGGATCAATTGGAAACATGGAGCCCATACTTAGAGAGTGCATAACTTAGAGTGAGATAACGTCACTTAGAGACCTTCTCTTGTGGATTATATCAGGTTATTTGTGGATGTAGTCCACTTTACTATGTTGGCCTCCCTCACCCATTTTATATAAGTAGAGGTGATATAGATTGGATCGCTATATAGTTTTTCATCCATCTCAGTTATTTCAATGGAAAAATTGGAGGAATCATCTGACATGAGAAGTTTTATTTCTGGGGGCTAGTTTGGAGAATTAGGGCCTAAAATTTTCTAGAGCCATTTTGAGGCCTTAAATCACATTTTTGGGGGTAAAGAATTATCTCCAAAGTGTAGGAACCTATGACATTATTTTACACTCATAGACCTTTTCAAAAGTGAAATAAATATGTTAATCAAAGTTTGAATGTAAAATGTATGCCTCCTAAAAGTTGACCTATCATGACTAACCACCATAATTCGATAGGATGCCACATCAACCACCATTATTGATGGAAAATGGGATAGCCATGTGAATACTATGAAGAAGAATCTAGAAGGGTCAAATTTTTAATTCTAGATGAGAGTTAAAGGAGTCAAACTTAACCCCTACTTAACTACCAAGCTATGTTATAATTAGGCCACTAGGAGGAAAAGGGGTTTCATTTTTTTACGATTGTATATTGTTCCACAATAGAGAGTGTGAGTGAGAGAGCATAACAAATATTTTGTAGTGTTTGTAGCATCATATCAAGCTATAGGTCTCAATTAAATCCACATACAGTGCCTTCTCTTTTGTACTTGCATTATTTCCATTATAGAGAAAGAGAGTGCAAGGTAGCCTCACCTTCTAGTTGGGTTTTCTCCCATAAGGGTTTCCTAGACCATAGCTTATGTTCATTATGGTTGGTGTGTGATTGTAATTTGTTTTTCTATTTTCCTCATTTTTTCTATTACATTCATAAGAAGAAATACAATAAATTACAAATCTAGAATCTAAGTAAATTAACCCTCATACTATAGATTTCATTATATTTTTATGATATTTGTTGTGACGGAACTATCTAGTGGAATATCCATGGAAATTTATCAATCAAGAGGAGAGTGTATTCGTATGTAATGTACTCATTATTATATCTTTGTAATTATCTTGAAGAGTTCCCGGTGCTTATGTGATGTAAGAGAGGAAGACCTAGGATTTATGATGTAAACCATAGGATACATAAGAATGAATGTTAGTGTGAGGGATGATCAATTCTTACTACTTGTGTGATGAAAGAGAGGGTTTATGTCATTTAAACCCTAGAGAAAGAACACACACACACACACACACATAGGTCATTAGATCATGGTATCTTGTTAATGAACTTGTCTTAAATATTTTGTATCTATGTTGTTGCAAGGGAGGAAGGCACTAGAGTATATTTTAGAGGAAAGAATAAATATGACATGATATGCTGAGGGTTAAATGTCCTTATATGAGAAGGTCTTAGGGTTTGTGGTAAAAAAACACTAAAGGAGACTCAAAAAAAATTTGTTAGAGAGCTTGTGTGATGCAAGTGAGAGATCAAGGGTGGTCTTGTTGGTGATGATGTTAGCTTGTTGTTAAGAATTTGGAGTAGTTACGAGTATCTTGGTGTGTTGTATTAAAATTATTTGTTTTTTGGTTAGGGTTTACCATGAATGGTGGATGCCTTAGCAAATCATTTATCCTAAATTGTGATAGGCTTGATGACATGGTGTACCAAATTGTAACTTTGTGTATTGCATCTATGAAGTGTACCTTGTAGTCCAAACTTTATGTACTTGCAGATCTGATTTCCAACTTATATTCTCATGGTGATTGAGTAGATTCAACAGATGGTTATGTATGTTGATTTAACGTAATGAGCATAATTTGTTGAGCAAATTGATAAGTAAACACAGGCTAATTTAGAGAAAGTGAATCTTCTCATGTCGAAGTGCATTATTTTGGTGTTTATTTTCTTGGGATTTTTTTTTTTTGGTTGGGCATGTGTGAAATATATGTGATTGTAATTTATAGTTCAAATTCAGCCATAAGGCTAAAAAATTCACTAGAAATATATTTGAGGAATCTAAAGTTTTGAGGTGAAATTTGAGTTTGTCTTAGGCATGCATTTTTTGATATTACTAGTTTGATCTATAATTGACAAATACTTTGGCCTTTAATGGACATTGACTTGCTTGATAAAAAAAACCAAGTATCCTTTCCCTTAATGAGCATATGACTTGTTTTCCGTGAGCAAATGTTTTGGCCCTCAATTTTCATGTGATTTGAGCTAGCTAGCAATATCTCCAACAAACATCAAGGGGAAGTGTTGAGAGTATAACATTATTATGGGTATGAAATAACCATATGGTTCTACTAAAATATTAAAAGTTCACATCAAGTGAATGAATTAAAATGCCACATTGAAAGAAAATAGATTAAAATGCCACTTTGGTGGGGATCAATGGCCAAATTTTAAATAACATTTAAGTGATAAAGGGACACTACTAAAATGACACTTAAGTAAAGATCAATAGCTAAGATTACAAAATGTTTGAGAATATTAGTGGCCCCTAACTAGATGTCAGCCAAATTTACTTGCTCAAAATTCATCTCTCCTAAATCTAGAAGTATCAAAACATTCACCTAGTCACTTAGAAAGATTTGATATACCATAAATTTATTTTAGAGAAAATTCAAAATATTCTTTGGTGGAGAAATGCATGCACTTATGTATTATTCAAATACTATTAAGAGAGATTTTCATGGTGGGGTTCATTATGCTCGAGGGTTTTCCACTTACAATTTGTGTATACATGTTGTATGATTAAGTTTATTTGTTTATTAATTAATGCATCCTCTCTCCGTATAATTTTAACATAATATCACAGCTATTAGTTCGGTTTTTAATAGAAATATCACACCTTGGAACCAATATTGATGGAATACTTTAACTATAAACAATGCACAAATTGTTCAATTGCATTTAACAAAAGTTGAGTCAAGGTGGACACACTTGGAAAGTCATCCAATTTCCACTATTGTATCTATTACCTAAGCAATGCCCCAAGGTTTGTCACTACAAAAAAATCCATCAACAATAGACTATTAATTTTAATAGGAACCTAACCCAAGTTGCCACACCACTACTAAGAATGTGAAGTCTTAACATCCTTTTGGCTCATGTTCATTCTAAGTTAACTTTGTTTTTGCTTAGAGTGATTTAGTTTCATATCAATTGACTTATGTGCCCATCATCAAATTAAGCAGTGGTTAGCATCTCTTCCCTCCTTTTAATTGGTCAATCCATAAATTGACAAAGTCATTGGAAATTGTCAGTTTGTGATGTCTAAAAGTTGTGAACTAAAAGGTTAATCTATGTGACAAAGTATTGTCACATTAATGTTAGTGTTTTATGAAGTGTGTGGATGTTTTTGACATACTAACAAATCTCCATTTTTCCTTTTCTTAATGTAATTGTATCTTAGCTAATGTTGAAGAGATTTGGACATGATTATGGTAGTTACATCATATTTATTGTATTCTTTGTGCTGAAGGGAATAAATTTATATAAATATCATAATAATGAATGTTAGAAGCTCTTAAGCGAGATTCAAGTGGTAGACCATTATAATTATTAAATTGTTATAAATGTTGTTGAGATGTTTCTTTATCCCAATTACCTTATCTATGTGCTTGCATGATTCTTTTATAGTAACCACCCTTTCCTTTTGGTTGAGGTTTGGGTATATTTCTCAATGGGCCCAATATACTAATTTTATAGTAGCCATTGTCAAATATTCTTAGCTAAAGTTGAAGCATCCTCCAACATATATCCAATATGTGTTTTCTCAATGTAATTGCATCTAAGCCAACATTTAAGATCTTTGGACATGAATATAGTAGTTAAGTGATATTTATTGTATTCTTTGTGCCTAAGGTAATAAACTTGTATATATATTATAATAATTGATCTTAGAATTTAGTGAGTGAGAGTTGGGTGCTATACCACTATAAGTATTCTCTTCTTGTATTTGTTGTTGAGACTTCCTCCACCTTGATTATTCTATCTATGGGTTAGCATGGTTCTTTCTAATATTCAGCACCCTTTCTTTTAAGCTAGAGTCTAGGTATATTTCTCACGGAGCATAATACCAATATTTATAAAAGCCATTGTTATGGTACTTGAATATTTATTTATTGTGTTTTTCTTGTTTAACATATTATTTACTGCATTGTAACTAACTGATGAATTTCTCAATGTAAATTATGTTCTGTAAAATTTTACCTAGCCCTATGCATTCTCATAGCAGTGGCCTCTCTTGTGTGTGCATTTCTTAGATTCTACATAGATTACAAGCAAGTGGTACAACTTACAAATAATCAAGAAGTATATTGAACAAACAAGAAAAGAAGTTATGTAAGCCCATAATTATTTGAATTGGTGTTAAGAAAGTTAAACATAAAAATGTCCAAGCATGGACTTGTAGAATCAGTCATTGATTCATGAATGTGAGTTGCATAGAATAAAATAGTATGGGTTGTGCATTATAGATGATGATAATAATAATAATAATAATAAACCCTTGTGCAATTTTAGAGTAACAAGTAGCATTGTGTTGCAAGAAGCGTTAAAATCCAAGTCATGGAGTGAAATTTTGAAACCTATTAGAGTCAGTCTTTGCAGCCTTCCACCAGCGATCAAACATGCTCTTACAAAGTGGTCTTAGGGTGTCAAAGTCAAATTTTGTCATTTCAGTGAGTCTTCAAGTAAAATTTGGTCACTAGGTATTAGGTCTAGGATTGTTTTCACTCCTTCAAAAGTTTTCAAGTATTCGTCCATGTCACCATTCGGCTGAGTGTACCATCATTCAAAGGGTTTTCATCATTATTTCAAGTTCCAATGGGTCACTTTACACCTTGTTTTGTGCTTTATTTGTGCTTAGGTAAGGCTCATTTCCCTCTCCTAGGGTTTTGTAGGTAATTTTTCTTGGATAGTCAAATCACCAAAAAACTTGTACCCTGATGCTCATACACCTTACCCTATCCTTAATATACCTTCTTAAACACTTCCCATCACTGATATCCGTCAAATTCACCATTTTCCCACATACCCTAGCCTATTGCTACAATTTGACACTTTTCTAGGTTAGGCTTGTGTTTTTCCCTTTTGGACCCCTTCCCCTCACTCAATCCTTGAAATTCCACTTTCCCCTACTTCCTGACATTCCTCCCCACTTCCCAAAATTTTCTCAAGAATTTATAGGCCCCGCATCCCCTTCATTTCCCTTTATTTCTACGAATCCCCTGTTCCACACATCGGAATAGGTTTTATTCAAATGATATTTATAAGCATGAAAAGATGAATTTGAAAAAAGTGAGAGAGGTTTTTTTCCACCATAGACTTAAGAAGAAAAACCTCCTTCAGTTTTTACACAAGTCTCATGGTTTGGGAGAAATGTCTAAAACAAATTTTGCCTCAAGAGAGTTGTTGCACTTCTGGAGTGACTTTGGGAAAATCAATATTTCTCCTAGCTGGAGTGACAAAATTACTTGTTGGATGAGTCAAATGATAACTAGACACAGATATATTTCCAATGAGCTATTATGAGCTCAATTTGGAGTTGAGGAACACCTCCAACAATTCACTGCAACATCACTCTGCATTTTGGCAGCCTCATTCTTCACATTTTGAACAGTCTTGGGATATTGGACTTCTGAGGGGTCAAATTAGCTCCAAATGCATAAATTATAGGTGTTCTAGAAAATATACTTGAACACCTTTCCAATGAGATATCATCGGCTCAATTTGGATGCTGGGAAGGTCTCCAAAAGTGACCTTAAAGTGGCATTGTATGTAGGGAAAAGTTTGCTCAAGATGCCTATTTTTCCAGTTTTTCACTATGATTGTGAATTTTCTCTCATGATGGATATTTTACCAATTTAAATGATGATTTGGCATGTAATTATGGTAGGTAAATAGTTATATAGGGTAGATTCATTAGATTAAAGGTTTTTTTGAGGGCAATGAATTATTTTCCCCTCTTTTAGAGGCAAGTTGTTGGGTGGCCTGGAACCCAATTCCTTGTTTAGAGTTTGTTGAAACAGCTCCTCTTCTCATGGATTCGACCCCTGAGGCTAGGATGAGTTTTTTTGATGTCTATATCATGTGTTTTCTTAGTCATTTGTTGAGGTTGGACTCACTTGGATGCTCAGAGCTTGATTGTACATCATTGTAAGTAGTTTGGCAAGGAAATTAATAGGATTTGTAGCTATTTTTATGGGATTCATGTGGTATAGAGTTTTAGCACAGTTTCTTCTTTTGTAATCATTTTTTTACATGTTTTTTGTATGCCATCATCCATTTCATTGCTTATTATTGAATGTTATCAATTTTGACAGGTAGAATCCATTGTAACAGTGCTCTGCCTTGGGAAATCATTCAATATTTCATGTTTTCTACTGTTTGAGAAGGATCCATGATTGTCACATGCCCTCCTCAACTCCTCATCAGTCTTAAAAACCTCACATCATTAAGCCTAAAGTGCTAAAGCCTATGCCTACCTTGCCCCATATAACACCCTGCATTTCTGACCTAATTTCCAAGACCTAAACTGCCCAGCTCCATCTGATCCAGCGAAACACCAACAAAATTCAATCAAAACCTTCGAGCTACTATACCTAGCCTAAAATAATTTACCTGATCCAGTCATCTTGACTGAGATCCTCAGGGAGAGAGCCCTCTCCTAGCCTAGTAGGGCTAGCTACTAGGCTAAGCTTGGTTTGTGGTTACCCTAGAATTGCCTCCCTTCAGCCTAAGATCAATCTAGGTGATAACATAGTGGCGACCATACTGGGGAAGTAGTTTTATGTTCCTCAGTAAAATGTATCAAGTTTAGATATGATTGTTGATGGTGGACAATGATCAGACATACGAAGGCTGAAATCATTCACCTGGCGACTCTAGTGTCGAAAAATCCAAAGCTTCAGAATTTTTATGGAAACTCCACTCTTCAAGAACCAGTAGCCTGAAGAATTTCTTGGTGAATTCATTGTTATCAAAATGGATTCATTTGCTCGAAGGTATGCTCCCATGAGCCGAGATCATATTCTAGGTTTTCCCAAATAAAATTCCTAAGGTATATTGGCAAAGGAATTTGCCTATGTTTAAAGATGATGATAAGAATGATGCTGCTTTAAATCTGGTTAGATTTCACATGCATAATCGCAATTTGAAGGTTGATTTTCCTGAAGACTGCTTGATGAAGATATTCATGGCCACTCTAGAAGGTGAAGCCCGTTCTTGGTATGAAATTTTGTCGCCTACTAGTATTTACTGTTTAAAGGATTTTCATACCATGTTCTTTTAAAGGTATAAAGAATCTTGTCTATCCTTAATATTAGTTGAGAATTGTTGTAAACATGTTTATAGTTTTATTGAAAATCTTGAGAAATTTATGAAGATGATGACTTCATGGACGATAAGATCATGGAAGCCCTGTATGAAAATCCATTTCAGCGGCATAAAGACATCGTAGAGGATACTTATCAAGATGCTCATGAAAATTTGCAGCAGTTTCAAGATGTTAGTACAATTGAGAATGATGGAAGCCAAGGTCTTATTTCAAATCTGCTCATAGCAGAAGACAATATGCAGGAAAATCAAGTTCCAATTTCAAATTGTGATAAAGTCAAGTTAGTTATTTCAAATCTAGATTCAGATCGTGATGATGAAGAGTACCTTGTTTTGAATCCCATGAAGGAGAGCTCTGTTGTTGAGATCATTTGGAATGAAGAAAACAAAGTTATTGACCCAAGTGTTCTCATTTCATTAGAACAAAGCCTTCACGAGGAGGTAATCAAGTCATTTTATGAAAAACAAGATGAGATCTTTGTTCAAGTAAGTGAAAAATCTTCTTTGGATAACTCAGTGGTAAATGATAGAAGTGTTAGCTTTGAGTTTCAAGAACTATCTAAAGTTTTCCCTCGTGTGATTGATGAGTGTGATAAGAAACATGACAATATGGTTGCCATGTCATATGAAGATGATCAACAATGTATTCAAATTGCAGAAGACCAGGGAATTGAGGACTTTCATTCAGATTTTTCTTCTCATATTTCATATTTTGAATTGTTATTTCAAGAAGACAATTATCGTTTTAGCAAAAGAAAACAAAAGGTACTATCTCCTCTATCTGAAGATGAGATAGATCAACTCCTCAAAGGTCATGTTACAGCCCAAGCTAATGCAGGTCTGTAGTGTTCACATCGTCAAGAAGGTGTTAGTGAAGCTTCTTCCACTTTTGAAATTGAGAAGTATGAGCCTGAGAGAGACAATAGGCCAGAAATCGAGTCAGAATTTCTCATACTAGAGGAATTTACAACCAACACTCAAATAGCAAAAGCTTATACTTCTCTATGCCTTCCTATCAATCAGCAACCAACTGTTCTTTCAGATCAGAATGAAGGGATTACTTGTATTTTTGTTGTTGGATCTCAAGACAAGCTAGTGTTTCAGGATTTTCAAGATCCCTTCGGCATTCTTTTGCAAGCATTAGAGAAGATGAAAGTTTCCTGGTTCGTTAGCATAAGCCTTCGTTTCAGTTGTTATTGTGAGTTTGCTACATGTACATCATTCTGCCTGCTTGAGGAAAGTGAGAGCAGAATTTCAGTGAGTAGCCATCTACTGGATTGGTTACATTGGAAGGTTCACTTCACATGATTGTACATATATCTTCAGTAGGCAGGTGGTTGTCATCAGTATTTGAAGCCCTCAAACATCGATGGTGTGCTGCCATTAATAAGTTTTGTAAGTACTTGTTTCAACTAAGTAAATCTTGAGTCATTTTTCAGTCAATTTCGAGTCAGTTTTTAGTCTTCGAGTTGTTTGACCGTATTGCCCAATGGATAAGGCTACTTAGTCTACGGTGTTCTTGGCACCTCCAAGGAGCTACCATCCCCAATGGAACCAATGTTAGATTTAATCTTTGCAGCCTTCCACCAATGATCAAACATGCTCTTACAAAGTGGTCTTAGGTGTCAAAGTCAAATTTTGTCATTTCAGTGAGTCTTCAACTAAAATTTAGTCACTAGGTATTGGGTCTAGGATTTTTTTCACTCCTTACAAAGTTTTCAAGTATTGGTCCATGTCACCATTCGGCTGAGTGTACCATCATTCAAAGAGTGGTCATCATTATTTCAATTTCTAATGGGTCATTTTACACCTTGTTTTGTACTTCAGTTGTACCTGGGTAAGGCTCATTTCCCTCTCCTAGGGTTTTGTAGGTAATTTTTCTTGAATGGTCAAATCATCAACAAAACTTGTATCCTAATGCTCATACACCTTCCCCTATCCTTAATATACCTTCTTAGACACTTCCCATCACTGATATCCCTCAAATTCATCATTTTCCCACAAACCCTAGCTTATTGCTACAATTTGACACTTTTCTAGGTTAGGCATGTGTTTTTCCCTTTTAAACCCCTTCCCATCACTCAATAAACAATGTAAACTTTGAAACGGGAACTTTGGCCAAAAAAACATCGAAAACAGTGCTAAAAACGAAAAGTGTGTATACTGGAACGATGGGTTTTTTTTAGGGACAATTTTGAACATGTTTTAAAAATGGCAGTAAAAAGACAATTTTCGTGCAAAATACAGCTTGAAAATGAAAAAGTGATTACACCGGAACGATGATTTTTTTTTAGGGTCAATCTTTAAAATTTTAAAAAAATGCTAGTAAAATGATCCAACAACATAAAAATGACTCATAACTTCTCATTTAACACCATATGGAAATCAAAAATTTTATTTCAAGATACGATGCATACATCAGTTAGATAAATTGTCTTAAACAATTATTCAAAATCACTCATATTTTCTTGCACACCATCAGAATTCACATCTTCAGATGAGTGACTGGATGCTGACGAAGATGTTCCATATTCTTCTCTTTCATCAACTAGTGCCCCATTTGAGTCCACATGCATGCCCATCATTTCAGGTTTCAAAATTCTTCTAGATCTACGACTGGTTTCAGCAAACTCCCATCTCAACACTGTTCCTTCTGGTAACAACCTTTTCAGAATCTCTATCATCTTGAAGCGAAGAGTTCCTCTCTTTGTTAAATTGAAGTCATAAACAAGTATGTCAACATCCTCCAATTTCAATATGTCTGTGTGGCGACGATTTATATTCGTACCCTTTCTTTTTCTCTTTCCGCCATTTTTTTTGTCAACTACCATCTCTGGCTTATACACACCATTGAATGGGTGTGTATTTGTGGCATACCAATGTACTTCAACACTTGTAACATCCTCATTTTCTGTAAAGACCTTTATAACTTTAGCAACCCATAATGGATAGCCATTGAGATCTCCATCTGCTAGCACTACGATCATGCAACCCTCCTTAATATCATGTACTGAACCCCTGTAAAGGTATTCCATGGCTTCAAGTTGTGCACAGGATCTTCTGGAACTAATATACATCTCTCTTTCTCTGCCTGTGAAGAAATAATAATACCTTGAGATTGTTGTTGTTCAACAATGTTTATTTCCTCATGTGCATTCGACACATTTTGTGGCCAAATAAATGGATTTTTCAAAGGTATATCTTCATTTGTTGTTGTTGAAATGATATCACTTTGATTATTGAAAAATGACTCCCACCAAACTGAATCAGCAATGTCAAAGTACTCATATGTATATCTAATACATTTTTTAATTTCTTCTAGGCAATCAGAATAATTTATATCTCTATTTTGTTTACGTGCATTATGAACTTCACCAACTGATTATAATAACAATATTTTTGATGCAAATATTGGATGATCTGGAATGAACTTCAAAAATTGCAAACCTGATTACGGTGCCCATTCTGCAGTAGTTGAATACTTCTTTCCCCATATTAGTGTTTTCCCATCAATTTTTTTGATACGAAATTGATGTTGGAAGCTAATGTCATTAAGTTGTTCAATGTATTTCCCCTCACCATATGATCCCATAATAAACCTTCGCATGTCAACAGTTTCTTCCAACACATCAAAAGTAGGCTCTTGCATGTATGATTTCTTAATACATTCAATTAATGATGGCAAGCTCCCAACTTCCTTCCTCCTCAATGTGACTGAAAAACGACTGAACATCTTATCAATATGGTCATGAGTGTGCCCAACAAGAAGGAAACCAACCTTTACCTTCTGAAAAATTCTCAATTCAACAAACATGTTTAGATATCGAAAAACAACCTGATTTTTGTTTTCACGGCAAGTGTTGTCCAATTGTAGATACAAAAACTTCAGGAAGATTACCAGACCAATGATAAAGCACATCATGAATTACGGTTATGGTCAGATTTGCATCATTATGAATATTTGGAGTTGCGAAGTACACCTTTGGCAACATTTTCCCATTGAAGACCATACAACTGACCAAGTGATACTGAATAAAATTTTCCTCCTGTAAATTTTTGGGTGTGCGAACAAAATGTGGTAAAAGTGTTTTCTTCTGGTCCATACCATCAATTATTAAACCCAAATATTTATTAGGATTATCATAACACTTCTTTCAATGCTTGTACAACTTTTTCCTTTCATTTGTTTGTTGTTCGCAATGCTGCTGAAGTTCTTTGACAATTGAATCTACACAACATAAAAGAAAGCGATTAAGAAATATGTTTTCATACTTGATGAATATACAATTTTAAAAGTTAAAGTTATGAATGCCTACCTCTTTCTGACCCTTCACATTTGTCCCTTTTTTATTTAAGAGAAGCACATGTACTGCAAATCCCCATCCTTGTCTTCTTAGGAATACAGACATTGTTGAATTATTTCTTCCATACCTTCACAAAATATTGATATGTAATAAATCGGCCATGTCCCTCAGCACCTTCTGCATATTCTTTGTATAAGTTGTAGATTTCTCGTCTTGAAAAATTATCTGGAATATGTATTGTCTCTCTATTTGGCATACACTCTCCATGCTTTGAAAAGAAATATTTCATCTATGACATTGCAGTATTTGATAATGGCCCAAACTGTCTTTTATGACGTACTTCAGAATAAAATGTGGGAACCTTTTCCAAATTTTCTTGAATTCTCGAGAGATGAAAATTCTCAATCGAATGAAACATTTTGAAAGCTTTTCTACAAATAAATAAAGTCCTAATATGATAATCATAACCTGACAATGTAGATTGCATGCACCCAACTAAATATGAATTTTGCATGCTTTTATTCATTGACAAATATCTCTTCCTGCTCTCTAATGCAAATATGAAATCCATATGTTTCAAGCAATCGTTTTGGCAACATTCACTTGAAATGAGTGCGCTGATAGAACTTCTTCTCGTCAAATACTCTGCTCTACCCCTTGTATAACTAGAACATCTTGCACTGATACGGAAAGGTCTGCTCCTACTCCTTGATACAATATTTCTTGGCAACATCTCCATCATTGGATCATCATTTGTGTAAGGATTTTCATCATCATTAAGATGAATGTTATCCACACTATGATCAACTGTGCTTTTCAAATACTGACTTGGAGGATATTCTTCATCTTCCCCTTCTTCAGTGCTACTGTCATAGTCCTTCGAATTCAGACTCAATGGAAAATTTGACTCGATGTTTATTGGATATTCTTCCTCATGTGCATTTTCAGTGCTGCTCTCATAGTCCATAGAATTAGGACTAAGTACATCATCCTGTCCTTCATCACTGCTACCTTTATACTCATTAGAATTGGGACTAAGTGCATCATCCTATCCTTCATCATTGCTGCTCTCATAGTCCTTAGAATTAGGACTAAGAGGACATTGTGACACTCCATTCTTTTGAAATTCATCATCACGCTCTTCATCATTGCTGTTCTCATAGTCCTTAGAATTAGGACTAAGTGGACACCGTGACACTCCATTCTTTTGAAATTCATCATCCCGCTCTTCATCAATTCTATTGTCATAGTCCTTAGAATTAGGACTAACTGGACACCATGGCACTCCATACTTTTGAAATTCATCATCCCGCTCTTCATCAAAGCTGCTCTCATAGTCCTTAGAATTAGGACTAACTGGACACCGTGACACTCCATACTTTTGAAATTTATCATCATGCACTTCATCACTGCTGCTCTTATAGCCCTTAGAATTAGGACTAAGTGGACACTTTGACACTCCATTATTTTCAAATTCGTTATCACGCTCTTCATCACTGCTACTCTCATAGTCCTTAGAATTAGGACTAAGTGGACACCGTGACAATCCATTCTTTTGAAATTCGTCACCATGCTCTTCAACATTGTTGCTTTCATAGTCCTTAGAATTAGGACTAAGTGGACACCGCGACACTCCATTCTTTTTAACTTCACCATCATGCTCTTCATCACTGCTGCTTTCATAGTCCTTAGAATTAGGACTAAGTGGACACCGTGAGACTCCATCCTTTTGAAATTTTTCATCAAGCTCATCATCACTACTGCTTTCATAGTCCTTCGAATTCGGACTAAGTGGAATCTGTGACTCTTTATTTATTTGAAATTCTCCATCCCCTCTTTCATCAGTGCTGCTCTCATAGTCCTTAGGATCAGGACTAAGTGGAAGAATTGACTTTCTATTCATATTAGAAGAATTCCCGCTATATTCATCCATATGAATACAGTTGTTACGCGATGAAGATGTTGATGCTGTATAAATCGAAACTTCAATATCAGGACAATCCATCACTTTCAAATAGAATATGTTGAATGATACAAATGGAGAGCCTCCTAAAGATATTATATAGCTTAGAGAATGAAATTTTCCCTCCAAAAATTTTCCCCCTAAAAAATTTCGCGAAAATATTTCCCTCCAAAAATTTTCCTCCCAAAAAATTTCGCGAAAATATTTCCCTCCTAAAAGTTTGTGAGATTTATTTATCTTCATTATTTTATTCTAAAATTTAATGAAAAATGTAAACTAAATTTTTTTTATGAAATAAATCATTAAAGTTAAAATTGTAAACTACAACTTCTACCTAAATTATTTTAATAGTCAAAGTATATAATATTTACTAAACAATTGAATGTTTTTTTTTTAATTTTTATAATACATTCTAAAACAAATTAATCCCACATTCACCCCGCTGTAAAACAATTCCATAATATTCGCTTTATCATATTTTCCTTCATCGCCATAAAAAAATTAACATGTTAAAATTTATTAAAACTGATTAATCCTGCATTCACCGTACAGTAAAACATCTCCGTAATTTCACCTATATACTAAATTCCATTATCACTATTACTCACATTACATCAAGGTTTTCTAAGGTTCGTTGAAAGACTTGGAGCGAATTTGTGGAGCAGCTACATTGGTATCAACAACATATTCAACGAAGAATTCTCACAATTGAAAGGTCAGTTAAATTTTTTTCCTTGAAAATTCTCATATTAAATTAGTTTAACGAAGTAGATTTTTTTTTTAACTTAAGATTTTTTGTCAGCCAAATTAACCAATATTTCCGTCATGAGCATGGTGGGCCCGGGGCACCCCCATCCTGCAATCGGTCGGCCACCCACTCCCTCCGCACACCCTACCAGCCCCCTCCCCAAACTCACCCACCCTGTCCCCTCGACCACCCCACCCCCACCTTCCCGCCCCACCCCTTCCCCCTACCCCCCACGTCCTCCCCCCTACCCCCCTTCCCCCCCATAGTCGCCCCCCAACCCCACACCTACACCCCCTCCCCACCCTTTTCCCCTCTACCCCCTCTCTGCCCCCCTCACCTCCCGCCCCTCAACCCCCATCCCACCCTACCTCCCTACCCGCCCCTACCCGTCCCCCCTACCCCCTTACCCCCCTCAGCCCCCCCACCCGACTCTTTCACGCCACCCCCCTACCCAGCCCCCAGTCGCCGCCCCCCCGCCTTCCCCCTCACCCTACCCCCCTACCCAGCCCTTCCACCCCACCCCCTACCCGCCCGTCCTCCCTTCCCCCTCCCCCTTCGACTCCCCCACCCTACCCCCTACTCGGCGGATGGACGGGGTAGTGTCGATGGGCTTCTACTATTTCTTAATGTTAATATTTTTTTAATTTCAATTATCTGATTATACAAATTAAAAATTTATCATATATTTTCGTTGTGGATTTAAGTTAATATGTTTTCGTTATTTACTGATTTATGTGTTTCTATTTTTCAGGAAAATGGCATCAAAGAAGATTTTTGTGAATCTGTCTGGACCAAAGACTCTTAAAGATGCATCTTCAAAAAACATTGGTGAACGAACTCCACCTGAGCTCATGGCTACAAATCTTTCAAGTGCCTCAAATGATAAGAAGATGATTTCAGACTGGAAGAATTCAAAAGAGGTGAAATTCCCATCAAGAATCTGGTATGTGAAAGAAAGAGAAAGCCAAAATGTGAATATATATCTATATATTGATATACCAAATGAAAATGGAATTTTTGAGCTGATAGGAAGAGTCATAGATATGTGTTCGGTATCGGACACTGAAGTTGTTTACATACTTACAAAAGCTCCCAAGTCACATGAAAGGATTAAATATCAAATATCATATTCATTGTATGACACGAGAGAGGTATCTGCAAAGTTGTGTAAACAAATCGTAAATGAGATGAAACAAAACATCGTAAGTATTGTTATTTATATTTGTATTTTTCTTTCTGAAAGTGTCTCTCTATATTTTTTTAATTTTGTTTTTATTGACATATGATATTTTGTTTGGCAGAATTTTGTTGAAAGTTGTTCAATTAGGTTGGGAGGCATTCATTTCATAGAGCATGATATCATGAAAGTTGTCAACAGTTTTTACTCGGTGTGAGAAGAAGATATGGAAAACAACCAAAATGTAGTAATTGATGATGCTACAAAACTGCATCCAAAAAATCAGAAAAAAAAAAAAGGCCTCTAGTGGATAAATCTAGCAAGGGTAGATAAGTTAATTTTGAGGACGATGAAGTTGAAACTGACAGTGAAGCATATGTTGTCGTTCTCGAAGATGAAATTGGAACTGAGAAGAGTCGTAAAAGACCAAAAGTAACAATGCCCAAGAATAAATCTGTTGAGAATGTTATGACGAAGAAAAGTAAAGTTGAAGATTTTGAAGTAGTCATTACCAGCAATCAAGAACCTAGTGAAACTTCAAAAGAAAGCAGAGAAATCATTACACCAGGAGCTGATTTAGAGGATGGCATTATCAAAACAAAACAAAATGCCATTCGAAAAAATTTGACAAAGAAAAACTTAATTGATGGTGGTCGTACATTTCAGCTTAATGTCAAACAAACCTATAAGGCAAGTGAAGGACAATGTCAATATCAAGTCAAAAAGCCACACCATCTGCATGTTCACAACTTGAAAACATTGATGACGTACAATCCATATGCACCAGTACATGGTAAAAAGAAATTTCTAATTAAAAGAAGATAGAGACGAATTGTAGAAGGTGGTTTTCACCCACATTGGGTTTCCACCTTATATCTTGTGTTCTTGTGTGTGTGATTGTCTTCAGATCTACTTTACTGTTTCTGGTTACTGTTTATTTGATCCTAATACACAGATTAATGATCAACATCAGTAAGATAAACTAAATTATAAGTTTGTATTGCATACGCGGGTTTCCTTCTCTGTAGTTGCGTATATACGCAGTTTTATCTAACTGAAGTAGGGTATATGATCTAGGTTTGAAAAAGAAAATATTTGACTTGATAATACTGATTCCCCCCCCCCCCCCTCTCAGTATTATTTCCAACAATTAGAATCAGAGCGGGTCCTTCTGAATAAGCTTGATCGCTTGAAGGAAGATCCATCATCATGAGCAACTATGAGAGAGAAGCATCTATCAGGCCACCAATTTTTGATGGGACAAACTTTGTATATTGGAAGGTAAGAGTTACTGCCTATCTTCAATCTCTTGGTACAGACGTCTGGGATATCATAGATACAGGGTACACTTTTCCATCAACAACTCCTACAGATCCGGGTGAGAAGAAGAAATATGAAACAAATGCAAAGGCTGTCAATACTCTATTAGGATGTCTATCTCAATTAGAATTTGTGAAGATTATGCAATATAAATCCGCAAAAGAAATATGGGACAAGATTGTTCTGAGCTATGAAGGAGATGAACAGGTAAAACGAGCAAAAGTTCAAACCTTCATAATTCAGTATGAAAATCTCAGAATGCACAATGATGAAAGTGTGGCTAACTATTTCCTTCGTGTGGATGAGATTGTTAATTGTATGAAAAATTTGGGTGAAGAAATAAAAGAGGTTGTTGTGGTTGAAAAGGTTCTAAGATCTTTGTCCCCTAGGTTTGAATCTAAAGTTTCTGCAATAGAAGAAAAAGAGAATCTACTAAACCTTACCATGTCACAGTTGCACAGAATATTGACTACTTATGAAATGAGGAAAGGAGGACCATAAGACATGAGAGAAGTTGCCTTCAAGGCTTCAAGCAAAGGAGATTACTATGAGTCAGGACACGTGTCAGAAGAAGAAGAAGAATCAAATTTTGTCAAAAACCTTCAACGGGGTGCTGGACGATTCCGAGGTAAGTTACCTTTCAAATGCTTTGCTTGTGGAAGAGTCGGTCACTATGCTGCCAAATGTCCTCATAAGGATAAGATTGACAAGGGAAAGGAACCTATTAGATGGAACAAGAAATAGAATGCAAATAAGAAAACCTATTACACTCATGAAGATAGTGATGGACTTTCAAATAGTGACGAAGATGAACGAGGTAATAATTATAAACTTTTAATGGCTTTTGAAGATGATGATTACTGATGAGCCCCAAAAATGGATAATTATTTGGGCTCATTCAACCTCCTAATTCAACTTAATCTACCATTCTCATTAGTTTATTGCATGTTTTTTATTATATTTATGCTAATAGAGTGAATTGGGTTAGTCATTATGCCAACAAGTCTAATGTGTGCTTTGTGTAGTCTTTTTGGTCAATTTGGAGACAAAGTCAATGGTTTAAATGAGCACTTCGAAGCCAAATTCGTGGAGAGTAATTTTAGGAAGGTGTTCCCTTCATTTATGGGCCCTTACCTCGAATTCTCCACCATCAACTCGGAGTTCAAGGGCCACCAAGTCAATTAGCACAAGAGTAGCCAAGCAAGTCAAGTAGGACTGTTGTTAACTACAAGTTTTGGGCAGCCGAGTCCCTAAAGTTTAGGAGGACTGTTGGGTCCTCAATTTGTATAAATAAGAAGGCTTAGGGCCTCATTTTGGGGTTAGCTAGTAGTTATCCAATGGTTAGTCATTTTGTAGGCAGAAGTTAGCTAGTTTGTATTTCGATTTTGAGGCAATAGATTAGCTTTTCTTTCAGCTCATTTTCAAGTTCTCCTTGTGGACAGTTTTGATGTAACTCTTCTTTTCTTGCTCAATAAAGATGAATCCAGCTTTGCACCAGCTCTAAATCTCTCTTAGGAGGTTGTAGCTCTTGGGGTTGGGCCCATCTAAAGCGCCCAATACCTCCTTTGATTATCTTTATGTGCTTTTGCTGCATTCTTAGAATAAAATCTGCTATTTAGATTTAAATGTTGTGTTGTTATTTAAGTTGCTCTTGATGATTAAAAAGGTTCTTCATGTTCAGATTTACTTAATTGGTTAATCACAGGGAATATATTCAAAAAAAGGCTACCAAGTACTTTGGATCTCACCTCCCCCTCAGTGGAATCATGAGCTGGGACCAATGTGACTTTGCTGCCAACAAAAACACATTCTTTGCTTCACCATGCAATTATTAGTGTCCGAATCTCATTTGCAGAACTTGATATCAGTTTTGGATGCATGTTTAGGTTTATGATTGCTTAGTTGCATAGTTGTTTCACATGGTTTCCTTGCAAATAAACTTCTGTTCATTTCCTTTTGCTGTTAGGTCAGATTAGATTGAAGTAACTAAGTCATAGGTTTTATAAGTGTTTGTTTGTTTAGTTTGAAAAACCACTTGCAGAGTACCTGTTATCCTTCCTTACTTGCCCATCCTCCATCCAACCTACCTGCTTCACCCTTCACTTAGAACCCTTACCTTACATTTGCCTCATCCGCTTACTTTGCCATGATTCTCATATTCTTGTGCAACATCATTTCCTCCCTCCTTGAACAGATCTCACCATCTACACCACTCCTCAACTCCATCCTCCAAGTCTTGAACTCCCCTACACCCCTATTTCACCTCCATACTCATTCCTCCACATTTTTTCCTCCATCCATGCTTCAAAATCCCATTTCTGAACATCCTGTAGAAAAATTACAGAACATCCTGTAGAAATCCTAAACATCCTGTAGAACCCCTGCAGACTTCCTGTAGAAGCTCACGAATGAGGTTTCTTGATAGCCAAACTCTGTGAAACTCTCTGGAAAGGTGTTGGGGACTCCTTAGACCCTCTCTGAACCTTCCCGACCTCTTCCAAGCATTTCTCCTCCTTGATCCACCTCTGCACAGTCAAAAATAGTTAAAAGCACATGCATGATAATTCCAACAATTTAATCAAAAATACAAAAAGATGTTTTCTTCAGATAGAGGTAGTCTAGACACATGTATTTTACCTTCATAGAAGTAATGGAATCTCTTTCAGTAGTTTGCATGCTCTCCTTTGCGTTAGTAGGACTAGCTGGTAGAATTAGGGTTTGCTAGGGTTTGTGTTTCTTTTTGGCTTTCAGTTTCTTTCCGCAAGTAGATTAGCTTCCTTTGAGTTAGCTTTCATCCATCAGTTAAAAAGATTCTTCTAAGAGCTCATAGAGGTTGGCTTAAGCCCCTAGCGGACTTGTGCCAGCTGACCAAGTGACAGCTGCGGCAAGAGCTAGTACTTGTGCATACAGCACCGTCGCTTCCAAGTTTGTTATGAACTACCGGGTTGATAAAATTAAAAAAGGGAATTCCAGGAGTTGTAGCATTATTGCTACAATACTAGGGCCCACCATCTTTTTGGCGTCGTTGCCGGGGAAGCGTCAGAGTATTGGTGATTACTGCTTTTCTTCTATTTTCCACTACAACCTTCTGCTAAGTAGTTTATTTCATTTCATTTCCGCAAAAGTAGAGTAGACATTTCCCGCTTTCATAGATTAGCATTTCAATTCCGCAATTTCATTTCTGCAAGCGTAGATTAGCATTTCAATTCCACAAGCGTAGACTAGCATTTCATTCCTGAAATTTCATTTGAGCAAAATAGATTAGTCCTTTCCTGCTTTCATTTCAATTCCGCATTTTCATTTTATCAAGATAGTTAGTTGCAGTTTAATCTATTTCAGTTTTGTAGGTAGAAGTAGAAAAAAGCAAAAATCAACCAAAAAGATTTCATTTCATGCCTTGTAGGAGTAGAGATAATTTAGAAAAATATTTTCACAACACCCCCCACTGCTTCACACAGCCAACCTTCTCTCTTCTGCGATGGCTGTGATTAAGAAGAAGCCCTAGGTGGACATCAAGGCATCTTTAAAGAACCTCTAGGGGAGAAGAAGAAGAAAACATTCCTCTGGAGCGAATGGCTACAAGCAGAAATGTTGGGAGTAGTATCTTATCCAAAAATGAATTTGCAAATCAGATCGAAGATTTCAAGAGTGATATGAGGCAGTTTCTTGCCATGCAACTGGATACCTTGCGGATCCAAAAGAAGCAAGAAGAAGCCAAGAGGGCTTTGGCCATTTTTTGTCCTAGGTGCACTAGAAAGCATCCTAGGAACGAATGTCCATTGTACTCCATAGAAGTGTGTTTTGTCTGTGAAGAATACCATCCTACATATCAGTGCCCTTCCTTACCCAGAATCAAAGCTGCATATCAGAGAGCCAAAGGAGCCACTGAATCACTCTATTATATGAACCAAAGGAGGTTGCATGGACCTAGATCTTACCAGCAGGAACTGCAAGGGACACCCGAGACCTATTATGACCCCTATCAAGCCACTTTCATGCCTTCTTGAGGTCCCCCTTCTCATCCTTCCTGGTTCACACCTCCTCCTTGTTCCTTCATAGATCCATATTATGCCCAACCAGTTGCTCATTCGTTTCACTCTTATGCTCAGCCATAGCCTCAATGGAATGCACCTCATCAGGGGTGGAGGCCCCAGTACAACACTCCTCCCACTTTGTTTCCTCCACCACCTGCTCAACCGCAACCATCACCTCCTCCTCCACTAAGGCAACCCCAAATGCCTACCCAACCACAATGCCATCCACCTCCATCTCAATTACACACCTCCACTCAACTACCCGTACCACCATTTCCAAAACCATACAATGGAGCAGCTCAACCCAATTGCAAAGCTGAGGCACAACATATCCAAATGACTCCTCTTGAGCTCAATGATCTTCACCATAGCTCAGGAAAAGCATTGCAAAAAAGAGATCATCTTGAAAGCATTGAAGGATCACATCCAACAAAAGAAGATTCAAAAGAGGAGATCAAAGAACCATGGGCTGCACTTGATGAAGAGAAGAGATCAGAATCAGAGATCGAGAAAGCTTCCTCATGGTTACCATCAAATCTTCCATGTATTCAAGAGAAAGATCAGCAAAAAGAGGAAGATGAGAAAGTCATGTTAGAAGGTGACATGAAACATGATCCAGATCAGCAAAAGAACCAAGGATATCAGAGCTATATTGAGATATGGTTTCAGACGGTCACTAAGTTGCAGCGGTACTCTCTTCCTCAGCTATGTTTGATCCCTTCAAAGTCAGATCATTTGGTCTCTAAAATCCGGATAGCTATCCAAGCATGCATTTCGAGCCTCCACATCATTTTGTCTCTAATCTCGATGTGCACATGGCTCCATTGGAAGTATTCTTATACTTGAGAATGATTTTTTTTTTCAAGTAGGGTAGGGTAGAAAAAAAAAAAGAGAGAGAAAAAAATGAAAATAAGAGAAAAATAAAAATCTAAGGTGAAAACCTCCTTGGAGGCGCCTTAGATTGTCTCATTGATTGAAAACCTTCATGAGGCGGTCAATGGGTTGGGAAAAAAGAGAAAAGAGAATAAGATCTCTGGGTGAAAACCTCCCTTGGAGGCGCCCAGGGCAGGCAATTAGGGTGAAAACCTCCATGAGGCGCCCTAGTTGTTTTTCAAAAAAAAAAAGAGAAAAAGAGAAATAAAAATAAACCTAATTTCCGTTGGCTAATTGCAGGTTTCAAGAAGGACATTTCAGGTCAGGAGGATCACTCAAAACAAAGACAAAGGAATTTTTGTGCTTCTTTTATGAAAACTGTGTTTTCTACAGGAAGTTTTGAATTTCTACAGGAAACATCTTGTAGAACCTTTGGACGAACCAAATTCAATTCTAAAATGGAATCTGATGGTGGGAATCTATTGGTTAGGCCTGCAAGCACCTCTGTGTCCATCCCTTGCCTTTCTCCATCATTTTTCCACCTCATTGTGCTTCTACATTGTGCTTCTACAGGAAGTTCCTGTAGAAATTGTAGGAAGCTAGAAATGGATTTCAAAAAGGCGGTTTGGCGAACATGGTAGCTTCCTCGAGGGTTCAGAAGTCCTCCTGCAATCTAAAAACTCCTCCTCCATCATCTCCATACCTGCATCACAGCCCAAGTTCATTTTTCATGCCATGCAACAAAACTGCAAAATGCCTTGAAGAAAAAACACATAGAACAGAATTTGTTTCTCCCATAACTTGAAAACCATGCATCCATTTGAAAAACCGTTTTATGGGGAAGTGTATAGGGATGATGGAAACATGCTCGAGCAGTTTTAGCCCATTCCGGTGCACGGTTTCCAAGAAATCAGCCTCCATCACCATCAGCCATTTTTGCATTTTCTCCATATCCGTGCATCCGTTTCAAAACCTGTTTCATGGGGAGATGCATATGGGTGATAGTAACCTACCCAAGTAGTTTCAGCCAATTCCGATGCACGGTTTCCGAGAAATTGATCTCTGAAATCTTTAGCCATTTTCCATTTTTCTCGAAATCTGTTCATCCATTGACGCGATTTTGCTATGGGAGGTGCATAATGTGATAGGAACGTGCTGAGCAATTTTCAGATCAATCCGGTTTACCGTTTGGGAGCAATGGCGAAAACAAGTTCTGGTCCTATGAAAATCCAGCAGCAGCAGCTTGAAGGTGCAGATTTGAACGTGGAAACAAATGCCTGCAGCTTAGATCTGGTCAGAGGACACCTGCACAAGGAAAAACAACCAAAAATCATCAGCCAAGCCCTCATGCAACCAAAGGATCCAGGCATGCAGCAGCAAAAAGCACTTCACAGCAACCATTTGACTTCCAGGTACGTGACTGAAACTCATTCCTCTAATTGCATGAATGTAATTTAGAAACTGCATGAGCAATGAGATGGTCGGGATTAAAAAAAATCGGTGGCCAGCTAACTAACCACTGTCATCCAGTTCAATAGCGCTCGGTGGGTGAATGAGACACATGCGCTCAGCCATCTCAGGAGGGAATCAGAAAACAGGTAGTGATGGATAGTTAAACTTCAGCGTGATTGATGGACGAGATTATAGGTAGAGAACAAATAGTTAAGCACTCCAGGGGACCAACAGTTTGCATGGGCCAATGCACGTCTTTGCCACCTCACCAAAAATCATGCCATAATTAAAAATGCTCGGCTGACTCTCACCACCCGCTGATTGATTTGCACTTGCAACATTCTTAGCTGAAGGATGCATTCTCTGCTCCCACAATCGGTTAACCTATCATCCTTCGCTGATTTTTTTTTGCCTGTTCAAAATTCTCCCGCATACCAATATCGTGCAGAGGCGTATAGACATCCTACAGAATCCGGCTAGCATTCTACAGGAAGACGTTTTACAGGAAAGTACAGCAGAATCTTCCAGAGCAGAGAAGCCCAAGTTTTTCTTCATCCAGTTTGAAGCTTGAAGAAAGGTAGGCTCAAAAATACCATTCCCATGCATGAAATTTTAAAAGGTGGTGAATTAGCTCGTTTGAAGTGGGGAAAATTGGAACCAGTCTGCCTGTGGGTCAAGAACAGTGGTTTGTCGATATAATACACAGAATTTCTTTTGAATGGTGTTGCGTCATATTCACCTCCATGGTTCCTGCCAAGAAAACTCTCCCCATTTTAAATGACAAACCATTGTAATGCTCACCTATGCACATATCCAATCGCGACTATTACATGGTTGGTGTAAAAATTAGCTCTGCACTCTGTCTGTGAGAGCTTAATTCTTGTTGATAAGTCGAGTTTTGGGGCAATAGCAGTATTATAACCCGAGAATTGGTGAGAGGAGAGGTACACAGTGATGAAACCCTGTCCTAAGAACCAAGGAGAAAAACCACATACAAATTTCCACCTTAACCAGAGATCAAGCCAAAAATAGGGTATTTTCACCATGCCTGAAGGGTTTATCAGAAAGGAACCCTTGGACTCCAAGAAGTTGAGAGAAACTCCTGAGGTGGTAGGCCTATTTACCTGTGCAAAGTGGATGACCTTCTGTGATAAAATTCAAGGTCACGATGATGAAATCACAGAGGAGTTCCTTAGGTCCCTGCAGAAGCCAAAAAGGAATTCTTCCTACCAGAAGAGCAGTATTCAGAGGATAAAAATGGGATCTGGAGAGCTAGCCTACAACCATTTTGGAGTGAAGTTAGCCTTCAAATTATGAAGTATATTACCTATGAGGGGAAATTTAGCATTGTGTATGGTTATCACTTCCGCTTGTTAACAGAGCTCAGGCACACGATGGATTTGCCCTCAAAACAAAAATTGAGCATCCCATACTTCCTCCTATAGTCATTGGTTGAGTGTAGCACGAAACTGAAGGAGGGAACACCAGACCAGCTGGTCCATCATGGGCTTATCAAGCTCCTTGTAGAAGATTCCCTCCATACTTATACTGTCCCTATTTCTTGGGAGGTTTTCCACAATATGTCCAAGGGTGATGACATCCAGACTCTGGTTGAAGAATTCACCTCATCCAACAGCGAGGACAAGGAGCACATCGAGGCAGAGAGGAAAACAAAGGGGAAGAAAGCTAAGGTTAAGAAAACCCAGGGCAGACCATCACAGGAAAAATCACAGGAGAAGCCACAGGAAAAGCAAGAAAAGGACAAGCTGTTGAGGCAAGCGGGTGAAATAAAGACACAAATGCCAAAGGAGAAGCGGTTGCAAACCCGGGTAGAGAAGACTGAAAAAGGCCAAACAAGTAGGGATACACCCAAGGCAACCACAGCACAGGTCAAGGAGAAGGCACCCCCAGCCAAGCAAGCCAAATCAGAGAAAATTGGTTCTACAGGAAGCCAGCAGACTGTTTCTACAGGAAGACAGAGAACTGTTTCTACAGGAAGTCCTGAAAAAGGGAAGCAGAAGGAGAAATTGGCTGAAATCCTAGCTAGGGAGGCAGCAACTGTGCTGGCCGCCCTAAGTACCTCTCCCAAGCTGAAGGAGAAGTGAAAGAGGGAGCTTCCACTATATTTTAAGGCAAGAAAGGGCATGCAGATACTCTAGAAAAAGAAGCACAGGCAGTGGGAAGAAGCAAAGAGAAAAGCATGGTTTCATGACTAAGAAGAGGGCATCACATCAGAAGCTTGGCATGACAGGGAGGCCACCAGGGCCATCAAAGATGAGGAGATAGATTGGTTGCTCAAAGGATGAGCAACACTTTCAATAGGGGGGTGATGATGAGCCCCAAAAATGGATAATTATTTGGGCTCATTCAACCTCCTAATTCGACTTAATCCACCATTCTCATTAGTTTATTGCATGTTTTTTATTATATTTATGCTAATAGAGTGAATTGGGTTAGTCATTATGCCAACAAGTCTAATGTGTGCTTTGTGTAGCCTTTTTGGTCAATTTGGAGACAAAGTCAATGGTTTAAATGAGCCCTTGGCAGCCAAATTCGTGGAGAGTAATTTTAGGAAGGTGTTCCCTTCATTTATGGGCCCTTACCTCGAATTCTCCACCATCAGCTCGGAGTTCAAGGGCCACCAAATCAATTAGCACAAGGGCAGCCGAGTCCCTAAAGTTTAGGAGGACTGTTGGGTCCTCAATTTGTATAAATAAGAATGCTTAGGGCCTCATTTTGGGGTTAGCTAGTAGTTATCCAATGGTTAGTCATTTTGTAGGCAGAAGTTAGCTAGTTTGTATTTCGATTTTGAGGCAATAGATTAGCTTTTCTTTCAGCTCATTTTCAAGTTCTCCTTGTGGACAGTTTTGATGTAACTCTTCTTTTCTTGCTCAATAAAGATGAATCCAGCTTTGCACCAGCTCTAAATCTCTCTTAGGAGGTTGTATCTCTTGGGGTTGGGCCCATCTCAAGCGCCCAATACCTCCTTTGATTATCTTTATGTGTTTTTGCTGCATTCTTAGAATAAAATCTGCTATTTAGATTTAAATGTTGTGTTGTTATTTAAGTTGCTCTTGATGATTAAAAAGGTTCTTCATGTTCAGATTTACTTAATTGGTTAATCACAGGGAATATATTCAAAAAAAGGATACCAAGTACTTTGGATCTCACCTCCCCCTCAGTGGAATCATGAGCTGGGACCAATGTGACTTTGCTGCCAACAAAAACACATTCTTTGCTTCACCATGCAATTATTAGTGTTCGAATCTCATTTGCAGAACTTGATATCAGTTTTGGATGCATGTTTAGGTTTATGATTGCTTAGTTGCATATTTGTTTCACATGGTTTCCTTGCAAATAAACTTATGTTCATTTCCTTTTGTTGTTACGTCAGATTAGAGTGAAGTAACTAGGTCATAGGTTTTATAAGTGTTTGTTTGTTTAGTTTGAAAAACCACTTGCAGAGTACCTGTTATCCTTCCTTACTTGCCCATACTCCATCCAACCTACCTGCTTCACCCTTCACTTAGAACCCTTACCTTACATTTGCCTCATCCGCTTACTTTGCCATGATTCTCATATTCTTGTGCAACATCATTTCCTCCCTCCTTGAACAGATCTCACCATCTACACCACTCCTCAACTCCATCCTCCAAGTCTTGAACTCCCCTACACCCCTATTTCACCTCCATACTCATTCCTCCACCTTTTTTCCTCCATCCATGCTTCAAAATCCCATTTCTGAACATCCTGTAGAAAAATTACAGAACATCCTGTAGAAATCCTAAACATCTTGTAGAACCCCTGCAGACTTCCTGTAGAAGCTCACGAATGAAGTTTCTTGATAGCCAAACTCTGTGAAACTCTCTAAAAGGGTGTTGGGGACTCCTTAGACCCTCTCTAAACCTTCCCGACCTCTTCCAAGCATTTCTCCTCCTTGATCCACCTCTACACAGTCAAAAATAGTTAAAAGCACATGCATGATAATTCCAACAACTTAATCAAAAATACAAAAAGATGTTTTCTTCAGATAGAGGTAGTCTAGACACATGTATTTTACCTTCATAGAAGTAATGGCATCTCTTTCAGTAGTTTTCATGCTCTCCTTTGCGTCTGTAGGACTAGCTGGTAGAATTAGGGTTTGCTAGGGTTTGCGTTTCTTTTTGGCTTTCAGTTTCTTTCCGCAAGTAGATTAGCTTCCTTTGAGTTAGCTTTCATCCATCAGTTAAAAAGATTCTTCTAAGAGCTCATAGAGGTTGGCTTAAGCCCCTAGCGGACTTGTGCCAGCTGACCAAGTGACATTTGCGGCAAGAGCTAGTACTTGTGCATACAGCACCGTCGCTTCCAAGTTTGTTACGAACTACCGGGTTGATAAAATTAAAGAAGGGAGTTCCAGGAGTTGTAGCATTATTACTACAATACTGGGGCCCACCAATTACATGGATGCTATAGATGAAGAAGGTCTTTATGAAGAGATTTCTAAACTCAAAATTTGTTTAAAAGAGAAAAATGTGATTATTGATTCTCTACAATGTCAACTGGCTGAAAGGGAAAAACATCATGAAAAATTGGAATGTGAAATTGTGGGACTTAGGAAAGAGATTGAGAAAACAAAAGCTCTTAATCTTAAATTTGTTAAAGGATCTGAAACTCTGGATGAGATTATCAATGTGCAGCGTTCTCCACTAATCAAGACAGGTCTGGGATATAATGGAGAAACATTTCAAGCATCCACTTCCAAAAGTATCTTGATGCAGCAAGGAGGAGCGAGAAAAGGCCTAATAGAAATCATCAAGTGAATCAGGGACATTTGCCTCAAGAATGAACAAAGACTATCAGGAAAATCGGGGGAAATCTACTTTAAGGACAAACAGAAGCCACAACCAGCCATAGGTAAAATCTTCCCAATTTGCCTCAAGAATGGATGTCAGTAGAAACTACAATCGGTTGGTTGATAGATTTGATAATCGCAGGAGTTTCTTCAATGGCCAATGTTTCTCTTGCCATAACTTTGGCCACAAAGCAGCTCAATGTGTTGCCTATAAGACAATCATGAATAGAGAAGCTCAAAAACAAAGAAGTATGACTAGAATCACGAAAAGGACCTATAACAACTTTTCCACCCTTGAAAATGAAATTGAATGCTCTATTTGTAATATAACTTCGGTCATGAAGATTCTGAATGCAGGAGCAGGTTTCGAAAGACAACTCAGAAGGAACAAACCTTAAATGCTAGAACATGGAGAATGAAGGAACCACAACTAGAAAGATGTGGGATAGCTTTATATGCTGAAGGACAGGAAAATCAATGGTACATTGACAGTGGATGTTCGAAGCATATGACAGGTGATAAAGAAAAACTTCAATCATATAGTGCTTTAGAAAAAGGAAAGAAAGTTTCTTTTGGAAATGATACCCCTGCAGTCATAAAAGGAAAAGGCACTGTTCAGTTGAAAGAAAAAGTCAAGGCTGGAAATGTTTTGTATGTTGATGGCTTGAAGCATAATCTACTGAGTGTCAGTCAGATGTGCGATCAAGGAACTGAGGTAATATTTCGATCAAATGGATGTAGTGTTCGTGATCTTGATACAGGAAAAATAGTGATCAAAGGCATAAGAACTCCAAATAATTTATACATATTTGAAGAAGGACAACAACAATGCTATTTGAGCAAGAATGATGAACACTGGTTATGGCACCGGAGGTTGGGGCATCTAATATTTTCACAGATAAGGAAAGCATGCAAATACTAGGCAGTTCGTGGTCTTCCAGACATCAGAATTCCAAACAATACAATATGCAAATCATGTCAGTATGGTAAGCAAACCAGAACTAACTTCCCTGAGAAGGAAGGATCAACTAGTAGGGCTCTTGAACTAGTCCATACAGATGTATGTGGTCCAACTAGGAAAAGGTCACCTCGAGGAGAAGAATACTTTATATTATTCATTGACGACTTCTCCAGGATGGTTTGCATAGGACTTATGAAGCACAAAGACAAAGCTTTCGAAAAATTCAATCTTTCAAAGCCTTGGTTGAAAACAAATCAGATCACAAAATTAAGTGCCTCAGGTCTGATAGAGGTGGGGAGTTTACCTCAAATAAATTTTTCGATTTTTGTGAAGAACATGGAATAAGAAGGGAATTCTCTATAGCTGGACTCCTCAGCAAAATGGAGTAGTGGAAAGGATGAACAGAAGGGTTCAACAAATGGCTCGTGCTATGCTTGATGAGTCTAGAACTCCCGCAACCTTCTGGGGTGACGCTGCATTTGCTGCGGTTGTTATTCTCAACAAAACAAATGTTCGAGTGAACAGCACTCAAACTCCTCATGAGCTCTGGTATGGTGAGACTCCTTTGGTAAAACATTTCAAAATCTTTGGAAGCAAATGCTATATTAAGAATAATGATGAACATCTTGGCAAGTTTGAACCTAGAGCAGATGAAGGCATTCTCCTTGGTTATTCTCCTCACAGCAAAGCATATAAGTGTTACAACAAAAGACTTGGAAGAATAGTTGACAGCATTGATGTAGTGGTTGATGAAGAAGGAAACATTCCTAGGCAAGTAAATTATGAAAATATCGAAGAGGATGAAGACCATCCTTCAAATCAGACTGATGATGAAGAAGAACCTCAAGAGGCACCAGAGGAACAGATAAGGATAGAAGAGAAGACTCCATCCAGGTACGTTCAGAAGAATCATCCAGAATCTCAAATTTTGGGGCAGAAAGAGGCAAGTATACAAACAATAAGAACAATTGCAGAAGCCTCAAGCTATTTGGCATTGCTCTCCTCCACTGAACCACAAAATGTAAAAGAGGCATGCAAAGATGAATGCTGGGTCAAGGCAATGGATGAAGAACTTGAGCAGATCGAAAAGAATAACACTTAGGAGTTGGTTCCTAGACCAAAATATAAGAATGTCATAGGGACAAAATGGATCTTTAAAAACAAGTTGAATGAAAATGGGGAAGTGATTAGAAACAAGGCCAGACTTGTTTGTAAATGGTATGCTCAACAAGAAGGAATAGACTTTGAAGAAACTTTTTCTCCCGTTGCTAGACTTGAGGCCATCCGAATGTTCCTTGCTCTCTCAAGCTTTCAGAAGTTCAAAGTATTTCAAATGGACGTGAAATCAGCCTTTCTGAATGGAGACTTAGAAGAAGAAGTGTACATTGAGCAACCAGATGGTTTCATTCTTAGGAATGATCTAAATCTTGTATGCAGACTAAAAAAGGCTCTTTATGGTCTTAAACAGGCTCCAAGGGCTTGGTACTATCGTTTGGACAAATATCTTCATCAACAAGGCTTTTCAAAGGGATCAGCAGATAGCAATATTTATATAAAAATTGAAAATGACAAATTGCTAATACTTGTTGTGTATGTAGATGATATTATCTTTGGCAGCAATGAAGAAACTATGAGTCAAAACTTTGCCTTGGTGATGCAGAAAGAATTCGAAATGTCATTACTTGGAGAGCTGACATATTTTCTTGGTCTACAAATCCAACAAAATGAAGGCAGTATCTTTTTGTCTCAAACCAAGTACCTCAAGAAGATTTTGAAGAAGTATGGCATGGAAGATTCAAAACCAGTATGTACCCCTATGGTTATAGGATGCAGCCTCAGTGCAAATGATGAATCAGCAGCAGTGCATCAACCAACCTATAGATCCATGATTGGAAGTCTACTTTATTTGACAGGTACCCGACCAGACATCATGCATGCAGTGGGAATAGTTGGAAGATTTCAAGCAAATCCTAAGGAAACTCATCTTCAGACAGTTAAGAGAATCTTCAAGTACCTTAAAGGAACTCAAAACTATGGCTTATTTATCCTAGAGATACAGATCTCACACTTCATGCTTATACAGATGCAGATTAGGTTGGAAGCGTGGATGACAGGAAGAGCACAAGTGGTGGTGTATTCTTTATGGGTTCCAGATTAGTATCTTGGTTCAGCAAGAAACAGAGTTCGATTGCTTTATCTACAGCTGAAGCGGAATATGTGGTTGTTGCATCTTGCTGCACTCAACTCCTTTGGATGATGCAGACCTTGCAAGATTTTCAAATCACTTGTACACCACCTATCTCCATCTTATGTGATAATACAAGTGTAATCAGCATTTCAAAGAACCCAATCATGCATTCAAAGACCAAGCACTTACTGATCAAGTACCACTTTCTCCGAGAACAAGTGTTGGAACAAAAGGTCAAATTGGAGTATGTTCCTTCTAAGGAACAAGTTGCTGATATTCTCACCAAACCACTGCCCAGGGAAACTTTTGAATACCTCAGACAGAAGCTGGGAGTAGTTGATGCATCATCTTGCTGTTAAAACTTGTCTGTTTCAGAGAAAAATGGGTGTACGCGAGTTTCCTGAGGAGGATCCGCGTACATACGCCGGTTTGTGCAGAGACAGTCGCGTATATGGAGGTTTGATGGATATCAGTAGGGACAGGCTCTGGTTGAAGATATTCTGATATGGGTCTGACAGAGACCATCCGGCACAGGTTCAGGGGGAGCAAATAAACTTCTAATGATGCATTTTTGGCATTATCTTAGAAGCTTTTGGTTCTAGTTCACAGCTGTTGTTGGTTTCAGGTGGAACAAAGGCAGAGGGAGAACAGAAGGAAATCCTGGTTGCTGATCTGAATGGTGATTGAAAAATGTTTTTGATATCAGTTATTGGTGACTTTCATAAGTCTTGCTCTAGTTATTTCGTCTCTATATCATGTATCTCTTTTAAGGTGTCAAGGTCATGTAACGGCCTATTTTGGTTTACCCACTATGCCTGGGATGAAGATGTAATGTACTTGGTTGTCATATGTAAATTTTTTATGTATCCCCACTTGGTTGGGTGGATGATCCTCACTTAATTGGGTGATGGATGTATGTTTTGAGTCTTTTGGTGATAGGAAGGTCTTTTATGATGTATATGTCATGGTTCTTCTTGAAGAACATCTTTTTGCAGATCTTTCCTACAGTCAAGGGAAGCATGGTCAGCACAGCAGGGCAAAGATTTCAGCATGTACTCAGGGGGAGCACAACCCTTTACCCTTGATGACAAAGGGGGAGAATGACTTTGAGGATCTTGGGGTTGCCATCAAGTCCAAAGGGGGAGATTGTTGGCATTATGGCACAGGTTTGGAGCTATGGCACAGGTGTTGTCCTTGATGGCAACTCTCTCTGGTGACAGATCTCAGTTCAGGCTTTCAGAATGAAGGAAAAGACATATACGCAGGTTCACCTAGACAAAGGCGTTAGACGTTACAAAGGCGCGTATGCGTATACACGCACTTTCACGCAAGGAAAAGCGCGTATATGTTGGAGAATTTACTTTTGGTCTGTGATAGTTAGTCCTTGGTATTTGAACCTATGGTTTTGGACCATGGTATCTCATCAGAAGTGTTAATCCCAAGTATTGGGTCCATGGTATTGTTTTATTATGGTTTTGGACCGTGGTATTGTGAAAGGCCTAAGACTATAAAAGAGGAAGGAGATCATTTGGCAAAGCATCATCTGAATTAATTGAATATCTAATAAGTGCTAGATTTGAAATATTAACTGGGGTTATGGTGCAGATCTGAATCTGAATGAAGGAGGAACCTTAGCGCAAAGAGAAGGATAAGTTCTATTGATGGGTCATAATCTTAAGGCTTGAATGATAGTATCTTTGTATGATTTTGATCTGTTATATGTGGCGCATGTTTGATCTATAAATCTGATACTCTAGGCTAATCAGTGTCTGAATTTTTGATAGAGTGAATTATCCTTTATAGATCCATACGTAGGTTCAATGAAGCGAAGGCGCATACACACGCGGTTTTGGTAAGGGAAAGAAGTGTATACGCAGGTTGGCTTTGACACAGAAGTGTATACACGCAGGCTTCTGAACAGTGAAGTAGCGTACATCTCTTAATTTATGTTCTAGCTGCTTCTGTTTATTGCTGCAGTGGTCTGGGTTCAAAATTGGTGTGTGGTTACAGTTACTGTGTTCTGAGTACAGCTGTCAAAGAAGTGTTTATTTTGATTCAATTTTGATTGGTGGAAAGGTGATTGGTTGATGCAGAAATTCTTGATATTTGATTGATGTGGATCCAGTCTGAAAATTTATGAAACGTGGTCCCTGGAAGAAAGAAAAGGTTGTAGCCATCTGTAGGCCAGCACTTACGTACTAGTATCTTGGCTAGTGCAAGAGCTAAGGGGGTTGTAGCTCCCTTCCAGGAGAAGCTGGAGAACGAGAGAGGGTTGTAGCTTTCTGCAGGTTGCAGCCTGCGTACTGGTAAAGGACTGCACCAGTACATTGTAAAAAGAAGTTTCTAATTAAAAGAAGATAGAGACGAATTGTAGTAGGTGGTTTTCACCCACATTGGATTTTCACCTTATATCTTGTGTTCTTGTGTGTGTGATTGTCTTCAGATCTGCTTTACTGTTTCTGGTTACTGTTTATTTGATCCTAATACACAGATTAATGATCAACATCAGTAAGATAAACTAAATTATAAGTTTGTATTGCATACGCGGGTTTCCTTCTCTGTAGTTGTGTATATACACAGTTTTATCTAACTGAAGTAGCGTATATGATCTGGGTTTGAAAAAGAAAATATTTGACTTGATAATATTAATTCACCGCCCCCCCCCCCCCCCCCCTCTCAATATTATTTCCAACAATAAATGTTACTGTAGATTTCCGAAGGGAATGTTGTATGGAAATAGGCTATCAAATTGAAGAGAAACCCAATTCAAAAGGTGGGAAACGCAATCTTCCTAGTGATATATTCAGAGGTGTTGATAACATTTTCCAATTGGCATTTAGAATTGGAGATGTTTGGAAGTTGACTGATGAGATTTTTAGCATGTGGGAAAACATTGGCATTAAAAACCAGAAGGTCAAAAAGTCTAAGCCATTGATATGTGGCAGCAGTAAATCAGGTCCTGACTTGAAGCAGCTTCCAGAAGATATGACTATCACACCTTGGAGAGCAATGCAAGGAGTGAAAGATGAAAAAATTTTCAAAACAATATTATCTCGTGTGAAGTCAGGGGAATTATCATTGGAGGAAATGTCTGAGGAATTTCAAAAGTAAGTTTTTTGAATTATTTTTATTTGTTTCTAGATTATAATTTTCTTTTAAATAAAACATGTTGTTCTTGGTAGTATTTGTTATACATATCATTATATTGACTTTTTGTTACTTTATCTATGCAGTCACAAAGTTTACATGAAAATTCAAGAACAAATGGTTAGATTGTTGAATGAAGATAGTTGGGATGATGTTGTACGCAGCTATCCAGATTCAAGTTCTACATCAACATTAAAAGCTTTTTATCTTGCATTTAAAAATGTATCTTGATTTACACATTCATTTTTATTCATATGTGTACTATTTTTAATTTATAACTTACACATATATTTATTTATTTTATAAAAGATGAAGAAGGATGATAATGGAGCGCCAACTAGCTTCAGAACCTTTATTGAAAAAATAAAGATCGAAAGACTAAGGAAGCAACGTGTTAAGAATGTTGAACTTGATCCAACTCTTACTCATTTCATTTAGAATGGGCTAGACACTGTTCAATATCAAGTAATACAAGGCGACTGTGAAGACATTGCTAAACTCATACCTAAAAGGGAGTATGCCCTAGTTATTGCAGATATTCCCCATGGTTCCAACATTCCAAACATTGACTATGATAGTGACCATTATACTTATCATGCTCTTAGTAAAGTGGTTGCAGGATTTGTAGAAGTCACGTCATCACCATTATGGAGATTTGTGACATTTCATTCAGACACACAATTGGCAATGATATTGTCAAGTTTCAAAGGGAAAACAAATTCAAGGATGCAGCTTACATGGTAAGACGTTTAAAATGTATATTTGATTAATGTTGAAAAATTCATTTATGTACAAGTTGATTGAACTTTTACTATTTCATGTTACAGGCAAAAGTTAAATCTTCTTAACCGTGACGATGAAGTATTTATAAATGATTGTGAGTTCATTCATATTGATAGTTGTGCAAAAGATGATAGCTATATGTCTATGATTTTTAATCAGGTAGATGGAAATAGTCTGACTTATGATACTGTTGTGAGAAAACTAACATATGAAGACAAAGAAGCAAAATGAGAGATAGTTAACATTTATCAAAAACCACAATTATTGATTAACTATCTTATAGACATATGTTCAAATGAAGGAGATTGGGTTCTGGATTTATTTTCTGGCTCAGGTAAGTTTTATTATATAGAATTGAATTTCAATATGTTATTTTTTAATTAATATGTCATTGTACTAATTTACTTCATTATTTCTTTTGTGCTTGATAATTAGGTACAACACTAGCATGTTGCCTTCAAAAAGGAAGAAATTGCATTGCAATTGAAAAAGATCCATTACAATGCAATTTCATTCAGCAAAGAATTAATGCTTTTCAATTTCTTCCAGATGCAATGCAAGAAATTGGGTTGAAGAAAGGGGACTTTAGTGAACCACGTGTGGCAAAAAAGGCAAAGGAACCTCAACCACCATTACATGGGATGTTTGAAAAGACATACATTGGGAGATTCGTAGACATCAAAGATCCATTAGAAGACGAAAATGAGCAAAAGGAAGCAGAAAATGTTGTGGAAGAAGACAATGATGAAACTCTAGAGGACGAAGAGTTTGGATGATGTGACATTCTTGATTAGATTTAAGCTATGCTTGAAAATCAAACTCATTTTTTGTAACTATTAAGTAGTTATACTTGCAATGTTTTGACTTTGACATTTTATGAGAAGAATATACACTCAATTAAGGTTGTTATGCGTTCAATATTTGTAATATGTGATTTTCACATTAATTTTTAATTTAATCATTATTTTTTGAAAAAAAAAAGAGAGAAAGAAGAAGAAGAAGTGATTATTATTATTTTTTTGACATGAAATTCACAAAAAAAAAAAAAAAAAAACTTAACTATTTTTAGTTAAAATTTTCGTATAAAAATTGTGATTTTCGCATGTCAATTGTAGCAAAAAATTATCAAAATGTGTAGTTTTTTAATTATATTTATGTTAAAAATCGCTATTTTTATGTTCATTGTTAAAAAAATATTGTTTTTTAGAAATAATTTTTTTTGTGGATTGAAAAATTAATTAACGATGTATAAATATGTAGAATATGGAAAATTCAAAATATCGACCTTCTTTAAGTATGCGAAACAATAAAAACCTCACTACAAAAAAATATATATATATATATATATATATATATATATATATATATATATATGAAGAAAAAGACCACTTCAAAAATTATTAAATTTACAAAATAATTATTTACATTTCATACATTAGAAAATAAAAAATAAAAAATAAAAGCCTTTTAAAAAAAGGACCTGGTGTAGAACTACCACATTTTTAAATCAGCATAAAAAACACTACCATTATAAAACGCAACGTACATAAAAAAATTATAGTGCCAAAAACTAAGCTCTAAAAAACACGTGTGTTCTGCATCACCCATTTTCAAAATCGGGTCACTTTTTTGTTATCTCTACAAAACGGGTAACAGTATGGGTTTCCGTTTCAAAGTTTACATTGTTAATACTTGAAATTCCACTTTCCCCTGCTTCCTAACATTCCTCCCCACTTCCCAAAATTTTCTCAAGAATTTATAAGCCCCTCATCCCCTTCATTTCCCTTTATTTCTACAAATCCCCTGTTCAACACATCAGAATAGGTTTTATTCAAATGATGTTTCTGAGCTAGAAAAGATGAATTTGACAAAAGTGAGAGAGTTTTTTGTCCATCATAAACTCAAGAAGAAAAATCTCCTTCAGTTTTTACACAAGTCTCATGGTTTGGGAGAAATTTCCAAAACAACATTTGCCTCAGGAGAGTTGCTACACTTATGGAGTGACTTTGGGAAAATAAATATTTCTCCTAGCTGGAGTGACCAAATTACTTTCTTGATGAGTCAAATGATAACTAGACACAGAGATCTTTCTAATGAGCTATCATGAGCTCAATTTGGAGTTGAGGAAGACCTCCAACAGTTGACTGCAACATCACTTTGCATTTTGGCGGCCTCATTCTTCACATTTTTACCAGTCTTGGGAGATTGGACTTCTTAGGGGTCAAATGAGCTCCAAATGTAGAAATTCTAGGTGTTATAGAAAATAGACTTGAATACCTTTCCAATGAGCTATCATGGGCTCAATTTGGATGCCGGGAAGGTCTCCAAAAGTGACCTGAAAGTGGTGCTACGCGTTGAGCCAGTGGCGCTGCGCATAGGGCAAAGTTTGCTCAGGATGCCTATTTTTCCAGTTTTTCACTATGATTGTGGATTTTCTCTCATGATGGATATTTTACCAATGTAAATGATGATTTGGCATGTAATTATGGTAGGTAAATAGTGATAGAGGGTAGATTCATTAGATTAAAGGTTGTTTTGAGGGCAATGAATCAGTTTCCCCTCTTTTAGAGGCAAGTTGTTAGGTGGCCTGGAACCCAGTTCCTTGTTTAGAGTTTGTTGAAACAACTCCTCTTCTCATGGATTCAACCCCTGAGGCTAGGATGAGTTGTTTTGATGCCTATATCATGTGTTTTCTTAGTCATTTGTTGAGGTTGGACTCACTTGGATGCTCAAAGCTTGATTGTACATCATTGTAAGTAGTTTGGCAAGGAAATTTTACTAGGATTTGCAGCGATTTTTATAGGATCCCTGTGGTATAGAGTTTTAACGCAGTTTCTTCTTTTGTAATCATTTGTTTACATGTTTTATGTATGCCATCATCCATTTCATTTCTTTTTATTGAATGTTATCAAGTTTGATAGGTAGAATCCATTGTAACAGTGCTCTGCCTTGGGAAATCATTCAATATTTCATGTTTTCTACTGTTTGAGAAGAATCCATGATGTCACATGCCCTCCTCAGCTCCTCATCAATCTTAAACACCTCACACCATTAAGCCTAAAGTGATAAATCTTATACCTACCTTACCCCATAGAAAACCCTGCATTTTTGACCTAATTTCCCAGACCTAAACTGCCCAGCTCCATCTGATCCAGTGAAACACCAACAAAATTCAATCAAAACCTTCGAGCTACTATACCTAGCCTAAAATCCTTTACCTGATCCAGTCATCTTAACTAAGATCCTTAAGGAGAGATCCCTCTCCCGGCCTAGTAGGGCTAGCTACTAGGCTAAGCTTGGTTTGTGGTTACCCTGGAATTGCCTCCCTTCAACCTGAGGTCAATCTAGGTGATAACACAACCTTTTCATGCATAATGAAGATTGATCATGCAAAAATTTCTTGCACATGATGAAATCAGATTGTGCCAAACCTTGTCATAAATACTAACACAATGGTATCATCACAAACAACCTAGAAGAATAATGTAATGCATGCTTGCATAGTGGGACAACTCAAGAGAAGTTCATACAAAATTTCAGCAAACACAATGAATCATATCCCATTGACCATGTCTCTTCCTCTTCCCCCAATTATATTATAACACTATATGGAATACCAACAAAGGGGAGACAAAACACTTTTTGTTCCTTTCACTAGGTTAATTAAATAGATTTTGCAATTGCACATGGATTATTGTCACTATGTTGCTTCCTGTCATTCATATGTTGTACATTTTCCCGATTAATAGAAGTTAGAGGTGATTACTTGTCCAAACTATTACGCTATTTGGATTTACCCCCTTTGGGTTTTAATTAAGTCTATCGTTTGTGTTTGATTGTGCATTTTGTAGCATTGCTATTAGTTTGAATCAAAACTATATTATGAATTGTAACAACAATTGATTAAAACCCAACATTTTTTTTTGTAAGTCAAATTTGTATTCATAGTTTCAAAAGGAAATACATCAGAGGAAAAACGCAGGTAGTCTCACCCCAGCCAGGTTTGTTGACTACCGCCGAAATCATATGACAATGAAACAAAAAAACAAAGAGAGACGCAATCCACAATTTCAAAGGCCATAGGCCCCAGTAAACAGATAGAACATATAAAACACCTGTATCCATGCTAGTCATTAGAGGTGATGGAGGTTGGGTTGTCCGGAGTTGTACCAGGAGGTGGTGGAGGACAAAAGGAGCATTGGACATGCTCCTCGAAATGGGCCATCCAGGCCTCCAGTTTCTCAACCTTCTCTGATAGCAAATTCTAGCCGCACCAGACCAACACAACACTCTCCTAGGTATGACATTGGAAATAATGCATTTTGTTCAGAGTTTCTATCAATTCGATGTGCTCCTCCTGTCTAACCCGCTCTAAATTCTCCAGACGATCCAGAATTGACTGAACCACATCTCGGCAGTGCTCCATGCAGCAGCCTTGTCACTAACCACGGCCACCCTAACGCACCGACACACAACGCCCAGAACCACCACGATGAACTGAACCGCCTCGCTGCAGAACGAGAAAAGTGAGGCAGCCCTGAATCCTAACTGAGCCCCCGTGTCTACCACCTTGAGATGTTGACCCCGCACATCCTAAATGCCCCGACCGGCCACCACCTCTGCCTCCTAAAATCGTGTGGCTCGAACCCTCTGCACTTAGACCTTCCGGACTCCCTCCACCACTGTCAGACACTAGCTCGAGCTAAGGCCAGGACTTAGCCATGCCTGGCCTGCCCGAATTAGGCGACACCTAGGTTGAGGACTGCCTTGAGCGAGGAACCGGTCGCATGATTCAAACCCTGACACCACCTAAGCGATACAAAGACTACCATTCCAATAGCACTCAAACAATTCACGCAGGGGTCAAGACCACCAAGATCGGTTGAACCTCCTCTCCCTCCAGCGTCGGGCACCAATCTCTTACAAAGTTCTTTCCCACCTCGAACCAAAAGCATACACCACCCCTGAAGCGACCCCTCACAATTCCAGCAAACCAAACCCACGACAAGCTCGCCAATGGCACCACCCCGAAGCCCAGGGCCTTGTGAACTGGCTAGGGAGGCACACTTCAATAATCTCGCTCCACCAAGGGAAAATTTGCAACTAGCCCAGACTTAAACCGCACCAAACAAACTAGAAGCCACAGCAAACCACCCCCGTTAGACGCACATACACCACATTCCTTGCAGATTTGCTCTTTCAAAACCAAATTCGGCAATTGACAACTACCCACGCCCACCAGTAAAGGCAAAACCTTCCATGAAAATGTCAACCCTTCAGTCGGCCCGGAGTACCTCTGCAACACCCTCCTCTTCTCCTAGCACTCCACACATGGGCATCAAAACTCTTTGTTGCAGAATGACCATCGAACACCCCCACTACCTTTCATAACATTAATGTGCTCACCACCCTCCGCAAGGCCCAATGTGACTTGAGGTTTCCCACGCTGGTATTTACTGTCTCTCGTTCTCAAGGTAATATGGGAGGGTCGTGAGGCCAACCCACCATCCTGTAGCCATGTTCTTACTATAGGCTCCCACACATTCCCTTGGGAACATCCTCCTCTTCGTTTCTCACCCCCATCGAGGAGATTAAAACCCAAGATTTAAAATGACTAGGAAAGTAACCTTTAAAAATAAAATAGAACAATTGAATGGTAAAACCTGCTATTGATGTCAATTTGGAGCTTTTTGTTTTAGGACATGGGTAGACAACCGTCCTAAAGATGACAGGGCAGTAAACTAAATGTTTCATGTAATAAACACTCCATTACTTGTCACAATCCACAGCCAAATCAATGGGCTAAGTAAAATACTTACAACTAGATAACACTAAGAAAAAAAAATTTGTTCATTATAACAACATGAAAATAGCATATGTTTATTGAGTTGTGATCTAGCAATAACACCAATGCGCTGACGACCATGTTCTCAAACTTATTGAAAATTTATGCATCTCTTGTTACAATTTAGGCAAATGAAGCTATGTGAGTCCCAAGTAGCTTTGACAAAATAAATACCCTATAATTGCAACATTTAAGCCTAGGATCACAGTGTCCCAACAATGTGTAAGTTAATTACATAGATAAATAAAAATGAACATGAGGATGTGTAAGTTCAAAGTAAATTTGACAAAATGAATACCCTAAAATTTGTGTTTTAAAAACTAATTGACTGAACCGGAAACCGATCAAACTGGTTGGGCAGATCAGGCTTGGTAACAAACCATTCAAAGAATCATATCAAAGGGCCAGTCTGTATAGGTTAGGCACCAAACCATCCCTAGCAAGTGATTATCATGCTAATTGGCCCAGTTATCTCCTCAACCCACATAGAACTAGAAAGGGACCCACGACAATTTTCTCAAGCAATTTTGGAGGAAACAAAGGGCTATTTCCCTCCAAAAATAGTCATAAAACTAGCCCTCCCCCTCTAATTTGCCTCACACCTCCCATTTTGGGTTTTTTGTGAGCATTTGTGAGCTTGGAGATTTTTACAACAACCCTAGGTTTCGCAACAGCAATCTAACAATAGCAATTTTTGAGGTTATTTCTCGTATCAATGTTGCTTTAGAGTTGTTCATTGGAGTTGGCATCTTTGGGAGGAGGCTTTGGCAACTGATTTTCATTCCAAGGATAGTATCCTCTCCAAAAGCATTGCAAATTTCATTGTTGTCCCTATTTTTAATTTTTTCCCATGTTTTAACTTTCAAGTAAAAGTCAACCCCTCTTTTTAGGCTAAACCAACCCCCATTTTTGTTTTCAATCTATCATAAGTTTTGCATTGTACCTAGTTGCACTTTTTTTCCAATTTTCATATTTATTTACCTTGAAAGTTGAAAGTCAATCATCCACCAAGAGCCAAATATGATGCATGGATTCATTGTAATGTTGATGGCAAAATGTTGTGCTAATATTGCAAGCACCTAATGGGGGTGGGGGTATTTATAGATTGAAACAACACTTAGCTAGTATAAGATGCCAAGTAAGCCCATGTGAAGCACCAAATATAGTGATAGGGCCTATTAGGGTAGAATACAATGAAAAGCTTGAGAAGTTGAAATTGCAATAGAAGCAAAAATTGCAAAGAATCGGCAACTTACAAACGCTATGAGAGCAAGTGGTGTGATTATTTTGATCTTCTAGACTACTCATCTATCCCTTCCACCAATGTTCATGATTCCTTCCATTATGTTCCTCCCCCCTCTTGGGCCTCGTAGTCAAGCTAAAGGTAAAAAAAGGATGAACATTAAGAGTTATTTCACACCTTCCCCCTCTTTCGCGTTTGTGTCTACTTGTGCCAGTTCCTCCCAACCAAGTCTAACTCAACCCACCTTAGATACCCATTGGTAAAAGCAATGCAAAAAAGTTTATTTTTAATAAAATGCCAAATGGTGGTATGATGTAGATATCTCATTTAACGTTGCTCACTCTCCTTATCACCAAGCTATGTGGAACTATAGTTGTAGGAAACTGCTTCAAATACCCTAGTATGTATGGTTTGAGAGAATCTCTCTTGCAAAGAGAGGTTTTTTCAATTGATGCATATTTGGAGTTTGAAGTCATAAACCAAAATATATTGTTCCATCGTGTCATAAGAATGGACTAATAGAAAGAACCATACTATCATAAATTTCCTTGTCTCTTGCCCTCAAGAAGCCATGTTCTTGAACTCAATTGATACATTTGATAGGGTGAAAGATGCAACCTTGTTATTTGAGTTTTTTGGATGAGATCATTAAGATAATGGGGGAGTAAAATATTGCGCAAGTCATCAAAAATAATGTCTCAAACTATGTTCTTGCTAGAAAGATGCTAGAGTCCAAATATAGGACCATATTTTGGACCCCGTGTGCTACACATTGCATAGACCTCATGCTTGAGAACATAGGCAAAGTGGATTTGGTAAAGAACATTGGAGCATGCCAAGTGTATGACTAAATACATCTACAAGCACTCATGGGTATTGAGCCCTCTAAAGAAAAACATTGGGGGCAAGGAGCTTGTTATGCCTACCATCACAATATTTGCAATTCACTTCATGTTGCAATCTCTCACTTCTCAGCAACAAAACTTGCAAAAAATGTTTTCCAATCATGATTGAAATGCATCTCGATGGGCTCGTAAACAAAATGGAAAAGACACCAAGAAGAAAATTTTGGACAATAATTTTTGGAAGAAAAAAAAAACATCAGAGCTTGTGAAAATTGGCAAGCCCTTTATTAATATGTTCTGATAGTGGATTGGGAAAAATTGGTCATGGGCTACATCTATGAGGCTATGGATTAAGTGAAGGAGTAGATACGAGCAACCTACAATGATAAAGTTTGAAAATATGGGCCTATTTGAAAGATCATTGATAACAAATGGAAAAAACAATTCCATCATCTTATACATGCAGCCAGGTAATTCCTAAACCCCCTAAGTATCATTATAAAACTCACTTAAAAGAATATCAGAGTGCAAAGATCAAATATGGGTTGTACAAGTGCTTGGAGCGCATGGTCTTTGATGAGTTTGAGCAACTTGAAATACAATGACATATCAATGCCTTCATTAGGGCCACAGATACCTTTGGAAAAAAGATGCCAAAGATGGCAAGAGTTGTGTATCAACCAAGTAAGCAATTCCATTTCTTTTAAAGTTCATGAACTAACTTTAGTTTTTGCCTTTGTAGCACATTGGTGGGAGTCATTTGGCAGCTAATGTCCTCAATTACAAAAGTTTGCAATTAGAGTCCTCAGTAAAATTTACAATGGGCCACAGATACCTTTGGAAATAATATGCCAAAGATGGCAAGAGTTGTGTATCAACCAAGTAAGCAATTCCATTTCTTTTAAAGTTCATGAACTAACTTTAGTTTTTCCTTTGTAGCACATTGGTGGGAGTCATTTGGCAGCTAATGTCCTCAATTACAAAAGTTTGCAACTAGAGTCCTCAGTTAAATTTACAATGCTTCTAGGTGTGAATACAATTGGTTTGTTTTTTAACAAATTCACACAAAGAAGAGAAACCATTTGGAACAAAAATAGTTAAATGATACCTTCTTCGTGCAATGCAACCAATTGTTGAACAAAAGACCTAATATGGATCCCATTGTGTTGAAAGATATTGATCCAACCTCGAAATGGATGGAGACTCAACCAGCTAAGTTCAAGGTTGATTTTAATATTGATGCCATGGAGTTGTGGGGTTGATCACAACGCAAATCTAGTAATCTAACAAGGAGCTAAAGGAAGTGAACCATCAAGCATGGCACATGCAAGCACTAGCCATGCAACTTTTAATCCAACTAGTGCTTCTGCTAGGCCTAGCACTGCTACTACTACTACTAAGGTTGCAGATGTACCTCAAAAATCTGAGTCCTCAAACTTTGAGCTAGATGATGTTTATGTAGCAACTAATGATGATATTATGTCTAGTAGTGGTAATGAGTTTGACGAGTGATCATGTTGATCAATGATCTATACTTGTAGTAAGCTAGTGACCTAATAGCTTGTAGCCTTGTGTCATGGTTTTTAGGCTCTAGAGGTCATTTAGAGCCTCATTGATTAAGTATTTTGTTATTCATACATATTGCACCCAGTGCCACTTTGATATATTCACCCTTACATAGTATATAGATGAACAAACTTTGCACATTATGTCTTTAATAATTTGGACTAATGATTTGAAATCTTAAAAATATTTTTTCCATTATGTATTTTTCCCAAATCCAGTTTAATGAATACAATTCCAATTACGATTAGTTAAGATTTGTGCCAAAAACCACAACACCTAAGCCCAAAATATCATATTCCAACGATAATATGTTTGTTGACAAACGAAAAGAACATTCCCTTAAATTTTTATGTTGTTTTCAAAAATAGCACGTTTTCATGAATATTTCAAAGTAGTATTCCTTTATAAATTATTTATAGTATTCTTTATTAATTATTTATTATTTAATATTGAGGTTCATAGATATTTGAGAAACTTTCTGCAGTAACCAAAATATCATGGTTTCTTCAAATTTTTCTTTAAGGGAAGGTTAGGGTTGGTTAAAAATTTTGAAGTGTAATATTAGGATACTTTTGAATCCATCGGCAATGCTTAGTCCAGATTTTAAAATAAAAAATACTAACAATTCTACCAGTGCCGTGACAAGTGATTTATATGACTGCGTTGCAATTTACTACCACTCGATGCAAAGCTTTTGGGCCCAATACTGTCATGTCTGCACCTATGCCTTGGCTCCAATACCGAGTGTCACGTCCGCACATATGCGTTCATAACAAATAAGAATGGACTTAAGAGAAATATAGAGTAGCGATTACTGTTAAGATACCCGCATCTTAGATTGCTGCTGCCTATGATCAAACTCATTCATCCAATATTTGGAGGAAAATGGTTAAATCTTCTCAACGATAAATGTTAGGCAGCTTGAAACTTTATATCAGCAACTACTTCTCCCTCGTAAATTTTGGCTACAGTGTAGACGAAATTTGGAGTTAAAATGTCTGATGCGATGAGGAATTGTACATGAACCTTCGGCCAGTCTTTACAAGCTAATTCAGTGCAAGTAAAATTCCAGTACTTCTATTTCGCTACTTTTAAAGGAGCATGCAATCATTAAAGAGAAGCCTTTTATAGCAAACTTGACCTTGGCACCCTCTCAGGTTGCAAAACTTTTCTATTTGCAGAAGCTTCTCCAGAACATTGTGGAGAGATATTTTGTGAATTAGGAAGTTCTACTTGCAGGAGCTTTTCCAAGATATTGCAGGGAAAGATTTTTTGAGATAGGAAGTTCATGCAATAACTATGAAAAACAAATCCATAAATCATACGAAACTAACAAGAATGCAAAACTAAAAAATAGTCTCCAGACTTCCATAATACAGACATAATGGCGACCTTGAAATTTTGAACAAGCCTTTCAGTAATACTCCCCAATGTTGCTCAATACCATCTATGAAGTTCTTGCAAAACAACCAAGAATCCTATTTTCAAAGAATATTATCTGCAGAAAACTATACGCTGATATTCCATAATACATAGACATGGTAGAGACCTTAAACTTTTGTATGAAGCGCCTTTAGTAGTATCCTCGAATGTTTCTCAAAACCATATGCAATTACACCAAAACCTCGAACACTTGCTCTGCCTGCTTTCCATCGTGTGCTTCCATTTTGCTTAAGGATGGAAGCTACTACACAATTCTTTGACAACGCCAAGATATGACAAATATCCTAAATTTGGGAAAATTGTGAATGAATTATAAAAAATATATCCCGGTTTGAAATTTGAACAACACACGCCTCCATGACATTTATGGTGACAGAATCTGTCCATTTCATATCTTTTAGATGCTCAAACAGTAGTTGTAAAAAATAAAAAATAAAGGGTCAAGAAAAGTCAAAATGTTTTGACAGAGCATGACCAACATGCTCTTATGAAAATTATGGGGCCATGAGTCCTTCAATTGTATAAGAAAGAGATTTGGCCCAATCAGATCTATTTAGAACAGTATGCAAGGTGTTCATAACATTAAAATCAGGGTCCAACTTGCGCTGCCAGCCCTGCAAAAACCCAAATTAAATTCTCAGTATATTTGCAAGCAATACAAATCCCTTTCAGGAGCCCATCCAAACATCCTTTTAGTCATGCTGCTGACATTCTGTTTGTTATCATTTTTTGACATGTATCACATACCTCAAGAACCAATGTTGTCACCATTACAGTGCAGACATTCCCATCAATGTTCACTTTGTGGCGTCTCACATGTTCAAGCAACTCTTGCATACACTCTGATGGATGTACTACATCACCTTCGGCTGAACCCCAAAATTTGAATGAAGACTCAACTTCCTAATATAAGAGCCAAGTCAGTGTAAACGACAAATCACCTCACTTGCCAAACAAAATAAACAAATATATTGCTAAAATGCACAAGAACAACCAGACGTAAAATAAACATCCATTGATATCCTGCATCCTCTAATGAAGCAATGAGGGAATTTATGGTAAGTTAAGATGCTTTTGTGACCAAACGTGAAGAAGAATAACCAGTTTTAATCAGGACTTCCCTGCAGTAGTTTTGTACATACTCAAACTCTAGAAGCTGAACTATAAGAAAATCACCAACTTAAACTAGTACTATATATTTCTGCATGCCTGCATTAAAGCGGTATTCTGCAAAAAGATGTAAACGCCCATAAAATTATGTACCTAATGAGTTACAACATGTGTAAACAATAACAAAGGTTAGCATGTGACATTATCAACTACTGGCACAAGTTAAAACACCTGAACCAAAGGATGATTATACCTAAGCCTCTATATGGAAGTACTAAATACTCCAACTGTTAGGCTAGCCAATGGTTGCATATAGACCAAAATTTTTGGTATATCTGCAAATATAAAATACCTGCTCTAAATGCAGCAAATTAATGTAAGAATTTTGAAGCCATAGAACATATATATTAATTTTTTTATTTTATTATTTAGTTTCAAGCCAGAGTGCACAATATTGTAAAATTAAAGAGGTCACTCAAGGGCCAAATTATATATTTCACAATGCATTAAATAAGCTCAAATGGAGACGTACTTTCAGGATAATTACGACTAAAGAAAGCTTTGAAAATGCTACGGGAGGATTTATTATTTAGTGTACCAAATACCTGACCAAAAAGGTTAAAAAGAGGGAACAAAAAATGGAAGGCAAACAAGATTTAACCAAAAAAAGAAAAAAATCAATAGTGTAATTTAGGATTCTAATTAAAGTAACAAATCTCCATGGAAGAAAGTAGTTACCCTGGCATCCAATATGTCAACTTTGTGACAGAAAGCAATAGGTACCAGATATTAAAGGAGGTAAAATCTACCTGTATGAAGGCATTTGGATCTGGACAGCTCTGGTATCTTGAAAATTTCAGTGTACACTCTGCAGCTGTCCGGCCATCCCTCCGTGCAACAGCTTTAAAGAACTCCAAAATATTCAGCCGATCATTCCTGGAAAGTTCTGCTGTCATGCCCACATCAAGGAAAACTACATGAGGTTTCGATCGAAAAATCCGCTTGCTTGAAGGATTACTCTGTCCCATTCGAACCAGAATATTTCCAGGATGCATATCTGCATGGATGAAATTATCCACCTAACAAAACACAAAATATATATAAGAATGACAGTACAATTACTTCAAATGTTTTCCTTTGACATGTTCAACAAGACCGTTCCATTGATTCTTCAGTTTACATGAAAAACTACGTTAATAATTTACAGTCAAGTTGCATATCTGGCTTTGTAAACATAAATGACTTAGCATAGAAACATAAGACTCATCCATATCTAGAATTTTGGATGCAATAATAAAAAATGTCCACGTTTTCCTACAGAGGTGATTGATTTTTCTAAGCCTCTTCTGCTACAAGAAATGTAGGAATATATAACTTGACTGAAAAAACTTGCATATGCCCTACACATGACGCTCCAATATCTCCCATCCTATTTTACTCAATTTGTAAATATAAAAGACAACATTGTTTAGGTAGTGTTGAAACTGAGAAAATGTATTAATTTCATTCAGCAAGCTAACCAACAAGGTAGCATGATTTACATTTCTCTAGTATTGAAACTAGTAAATCAGAAGAATTTTACTTCAGCCAGTAATCAATGATGAGCCGGAGACCTGTTAGGTGGACAGCTCACTCGTTAACTGGCACCTACAGCTTCATCAAAACTATGTCTCAATAAACATTCTCGTTACAATAGATGCAGTTATGTGATTTGAGTTTGCCAAATAAACTGAAAAGTGGGTTCCAATATGGCGAAGCAAAAGCATACATGTTTTGCCCGTTTTTCAAACTAAGAAGATACAAGTACTATTTTGAGCAGGGAAACCGAAACTTCCAGTGTCTAAGTAATCTCAGCTTATTAGTAGTGAGTCACAATAATCTCAGCTTATTGGTAGGGGCACTGTTTACCCATTCACTTACATGCATCAACTTGTATTCCTGTCAGTTTACACCCAGCTTACATACTTTTAGATTGACCAACTAAATTCTAGCATGTTCTATACTTTCAGTTCTTGCAATTTGGAGATAAATGTGCCAGTGTTCCCTCTCTTTAATGCCCTGAAAGTGAATTTAACAACACAGATTATGTCATGCTAGAAGTGCAAGTGCAAGACTGATTTTATTGGTCAAGGCACGCCACTACATCAGCACATAAGAAAAATGAATGGGCTGTTAAATTTTCAATTCATGGTAAGCAGCTCTGCAACCTAAAGGCTAAAACCCTAGAAAGCAATAAAATATAAAAGTCACAGAATTGCTGGTTAATATGCCAGATCTACAAACCAGTGTTATTGGAACCAGACCGAAACCGGTGGAACTGGCCGGTTCGGTACCAAACTAGCCTTTTTTCACCAAACTGGTTGGTGTTGTACCAAACCAGCCAGTTCCGTAAAATGTGACCAAGGATGTTCCAAACGCAGTTTAAAAAAAAACAAGAATTTTTGAGTGGGACAACCTAATATTCAAGCCTATGACCTTACTATTGCTATGCAATTAATGGTAATGCTAAAATAACTTTCTCATTTATCTTTCATTTTCATTCTTTTACTTAAATTTAAGTAAAAGGTGTTAAATTTCCATAAAACTCTACAACTACTTGGATGAATAACTGAAACTAATTAACTTTCACCAAGATACAGAGTTTCTTAATAATTCATATGCAGCAGAATAAAAACACAGAGATAAAAACACATCACACAAATTGACACACTTTTCTCAGGAAACCCAACAGGGAAAACCTGCTTGCTTGATGTGGCTATTTTATTGATTGTTCTTGGAGCAATTGAATCTATTACAAAGCAATCTGTCTCTCTTGAGAAAGTGTTCTGCTTCTCACACAAATCTCAGCTAATACAATTGATCTTGGCCTTCCTTGATCACAACTTGATCTTGGTTCCTACACACAATTGATCCTCTGCTGCCTCCTTGACTTGCTCTGCAAACCCTGCTGTCTTGCTTCAATTCTGCTCCTCCTTCCTTGCACACTTGGCCTCCTTATTCCTCGTGTTATTCTCCTATTTCTTAGTACACTTGAGCTCCAAGTTGTTAGGAACCCAGCTCTATACAACCTATGCACAACCAATTCTCCTAAATTCTAGTGCACATGTGCTCCTATTCTTTAGGACACAATTCATGTGCTCCACAATCAAGGCTCTCTCTCTCACAATCTCATGAGCTTGCTTTGTCTCACAACCTTGTGCACAAGAAATTGAAATTACTTGTGCCTTTGTCCTTCCTTTATAGATTCGATCCATGCTAAATAGGCAAGTACAAACCTAGAACTCGAGTTGTGATTGACAAGTTAACTAAGTCGAACTGGTTCTCTCTCCAATCATCAGTGGAGTCATAACTCGTCCTTCTTTCACTCAATAACTAAAGTCCCAACTCACTCTATCTGAACTTGTCACTGCCACTCGATCGTATAGTCAAATTGATGAAGACTTCCACTTAACTGGACCTCCAATACTACACATGAACTTTTCATGATTATTCTCATAAACTGGAAATAAACTCACCGTCACTGAAGTCTAACTCACGAGGACAGTTTGAGGTCTTCACTAGCTAAAGCACAAGCCAAAAGACCTTGCTCGCTACATTTTCAACAAAATGATGAAAATGAAAGATAAAAGAGAATGTCACTTTAACATTACCATTAATTGACTCAGAATGTTTGAGAGTTAATATGACTTCATTGGATTTCATATGGAGAAAGTAGAATTTTATATCTCATTCAAAATCCAATAGCCTTAACAATTTTCAAGATTGCAAAATTGGGGGAATTGCAACTTATCCATTGGATTTTGTCGTATACAAAGGTGTGGAACGAGCATTTAATCAAGAGTACCAAACCCTCTATGTACCTTGGTGTTAGTGCCATTGGCTGTTGAACTCCTCTATCATGTACCCGTCACTCAAAACAAAATCTCAATTTGACATGTGAAACTTTTTCCCTTATTTTAATGCTTAAAGGGTGATATTGATGATGAAGATCCCAATATGGGCAATGATTTTGATGATATGCTGGTAATTTTTGTTGCATGAATTTTTTTTACACTAGAGACCATCTAGAGCTTCTTTGTTGATGTATTTTTTATTTAGAAATGTATTGCACTAAGTGCTATTTTGGTTTATGCACTCTTATTTGCTATATAAATGAGAACTTTTGCATATTTGTGTATAAATGGTTTGAATTCATATCGATGCACATGAACATACGTTTTTCTTTAAAATTTGAATATTTTATGTGTTTTTGGTCTACTAGTTTTTTGGTCTGGTTTTTTTTACCAGTTCCGGTCCAGTTCGGACCGGTTCCCGGTTTAGACTGCTTTCCGGTTCGATCACCAGTTCGGTTCCAATAATATTGCTACATAGTACAAACACATTGTTAACTGAAAATACAAACATAAAACAGTAGAATACACAGCACTCAAGAACACGTCTCTTTTCTCTTATTAACTCAGAAAAAACTACAACAGCTCACTCAAAACTGCCATTGATTGATCTCTCGCAATCCTGCCTTTCTTTTACAGAAAAGAAGGCTAGGAGAAAATATAGAATAACCCATCTCTCTGGGTGCCTATATAAGAAAAGAAAATATACCTATACTCCTGATCTATACTTCTATGGTTTTAATCTTTGCAAATAATGCTTGTGTGACGCATGTTTCTTGGATTTCCTTGGTATGAGCTAAGGTTTTCTTGGTTTTCCCTAGATAGGGTTTGAGGAGCTAGAGGATGTACTGGTATGTACATGAAATTTATCTTTTGCATGTTAATGAAGTTTCCAGCTGTCCAATATTTCTGTAAATTGCAGATTTGGTCTTCAGCCATATGTTTTATTCATGGTTTGCAATTTCCAGCACTATGTATCTTGCTAATTTGACATAAGTTAAGGGTGATTGCATTAGGTAATTTCAAAGTTATAATCGAGGAATATAAGAACAGATTTGCTGCTGTTTTTACTGCTTTCACAGAGTTTTCAGATCTGTTTTATGCATGATAAGATTGCCTTGGGGGCTGAAACTTATTGGAACACTTTCATATATTTTCTCTTCGATTGAGTAGATGATTGGGGTTGTTAAGAGTTGAAATACTGTCCACTGTTGCTGCTGTTTTATCTGTATTTAATAACAGCCCTAGGGCTGAAAATTCACTGGGTTAACATCCAGGAAACCTTTTGTTAAGATGTAAAATTTATTTTTTCATTAATTGTTGGTTGTGAGGAAATTTCTACAAGGGGGGTGGCATCCTGTATCTCTAATCATAGTTACTTGTAAAAACATGGCCAAGGCATTGGCTTTGCAGAATCCAGATCCATTCAGTTGCACGGTATGTGGTGTGCCAAGATCAAATTTGGATTTTGTTTAAAGGAGATTTATCCTTGACACAGTGTTTTCAGCATGGGAGGCTTGAAGTGGACCCCTAAGACTACCTAGTAGCCCTTGTCATCAAAATTGACTTTGACAAAGCTTATAAACAGGTACGTTTGTGGTTCATTACAAAGATGAGGGCTTGCCTTGGTTTTGGCCCGCATTGTTTGGCTACACTTAATACCCTCTTCACCAATGCTTGCCTTTGTCTCAATCAATAATGCTTTGTCCCGCAGATTTTGTTGCATTAGTCCATTTGTCAAAGATGCACCCTAGCTCCTTATCTATATTTGTTCACCATTGATGCTCTAAGCCACTTGTTGGAGTCTACTAGTCTTGCAGGGCAAATTCTGATATTAGGCTCTTGGATGGTCCTCAGATGGTTAACAACTATTTTGTTAATGATTTTTTTCTCTCTACGACTGTTGAGCAAGGCTTAGTGGATGGACCCATTCCTTGCTTGGCCTTGTACACATTCTGCACTACTTTAGGCTCTCTTGTCAATGCCCACAAGATAGGCTAATGGTTGGTTGGGTTGGATGCACCACCAAATTGGATTTCTATAGCTTGTACTCATATCCAGCCTAGGGCATGTTACCCCTTATGTTGACACGAGTGGTAAACGGTCTTGTGCAGATTAAGGGGACTATTTTAGCCTTCAAAATCTTGGAATGTTGGTGGAGGTTGCTTCAGGGGTGTATCTTTTTCTTCATAAGCCTTCATCATGGTAGTCACCTAGTCACATCTATTCATTGTTACTAAGTGTTGCATGTTTGTAAACACAATGATGCATCTACCTAATTCCATTCAAATTCATATAATTGTAATAGTTTTACCTAGGAAAATTCTCTATTGCGAGCATGCCATCACTTTTGCCAAGGTGAAATCCAACTTCACATATACATTATCACCACTTTCCACCATTTTTCCTAGGTGATTTGTGTATCACAACACATCTTAATGTTTCACCTAAGTAAAATTCACTTTTATACCCACATACCACTTCACTCCATCTTCTCGTAGGCACATGGTACCTTTTGTTTATAATTCACTAAGTTTTGAATCATATTAACCCTTAAATATTTCCACTTTTTCCTGTGTAAACGCGCGCCCAACTATTTTAGGATAATTTAATTAAAATTTAAAATCCTTAATCTTAAGTTGAGTACCTAATATGAGCCTACTAGTAATTCATTATTCCAATTCTTCAGCAAGGCCTTTTTCCCAAAGTTTCACTTTTTAATTGGTCACTAGGATTGTATCTTGAAGCCCATGTGGTACACATGAGATTAGGCACTCCCCCTTTTGACACATATTGAAGTGATACACTAATTCCTAATTATTCACTAGGGAACTTAGTTTTATATCCATGGCATACACAATTTAAGTTAGTATTCTCCCTTCGGCACATATGTTGAGGCAAAAATACATGACATAAAGCCAATTTGCCATAGTTTCAACTTAGCCTTGTTCACGAGAGCTAAACCTCGTTCAAGCTTTATCCTTGTCCATTAGCATGAGGTTTGAGTAGTTAGTTGAGCCTTAAGTTGATTAGGGAAGATGAATACCCATGTGCCCTAGGGTTTTAACATTCCAACTCATCCATCCACTCATGCACCTAGACTCAATTTAGCCTTGTTCACATGTGCTAAACCTCATTCATGATTTATCTCTATCCATTAGCATGAGTTTTAAGGAGATAGTTATGCCTTAAGCTGAATAGGAAGACCAATACCATGTGCCCCAAGGTTTTGACCTTCCATCTCATCCATCCACCTCATCCACTCACACACACATCCCTAGATGGTGCACTCCACTAAAAGCATATATCCACTTCCTACATAAACATGTTCACACCTTGCACACATGTTAAATGTCAAAAGGTGTCTCTATGCACACATTTTGAGGAGATATCATGGATTTGATGAAGACCAATTTGCACAACCATCAAAGGCAACCCTTGTAGAATGAGAATTTCAAGTTGACTTGGTCAAAGTCTGCAAAAATGCACATTCTTCTAGGGAAAACTCATACTAGGTGAACATAAAGCATATTCTTGGGCAAAGGGTTTCTAGAAAGATCACTCAAGCATTACACTTGGCATTGGCATACATTTCTCAAGCAACACCCTCATAAATGATTCTTTACAAATGGAAAACCACTCATTTTCTAGGAATTCCATCCTCCTAAATAATATTATTGTTTGGGGGTGGTTATTTCTAGGGAAATGTCTTCATCATTGAGTATTACACTTGCATTCAAACACATATTTTGAAAATTCGCCCTACCTATTTGACCAAGCCTTCTATTATTATTTTTTCAGATAAGGAGGACAAATGGCACCCAGGTTTTGCCTTTGTATGAAGACAAGGATGGAAGAAGGAGACATGTGACACTACAATCATCGAAAACATTGCATTCAAACATTTTTCTATGGTCTTTTCATCTAATTTGCTCACTTAGGTAGCTGTAAATATTTTTATTATTTTCCTCAAAGAGGTTCATGAGGAAAATAATATTTTATCGTTAAGGGAGAGTTGAGCTAAATTTTATATAAAGGTTTGCTCTCTCCATTATTCACTGGGAAATTTTTGGTGTAAATAAAAGAAGCCCAAGGCAATTGGAGTATTTTGTCTATATTTTGCCTAAATAATAGAGTGATGTATAGTTAATTTCTTATGTGTGGCTTTTAGTTCTATGTGGTACAATTGGGAATTTGTTTGCAGGGTGTATGGATGACAATGGCAAATCAAGGACCAAAGAGAAGCACATGTGTTATAATGGAAAGGGCTAGGCTAATGGTTTCCTTCCCATTATCTCCCGTTTGTATCCTTTACCTTCGAGATGAAAACATTACACATTCTATATCACTAGATTAGATGTGTTTGTAGATAGGCTTTGGTAGGAGCCACCTCTGCAATTTGCTTTGAGTAGCTGATCTTTTGTAAGAACCTCTCCACCATCACATTTATAGAATAAACACCCAAGTTAGGTGTATAGTTGTGCATATCAAGCAATTGCTTTCTACCTCTTAATATTCCTTTAGGACTGCTCTGTAGGATTACTTGCATGACTCCATTGTCCAACCAATGGAAGGCACTAGTCTCCCTTTTATCCATCACTCCCCAACTATCTAAATTCATTTTTATATTTTGTTTATGATGCTAAACTTTCTCATGCTCCCACTACATACTACATGCACATAAAGCTTAGTAACCCATAGGGAAACCCCCCCTGGTTAGGATTCCAATTACCCTAGCCTAAAGTGCAGAGGAGAGTTGGTGAGGTAACAATGGCCAAACTCCTAGTTCCAAAATGTTGGAAAATTGGGAGGCTTTACAATTAGATTATATTTTTATTGAATTTAGATAACGATGGTATGTTATATGCTTCGCACAATTTACTTCAATCTTCCTTTAGCAGCCCAATGACGATTTCCAATTATTTCCAGTAGCAATCACATTAACGTAATCGAATTGACAGTAAATGCAAATAGAACACAAAAACATATGCAGAAAACAAGCCAAAACAAGAGGACACCAAATTTGGCGGATGCCAGGTAAAAACCCCAATGTGGGGAAAACCCTTTGATTAAATCTTCTTATTATTATTCAATAGTTCAACAAATAGAGTACATCTAAGTTGCACGAAACAGGGAAACGGGTACGAGTTTCCGAAACAGGCACAAGTAGGAAACGTGACCCCCCCCCAAATTTTGGAAATGGGGAAACGTGATATATATATATTAGGACATTTAAGAAATGTTATGTGCAATCATAAAGCATACACGATACATTATAATTTATTACATTTAAAGTTTAAAAATTATGATTAAATTTACATTACATTTACTCATGAATGATCACATAATAAAAATAGCAATATCGGAATATCCAAAATCAACCTTTATTATATATCCAAATCTCAAAATCGACCTTTATTATATATATGAGGCTGCAAGTACAATAAAGACTATGAGGCTGCAAGAAATATAAAAACAAAAGACTAATCCTCATCATCATAATCCTCATAAAAAATAGAAGCAGAAGCATGCTCAACAGTGGATGGTGGTGCTGAAGAAAATGTTGGGCAAATTCCACTTCCAAGTTGGACCTCAATATTCAGGGCAGCAAGAGAGAGATCCAAATCACGACTTTTTGGATCCACATCCCATTCCTTAGAAGGACCATTGTTGTATTCTGGACCCCTACGAGATGTAAGGCGAAGGTTGGAGTGCACATAAACAAGATCCTTTGCCTTCTATGAGCCCAACCTATTGCGCTTCACAGAATGAATAAAACCATAGGTGCTCCAATTCCTTTATGTTGATGAAGAGCTTGCCACTTGTGAAAAAACACGAATGGCAAGGTTTTGCAAATGTACACCATTTGCTCCATGACAAATCCACCACCTAACTGGATTCATGGTGCTTCTCTCCTCCAAAGCTGATATATCTGCATAATCATCTAATCCTGCAGCAAAACTGGCAAATTCTTCCTTTACCTCCCTGTGTAGATGAGATGGAAATATTCTCATAAGGGCTTTTTTCACCCCATTAGCCACCTCTCTATCCTTATGGGGTGTCTTCCTCTTCCCATTGCTTTGAGCAATAAGTTCCTCATCATAGAATTTGGGGTACAAGGCATGTGCTAAAATGTGCAATGGAGTGTTGAAATTGTTCCACCTATCAACAATGATTTTCTTGACTAAATCAGCAAAATGATCATCAACAAACAAAAGTTGTGGAGACTCTTGTGAAATGATTTCCATAGTTTTTTCAACCATGGAATCCATGCCATCATATAACTCTCCTAAGAAAGGTTGGTCAGTGTCATCATTCTGAAGAAGCTCAAATGTAGGGGTTGCGAACTTTAACAAGAAATCTATCTTGCTCCACCAATCCTCATCAAGGCACAATCTACGCACCATATATCCCCGCTCTAAATCTGCTTGTCTCCACTCAACCCAAAGTTGACTCACCACCATAGAAACTAATGCATGCTTAACCTCAACAAGGCGGCGCAACATCAAGAAATTTGAGGCATAACTTGTCTCAGCAACCTTTAAGAACTTCAATTTGGAGTACTCTCGAAATATTGCCTGAGATTGGTGGTGGTTGGTGAAGAATTTAACAATCTCCCTTGCTTCCCCTGTGATTTCCTTTATCCATGGAACTTTGTTTTCGATCTCCTCTAAGATCAGATTCAGATTATGGACAATGCAGGGTGTCCAAAAGATGTGGTCATACCTCCCCTCAATAATTAAACCTGCAGCTTTGCAAACTGTTGCATCATCCATGATAACTTGCACCACCCTATTAGGCCCTATTTGTTCAATAGATTTTATAATAACTGTTAGGATTCCAAGAAACTCTCATAGGTTGTAGCTCGGAGATGCCTGGTAACATATAAATTAAACTATTGTTGCAGGTTTAATGGAAGGAATGATGGTTTGGTTCAAGCCAGATAACCACTTCTAGTCTGTTTCACTCCAGACATGCATGAACACCCTCAGACTACAAGGCTTTAGACCACCAGTGCTCACAGTTTAGATATTAGGTGAATATGGAGAATACTAACCACACTAGCAGATGCACAAGACCATGTGATGGCCGGCTGCAACTAGTACAGAAACCTGCAAATCTAATCTATTAATGCAAAGACAGGATGACAGCACTCCTGCATTAGATAGAAAGAAACCTGAGCAACCTATTCAGTGATGCATTCAAGATTCTAACACAGAGATAAGATAACAATTATCTAGTGCTAAACATATAGAGATCGGGAACACAGTGTATCAGGCACAAGCTTAGAATAGAATAAAATGGACAGTGAGCAGTTAAGAGCAAAAGAAGCTTGTATTTGCTGAAAATGAAGATGAGACGCTGCAAGTGACAAAATCTCTACAATCTCCAGAAGTTGAACCTTACATCAAATGCCAACCCTGATTACATCTTTCTTCTAGATATTTATAAGTCTACATTACAATGACACCTGGCCGTTTAGGTATGGAGGGGTCTTAATTGACCACCAACTACATTTAACTGCCTGATGGAGTCTCTGAACGAGGTTGCTTGCTTCACTGTGTAAAACCGATCTGTACAACTGATGTGCTGTCCTTTAGGCGATTGGAATGCTCGCGGCAGTGAAGTCCATGACTGATAAATTCTGTTACAGGGTCGTGCTATGTCCTTTCCTCCCTTCGGCCATGCTTTCTGTTTAATGTGGTTGTTGAGGATCCAATTGTTATCAGTCAAGCAGAGCTGGTCATCTCCTTCCTCGGGCAACAAAATGGACGTAGGACGTAGGGTGCATTGGTAGGTACGCAGTTGGGATGAGCGAGAGGGATGACTGTCGGATCGAGGAGATGAATGATGGAGATGGCTCGGTGAAGGCTATCAGGCGAAGTGGGAGCGGGGCGTGTCAGGGCCGTTGGATCTTTAGTGGACAGGTCGGGCGGTCATCGGGCAATGGAGCTGCACAGGCACTAACAGGTGAGGGTGGTTTACTCGAGCGGTAACAGTTTTCATCGCACCGCTTTCGGGCGCTAAGTGGTAATTGCTTGGGGCAGTGCGATTCCACACAATGAACGACACGTAGCAGCGGATGAGAGAGAAAAACCGCCCTCATCGTGTGTTGTCGTTCGATCTAGTTGCCCGCGCGATATGTGTGAAGGCCGTCAAATCTCGGTGGAGATGATCTAATGGTGGAAAGTGGTCGAGCGGGTCACCTTTATCGGGCGCGATGTGAGCCGTTGGATTGGCGGGGGCTGATCAATGGTGGGGATGCAATGTGATGGGCTACGAGCACATGAGGCATATGGATAAGGTTTTACGGTTAGTTTAGCTTTGCGCTTAGGCTGAGGCAAAAGGGAATTTTGTCGGATTTGGAAGGTTCGTTTAGAAAATGGAGAAGGTTAAAGGTAAGAGAGGTGAGGGAAGAAAGGGAAAAGTGACCAGTGTAAGCCCCTTTTGGGACACAACCAAATAGACCAGGCCTCTCTCTGACATTAGAAAGTCAGCGTTGCATAGCAGAGCTAACACTGGCTCCTTCTGGGGATGAAATCCTCCCTGCGAGGTTTCAAGAACTGTAGACCACTGCCTTTCATATAGAAACAAGATCAGCAAGATTTCCTAGTATTCCATTGGGCATGGAGTCTAATTAAGCCTACACTAAAAACTGTAAAAGAACATATTTACAATGTTGGGGCCTAAAGGCCTTAAACAACATAAACCTTCAAAAACCGCCCATTAACTTAGCCATCAAAGTTGTTTCTCCTTCCAAACTCTGCAGCATGAAAGTATTGTTCCACTAGACCTGAGCGATGACGAATGATCCTGTCCATAGAGCATCGAATTTACAAGGATCTCCTTGCCTTTCCTTCAGTGCATTCCATTGGAGAAAACAGTCACCACACTGAGAATTGACCCTTTTTACCTTTATATGAAAGGTTTCTTTCTCTTGGTCAATATGCATGTCAGCCAATTCATCAAAGACTTGCAAAAGCTTGCTAATTTGATCACCTACCTCAAAAATTTTAGGGCATTTGACCTTATCAGGTAGAGATGGTTTATATTTCACCCCCTCTCTGTATGCTCTCATCCTTGGATGTTTTTCGTGGAAGCTTTTGTACACCTGCTGAATAATAAGGGCTGTTGTGTACTCGGCTGTGTCATTTGTGGCCTGAACAATTAATATAAATGGTGAATCAATGTATTCTTGTGTGGGGGACACAAAGACTTCACCTGCTCCTGTAGCTTTCTTAGAACAAGCCCCATCAAAGAAGGTGTCCCAAATCTGTGGGCCTTCTTCCTTTGTGATCTGGCAAACTGCCTTTTCAGGCTATGTGGAGGCCAACTGGGCAGGCTTCGTAATATCAAGACTGAGCTTATCCATGTCAACCTTGGGCATTGAATTATGGCTGGCTCCAGTGCCTAGGGGGCAATTATGAGGGATTTTATCTTGAACAGACAGAGGAACATAAGATGATGGGGAGCTGACTTCACATTTTTTTATCACTGGGCTGAGAATAACAGCTGGTTGGTCATTTTGCAAATTCACATAGTCAGTGGAAGCTTGGATGGTTTTAGGCTCAAGATCCTCAAGGATAGATTTCTTGAGGGACTCATTCTTCACTGGTTCAATCAGAGGCATGGGTATTCTTGGCTTCTGAATTTCTGATTGAAAACTGAAAGAAGAAGGGGAATTTTCAAGGCCTCTTACCTCTATGGCTGGAACTTTGAGGATGGTGGGATCAACCGCTAGTTGCTTCTGCTTGCTGAACTGCTGCTCTGAGGGGACTGCAGTCCTTTGAACAGGATTCTCTTTGACATTACTCGTTCTTGACCTCATGTTATATCTTTTTTGATCTTCAGTCTGTAGAACAGCTTCTCTGTCCCACTCTTGATTGGTCTGGTCCCTGAATAATGACTCCTCGTAGGCAGCTAATGTCAAAAAGGCAGTATTGCCCTTGTCTTCCATGCAGTGAATCTCATCCTCTTCATTAAACTGCTCCTCCTCCATGACTACGTTCTGGAAAGGAGTCTTAACCCTTTGTTCCTCATTGGCCTCTTTGCCCCTCTGAATGATCTGCAATTGTTCATTTGCTCTTCTGAACGGATTTGGATTTCTAGGAGCAAATGTATTAGGAAGCCTAGCTTTCCCAGGACTCTGCTCAAGCTTTAGTTTGGATATTTCAGCAGCCAATGACTATATCATTTTAGTCATTTTGTCTATTTTGGGTTCTAAAGATGAAGAAGAGGAGGAAGACTCACCTCCCTGCCTCCTATCAGCATGTCCTTTGAGTTTCTCTGCAGCCATGATATTGGATTCCACCTCCAAGGCTGCATCTTGCATTTCAGCTAGAGAAGCACATCTTCTCTCTCTTAATAGTAGGCAGAAATCAGAATCAAAGGCATTGGCATAGGTGAGTTTGGCAGAGGTGGGGGTAGGCTTCACTTCAGTTGGTATCTTGCTATACATACGATTGAATCTTTTATTAAAGTCAGACAATGACTCCCCATTTTCCCTTTTCAGGTTGCCAAACTTAGTATGGTAGTATAGTAGGTCTTTCTTATCTCCGTAATACTTTAAAAACACATCATCTAATGCTTCAATGTCTGTTATAGACCTAGGGGTCAGCTCTCTGAACCACTTTCTAGCCTCTCCATCAAGGCTTTGGACAAATAATCTCATCCACACATCATCTTCACCGATATCTAGGTTATCAGCATAGCTATAAAAAGACTCAAGGTGTTCTTCAGATATTACTCCCTCTGTCCTAGTGAACTCACGCAGGTATTTCTAATATTCTCCTGCAGGCATGGCATTCAAAGGAATAGGCAGGACCAGTGGTCCATACCTAGCAGCTATGATTCTTTCCATCTTGGTGGGTACTTGTGGACCTGCCATGACTGGGGTGGATGGGAGGGTACTGGCAGTTTGGAAGGTAGGGAATTGAGAAATGAATGACAAGGCCGAAGGACACTGATGGACTAGAAGGGAGGGTTCCTTTGGACTGAGATCCAAAGGGGAACTTATTGAACAAGGAGCTTTATGAATCTCTGGGAGTATTTCTTTACTTATAGTGCTAGAGGCTATATTCTCAGTATGTATGTGCTCTGTTACGAGCCTTTCTTGCAGAGATGCATAAGATTGTTTAGGTTTACCTGATCTTGATGCTTCCTTTTGTGATGTCTTTCTTTGCCTGACAATCTTCTCAGGGTCAGGCACTGGGTCAGCTGGTGATTTCTGAGGATTTCTCTGAGTATGCCTCACAAACTGAGCCAGAACTGTGATGTGGAGTTCACAAGAGGTTCGTCCTTCAGTAGAGTTGCCAGATAGATGATTACAACCAAAAAATGTGTCCAGACTTTGTCTATCATCAAAGTTGGATCTATGTCGTTCTCCCAGGGAAGGTGAGCTTCAATCTCCTCTCCCCGGCAACGGCGCCAATTATGTTAGGATTCCACAAAACTCTCTTAGGTTGTAGCTCAGAGATGCCTGGTAACATATAAATTAAACTATTGTTGTAGATTTAATCGAAGGAATGATGGTTTGGTTCAAGCCAGATAACCACTTCTACTCTGTTTCACTCCAGACATGCATGAACACCCTCAGACTACAAGGCTTTAGACCACCAATGCTCACAGTTTAGATATTAGGTGAATATGGCCGGCTGCAACTAGTACAAAAACCTGCAAATCTAATCCTATTAATGCAAAGACAGGATGACAGCTCTCCTGCATTAGATAGAAAGAAACCTGAGCAACCTATTCAATGATGCATTCAAATTTGAAGATAAACTAATCCCATATTTTTAAATCTCTGGCCCGATATTGGCTCTATTATTAGTTTACAAGCCAAATTTAAGTATAATGGAGTGAAGGGTTGTGGGAGCACTTTTAATCGATAGGTTTTACGCTTGGAGTTTTTTCAACAGGACCTGTCAACAGCCAGGGTCTACCATGTAGTTTGGGTTTTGTTTTATTTCCATCAGATTCTCATTTCTTCACTGCAAAGGCTAATCTGGGAAAAAGGAACAAATAATGTTGGGGAATTTAATGCTTTACTTTCCTTATGAAATCTGCACTTAACAAAGGGATTGTCAGGCTTCAGATTTTAGGGGATCCAACTCTCACTATATATATTGGAACAAATAATGTTGGGGAATTTAAAGCTTTACTTTCCTTATGAAATCTGCACTTAACAAAGGGAGTGTCAGGCTTCAGATTTTAGGGGATCCAGCTCTCACTATATATATTCGATGTCAGTTCAGCTTCAAGTCCATAGTACTGGTTTATCCATATTGGCTAAGCAATTGAAGGAGATTTCAAGGCAATTTCAGGAGGTATCTTTCAAGCATGTCTACAAGGATCTGGCCAATACCCTTTCTAAAGATGGTTTACAATTTGTGGAAAATGAAATCATTGAAGATGAATATCATGAGGGGCTTTTACTCTCCTCCAGGTACACAGATGTTTTTTGAGCTATAAATTTTTTTGGTGGGTGGATTTCAAATGTAATTTTTTTACAGGCTTTAATCTGGTTACTCAATAAGTGTTTCGATGAAATGTAATGGAAGTCATTTGGACATGTCAAGTTCAGGATTATCCTTCTGATGAATATTTGGTAGAACTATAAGCAGTTCAGTGATATCTATACAGAAAGTAGCACAAACTTTGACAATTGTACATCACACACCATGTGGAATGTATTTTTAATTCTTCTTGAAAAAGGATACCTTTTTTCTTGGAAATACATTTCTAGTTCACTCTGACAAGCATCTCAGGTTACGTCATCAGCATTCTTTTATCGATATATTTGGTTTTTGAAATCTCTACTCAAAAGATATGTCATCAGCAGTCAAGCCACCGATTTAATTTGCCATCAAAAACCTCTTGGTTCAACACAACTTACAGCTAGCCTAACTATGATCTAATTGATTCATCATGGAGATAGAGTGCAATGACCTCATGTAAACACGTGAAAGTCAAGGATGACATTGTCATGATGGATTCAATGAGCCTTAAGAATTTACCATCCAAATTGAGGCATATATAGTCATGACAGGTTCATCCATAATAATCACGATTCACTAGATTTATAGCCTCCATATACAATCAGCCATGCATATACCCATTCACTTAACCTCACACCAAATCTTGTCAGCTGGATTCGGGAGACTGAATCCTCAAGAATATAACATCCATGTTCATTGGACATGAAGCTGACTTTTTCTAGTCAATCTCTTCCTGTAAAACATGCCTGTGCATAATTACATCCAAAGTCATGAACTTATTCAGAAGAGAAAGGAAAAAAATATGGATGCCACTGGACTCCTTCCCAGAAAATCAACAGCGTCTCCTTCCGGGAAGGAGGATATGATATGATAGTTTCACCTCTTCTCATTCTTACAGAGTCTTTGATCACTGACATTGAATGCCCATCTAAGAAAAAAAATTATGGGAAGTTCATTCAAGACCTTCGGTACATGCATAATAATGTCTACAATTATTTAGTAAGTCAAAGAATTGATATAATTCATAGCAGGCAGATTGGATGGCATACCAGTAGCATCTTGAGGAGAGTATGCGTGCCAGTGTGAGCAAGTGATCTATTAAACTTATGGTTTCCTTCTGGCTGATCAACATAGCGTGCCACACTCTCGCCTTGTTCATAAGTCTCCACCAAAACTGCCGGGTGTACAAGTGGGTACAAGGGCTTAGGAAAAGACACATCTTTCCACCTGCGAAAATTGTAAAGAAAACGGTTCAAGTGTGCAGCTTCTCTTGAAAGATCGACTTGAGACAACATAAAGACAGCAAATTGTTGTACACTTTCTTCAAGTCTCAGCCACCTCAATGCTGGCAAACAACTGGAAAGCTTTGCAACCCAATTTATTATGACAAAATCCCTCCGAATCACTTCACTAACTCCAGGGTGTCTGACTTTTACCGCAACAATCATAGGCTTTACCTTCTGACCAGGATACTGAAATTTCAGAGTAGCCTTATGCACTTGGGCAATACTGCCAGAAGCAACGGGCTCCTCTTCAAAGTTCTCAAAAACTTCATCAATTCTACGACCAAAAGCCCTTTCAATAGTTTCCTGTGTGTATGAAAATTTATGTGCCGGTGCCTTTGTGTGCAGTTTTGCGAGCTCCTTACACAAATCTCTGGGGAAAAGATCTGGACGTGTGGCTGCCCACTGACCCCACTTAATGAAGGCAGCCCCTGCCTTCTCCAGAGATCCATGAACAAGCTGCAGCCATCTTTCTCTATACCTTCCCTCAAACATAGATGCAAACGGAGCCATCACAATTGCTGGTGTGAATAGTGTCATCAAATAAAGTGCCCTTATCACCAAAATAAGGGCCTCCACAATTGACCAGATAGATGATGTGAAAATGGCATGTCTATTAATTACTTGACTGTTCAGAGGGACACTAGAATACAATTCTTGTGATTCAGCCAACCTATTATGTGCCCATGAAGCCTCCCCAATAATAACAGCCAATATTCGAGGGGTGAGATGTGATCTAACACAAGCCAAGCTCACAGCACGAGCAATCTTACTAATTGCTGGAAATGTGGGACCACCATAGCAGCATAACAGCGAGAGTCTCCTCCATGCCGCTTGAGCATGGTAGCGTCATGCCAACACTTGCTGGCATCGCAGAAAAACCTTTGGAATTATGTGGCCTACAAAGATTATACCTGAGTTTGGAGAATCCTGAAAGGATTGGGATAGAATGTGCCCTTCTAGCACTTTCCTGGACAGAACCATACCTGTCATCTATCCTACTCCAGTAGGACTTCTTGTTCTGTGAATGATGAAATCTGACATGGTTCCACAATATTCTAGGTACACCGGGCGAAGATGGGCTCCCATGTGTGCTGCTTCCTATATCTTGCAACTTTCGAATGGCCAAAGCACAACCTACTTTCTTGATAGGTCCACGTCCTACTTTCTTAATGTGTTCATATGCTAAAAACCTGCAAAAGATTATAGGGTAAGCATCAGAGATCAAATTGACAGCCTGCGGTGCCCTTGAGAGACTATTTAACCTTGAAAATCCAAATGGGATATATAAGATATATTTCCCTGATAAGAAGAAATCTCCTAAAAAGGGGGAGCCAGCTTAATGTCCCCTTCAGGTGAAAAAAGGTAAATAAAATGAAGAACCCTTGAGTCATTGCTTTATTGTAAAAAAGCTGGGCGTTGTTCAATATGAAATTTCTCGACACCGAAATCGTAACAAAAAAACAGGATTGTGGTCACTTACATTGTTACATATTTATCATCCTTCTTGTTGTTAACGGAGGTGTTTGATCTGAATTCAGTTGAATGTAACTGATCGGCCTTGGTCTGAAGATCCCATTAGAACATAATTGCTGGGGAAGGAAGGAAGATCAAAAATTGTTTCTTTTCTTTTGTACAAGATCCTGCAAGCAATACAAACCTTCAGAAAAAATCCGCCAGGCGAAAGTCTTCCAAATCCCCGAATTGTTTGATAGAAATGGCGGTGACTACCACAAGAGTTCGAAGCCTGTGAAAGCCACAACAATAGATTTAAGATATAAGATTTCAGTCTCGGATTTGAGAATCGCCAGAATCCTATTCGCCATGAAATGGTAAGAGCAACCAATAGGAAAGTCTTATTAAGGAATCCAGGAATATGTGGTTGCCTTTCGCCTTGGCCTCTCGCGTGCAAATTTAGTGAAGTCGTGTGGAGGAACGCAAGTCGCACCCCACAACAGTTAATTGAAACCAGATCGTCCTCCGCCTATTCTGTATTTAATTTAAAGTTTATGAATATGATAGGCAATGGAGGTCCCTGGTCCAGAATAAGAGGATTTCCGCATAACAATGAAGTAATAAAATACCTTTCAATGCTAAAGAATTGTGAACCCTAAGAGCTTCGAAATTTGAATCGTGTTAAAAAACTCATAAAATATTCTAAATTTTTAACACCGTAAAAAATTATTTTAGGCATCTTTCCATACGGCATGGGAAAGGGGTGAAGGGTCATTTATACCTTCGAAGGACTTTAGAAACTAATCTTCTTCTAAGCTATAGATAACTCCGCGAAGATTTTAAACTCTGAATTTAGGCTTCTACCCCATATTAGGAATGTTGAGATATTTTTAAGGTAAAAATTATATTTTATTTTTCTAGTATAGTTCATGGTGGTATAAGGTTCTTAAAAAACTTTATTGAGAAAGAGGTGTGATAGTTCATCATGGTATAAGGTTTTAAAAAATTCAAAATTTAACATGGTATAAGGTTTTAAAAAATTCAAAATTTAATATAGAAGCTTGAAAGAGTGATTATTAGAATTTTGTAAATGGAAACTTTTTATTTTTTAATAACATTTTTTAAACATTTAACAAAGTAATCATAATAACAATTCAATAAAGTAATTTTATTTTATATTATAAAACATTTTAACTATCTAAAAGTGAATATGGGTACATAAAAATGCTTTAGAGTGAAATCTATCTACATTGTTTATATGTTTATTTGGATGGCATTCAAAATTTTAAGATGGAAAGAATCTTTCCTTTTCAATATTTAGATATTATTGAAGGGGTAAAATATCTTGGTTTCAC